>CM030853.1:445917-534756 GCA_018105865.1 Metaphire vulgaris
TTGTTATCAAAATTATTGTCCATTGCAGTGTTGCATACACCTGATATCGCCTTGTTATCCAAGGCAAGAATTGATGGTTTTTGTAAACTCTCCGACCTGCTTTGTTCATATTCGATGGCCAAAGATGTGGTGTGTACCAGTTTGTCTAGAATCAGTTACAACAAGTATGTCCGACTCGATGACATTAGCTTTGCAAGTCCCGGAATAAAATCAGAAACCTTTACCGCCTCTAACATAGAAGACATGTGTGATTGAAGCAATGATGCATGTCAATCCACAGTATAATGATATGCTGCACATCAGTTTACCATGCAGGACAGGTACCCGTAATAGACAGTTAGACAGTTCTGCTTGCTGCCAGTCTGGCATTGACTAACAGTGATGTAATCATGGTAAGTTCCTGTCTATTATGAATAAGTCTAGATTAACTTGACGCATTTTGTCATAATTATTGCAACTTTGATATTTATCAGCCATTATTATATTTTATCTGAGTTTGCCTTTATTAATTAATTTATTTATTCACTTACTAAAGAGTAGTTGGTGACTGCTGAGTATGCTAATGCTTTTTGAGAGGTTTCAATAACCTTTGTGGTGCTCTGTCTTGTGAATTCTTAAAGTCAAGTGCTGACTGGTTATCTACAAAGAGCAAACACCTTGAATGCAAACACCTGTAAATTGTCTTGTTTTATTTACCTGGTGATTGCTTTGAGTTTTTGTTAGAGTTTGTGAATGGCTGTAAACTTTGAACCCGATACTTGAAATGCGGTGAAGGCAAGGTCAAGGCCGAGGAGAACCTTGTCTTGTGGTTTCCTCTCTGTTGTTGCTCACATGTTGCACTCCTATGACTTTTGACCCGGTTCACTTGATAAGTGATGTCACTGAATGATAACTACCTCAAAGTGTTACAAGTGGGAAAAAGGAAAAATTACACTGAAATTTATAGTGATGACCACCACTACTGGGCAGAAAATTTGTAACACCATATTAATCAAACTGATTTACCCTAATATTATTAAAAAATTAATATTAATACAATTATAACAGTAGTAGTTATAATAAAAAAATTATAACAATTGTTGTAGTAAAATAAAAATGATAATAATAATATATACATATATATGCCTTATGTATTGGTTGAACTGTAGCTAGATGATATCAGCCAGTGGCCATTATTATTAAACTGATGATAAGGATGATGATATTGATGCTTTGGCATTACTATTGACACATTTTTTATCAGAGGTATTTAAGATGACCAACTGGGATATGATAGATATTTCATAGCCCATTCTTGCCTATCAAATTGTTGTGTTTGTAAATATCTAAACTATGGCATTTGTGGCATCCTGCATGAGCCTAAAGTCATTGTCATTACTGCTAATTTGGTGGTGAAAATGAGGATATCAGTTTAATCAAGATGCATTGAAATGCAGGATTTCAATTGCATTTGCATTCAAAGAGAAATTTAACACAACTAATAATTCTGAACTGTTTAGTGAAGAACTTGATTGCTTGTGTTTCTTTCTTTCTAGATTTGTCAGCCAATTCAGCTCGCTTTCCCACACGCAGCCTGGATATTAATCCACAGTAGTCTTTAATACAAGGAAACCGATTAGCTGTTCCAGTTGTCTTCAACTACTGTACATTGTCCGGACATTCTATGCAGGGAGCTGTAATGAGACATTTGGAATCAAGTGAATTTGAGTGTTTCTTAGAATCATGGAAGAAAGAAGATAAAGATTCTCCCACATAACTGATGAAAGAAACAGACAGGTATAGAACGAGGACTTTGTGTATATCTTTGCAGAAAAGTATAGAAGCCAAGGCATTGTTCAAGACTGCTCGTGTAACTTTGCTGGTTTTAAGGTTGCAGCAACTGCAAGTTTCAATTTCCATTGTTCCTGTTATTTTCTGTAGTTTTTAGAATCAAATCAGTCATCTCATACTATAACCTTTTGTCTAGATAACCAAAATTCCACTTTGCTGAACTGTAGGTGACTTTATGACTAAGTTCGGCCTGATGAAGAAAGCTGATCTCACGAACTGAAGCGTACTGTGCAAGCTGTGAAATAGCGCTGATAGTCTTCAACAGCGCAAATAAGCTATTCCAGTACGCCAGCATAAACATGGATAAAGTACTTTTGAAGTACACGGAGCACAGCGACCGCAGGAGAGCAGAATAACAAGGATATCCTAGAGGTCTGTATTCTCTGGCATCATCAGGTAGACTCTTTTGGTAAATAGCAATGTGTGTTGCTTTTCTGCAAGGAGTTTCTGGCCATTGTGTACCGTGGCAATTTTCTTCTACGGCACTTCTATTGGCTGTGATTTTATTGTATAATTGATAGATTGATTGATGTTTTGATTGCTTGTTTGCTTAATTGGTTGATGAACAAGATAAATGGCTATACATTACTTTGTGGCTGTTACTTACTACTTACTGTGTAGTAACCTGCAATGCATTCTAGATCGATTATGCATTTTGATTTAAAATTCCCTTTGCTCATAGGCAGCGTAGCTGTTTTAGGTGCTATAGAAGCAGTGCTAAGGGTATGTGATAATGATTGGCAGGTTATTTGCTAATAATATTCTTGTGGTGTAGTATTAAGAACAGCCTTTTTATATACATGAAAAATTTCAAAGATGAGTTACATTGCGGAGTGGGTTGTGTGTTTGTGTGTGTGTGTGCACACACCTGCCTGCCCATGAATTCTCCTGAGTCAAGATGAAATTTATTCAAACAAGAACTTGTCAAATGTTCTTGTTTTTGCAATCTCAAGACCAAGTGTCAAAGATTTAAGCACTCACTCGATCAATGTTGCACCCAAGGCAACCATTTGATTGCATGGAAATTAGGTGTCGCTATTGACTGTTCTTAACTGTTGTGTTATTCAAAACAAGTGCGACATACAGACAGATCGCAGTTTGACTCTGGTAACTGGTAATTTCTCAGATTTTTTGTAGCCTAGGATATTAACTAGATTTCATCTTATAACCATATGCTTCTGTACTCATGATGTGGCTTCTTTGACTGGTTCTTGACTGGTTTGCTAGCAGTGGTCTGAGGTAGATATCTTGCTGGGCGCAATGTTGATCTGACTTTTTAGCAGCGTTGTTTAGCGTCAATTAGCGGGGCTGGAGAAATTGATAAGGAAAGTTCTGTTGTTGAGAGAGGATGAATACAAGTAAATTACAGACAGAGTTGGAACCGGAGTACAGGTGCAGAGGATCTGGGTACGTTTGGGGATCGGCTGAAGCTTGATTTATCCTAGGCACAGTTGTCATTGGGTTCAAAGATCTCTGATGAAATCTGCTTCAATTCTTCCTGCTTTAAAATGGATGTTTGCTTCTTCTGTGGTTAAAATTATGCTAAATTCAATGGTATTAATATGGTATACCAATCTTTCTATCAGTTTTGTAATCAGTCTAAAATGTGTTATCCTTCTATGATGGCTTTTTGTGTTACTGCTTATATTTCTAAACAGAGATTGGTGGTTTGGATAGCCTCTGTTCAAGAAATGTTGAGAGTTTAGTTGCCTAAGATTGGTCAGAAGGCAATAACGTAGAGAAATGATTTGGAGCTTACCATAACATTTTTCCTTATCTTGTAATAACATATTATCATTCTCTTTAACCTGTAGATGTTGAGAAGAAAGAGTTCAAAGGTGACTGTGGAGATGATGCTCTGTAATAAATACGTTCTAAAGAAATTGAAGAATTTCTTATTATTTAACATTATTATTAGGACATCTTTAATATCATTGCTAAGATTTTTAGTTTGCATATATTTGTGGGAAGTGATGGTTGAATTATTGTATATTACTTAATGAAGAAAATATTTGCTGCTGGTGAAAATGAAATTGATGACATTGCGATGGTGGATATTAACTGTTAAGTGTGTGGAGATGAGGGAAAGTTGAATTTTTGGATACTTGGATATCAAGTTCCTGAATCTTGATCTCATCCAGATTTGCTTTATGGTTAATTGTTTTTGACTTTTGTGCTATATAACCTTTCCCTTCACCGATTTATAATTTTAAAAATACTGTGCAATCTCTTCAATGTATTTCCACTTTATGCTTTGCTGTGTTGATCAGTTATTTATGTGTTTGTTTTACACTTTATCAGGATTGGGAATGAAAAATAAGGATGGCGACAGCAACGACTCGGTTCTTGACACTCTCTGCAGTGCAGTCAAAGTCTTAGAAGACTCAAGACCAACAGCTACCAGCAACAACAATAACAACAACAATAACTTCCATAAGTTATTATTACAAAGATTCATCTTCATTTAACAGGGTAAATCATGTCTCTCTCCTCTCTTAGCGCTCTCTCCCCTCCTCTTTCTTAGCACATGCATGCTTATAGTTGCAGTACTATTTTGCACTGGGGTGGGGTGTGCTATACTTTTAATTCTGTGAAGTAAAAATACTGAAAGTCGGCAAAATGTCGTCAACCAATTTTCTGGAAAGCACTCACACACACACACACACACACACTAAGAGTTTGGGGAATTTTTAGTCTTATTGTTATTTATTTTACCTTAATGGGTTAATTATTTTTGTGGATTGATTGTTTTTCAAGGCAGAAGATTTTCAGCTTAAAATAGACGTCCCAGCAAGTAGAATTCTGGTGGCTAATTTGTTTGACTACCAGCTGTTACCCAAAGTTTCTTACAGCCTTCGTGCACTGTTCATTGGGATGGGGACCGGCAGAATTAGAACATAGTGAGGTCTTTTGTGAGACAGCCATTGAATTAATGTGAATCCGTTAGAGACTCCCCCTCTTAGTTCATTTTCGTTTGTTTGACTAAACCACTGTCTACCCCATCAGCTTTTCCAATTACCCTTAGGCCACTTCACCTGGTTGTAGTCGCTCTTGGGGTATAATCAGTTTATTTTGGAAATCGTCTGCTCCAAGAGCCCGATATACATTTGCTCATTTGTTATTTATTGGAGTCAAACAGTTTCTTTAGAACAGTGCTTCAGGATAGTAATGAAATGAATCTGTTATGTTGTGCCCATGCAGATTCAAGGCTTATATGAGACTCCCTGGGGATTCGCTTGGTTACTCGTGAGTAATTGTGGATAAGTGAGAAGAGAAACTTAGACAAACAAAACGGTTTCTTATTAAGTATTTGGTTTTGTGTATATGACCTTTTTGTATATTTTGACACCAGATAGACCCTACTAAGCCACTTAAAACCCAGCTATGATTATTATTTTATTTGTCTTTATGTGTGACTCAATGCATGTAATTATAATGAACTTTTGTTAAGTTGCTGTTTCAGTTGATAATTTTTGCTTTGACGATCAACGTTGTTGCCTTTGTTTATAGACTTTAACACCAAATCTCTCACCAAGTGGCTCTCATCTTGTGCCGCAGCCTCAGCCAGTGCAGCAGCAGCAGCATAGAAAGACACCATCTTATCCGTGTCAGACCACCCAATCACTCCAGGAGTGACAGCTTCTGTACCAATGACGAGGATAAGTCCTAGACTGATGTCACCCGATGACTATGGCAGCCACAGTCCATCCCTGTTGCCAGGGCAACCGAACATGTCGCCAAATCAGATGTCGGCATCCATTGACCAGGCCCCCCACAAGTGAAGTGACATTCGCCTGCAGCTGGCTATCATCCAACAGTGAACAGATTTAAAGGGAAAACTGAACGGAATATATGATGATCTTGTGGAAGAAAGTGGAAAGGTTAGTAAATGGAAGTGCAAGGGAAACAGCGTGGGTGGTCATGTAATAATACTCCAGCTCCTTCACTGTTTGGCATTTTCTTCTTTCATTGAAACACCTCTTTCAAAATAGAATTTTTATAATTGAGAATCATAATTACAGCTCCAAGAAGTTTGCTTCTCTTGTTTCCGCTGATATGGGTTTCGTTGTTGGTCAGGGTAGAACATTTTGGGGCATGTGTTTTAAGCAATGGTGATTTTGTCAAGTAGTACATTGCTGGTATTTGTTTTGAATGCCCGAGGAGCAATGGGTGTGATGTCATGAGTGACAAAAATGGTTGTTCTTCAGCTATAGGTAGGCATTGAGAATGTCAAAATAATGTGATGTTGAAATTCTTTGTAGTTGTCTGCAAATACACTTTCTCCATTGATTCCTTCGATCAACTTAGAGAGCAGCACACAGCTTCATATGAATTCTAGCGGAGGAGGAGGAGGAGTGTGTGGCAAATGCAGGTTAATAAGATTACTAGGATCTCTCTTGTCTGCTGCTTTTGCTCAAGTTTGATTGTTATAAACTTATTTCTTATTCTTCAGTGGCACAACAAAAGGTTCATCTAAATGCACATAGAACCAGATTTTCATTATAATCTGCATTGATCTGCCTTACTTGTTTGTTTTTTGTTGAAATTTTATCATTAAAGAAAAAAATGATTGGCTGGGTGACTCATTTGTTGCAACAACAAAACCAGGCAGTTTTGCTGTCTTTGCTCAAAGTGAGAAAGGCATTTAAAAAATGAACTTCATTTATGGATGACCAATTTGTCCATTAAATCAGAGACATTGGCATTGGCTGCTTTGCTGCAGATGTCTATGGACTTTGGCTTTCTATGGTCAGCAAAATGTAATCGGTTTTTAATATTTTGTTGATGAGCAGGTCTTATGCAGAACTTCGCAGCAGATGAATGACGCTTGGTTTAACCCGGCGCCCCGTCTCTTTTGGGCAGCGACTGGAACAGCCTCGTTGACCTCTGCAGTGAAATTCAAGAATCGAACTTCAGAAACGAGTTGCGGTAATAATAAGAATAAATGGCTTCCATAGAGTTCACTTCTTAGTTATAACCATTCTCAATTCTATATTTATAGCAAGAATTGTGACATCAATGCTTAAAAAGAATTCTAATTCAAAGCCATGTTTCTTTACTGAAGAACATCTTTCCAAGAGATGATGACAACCAGTAATTATGTGCGGTCTGTGGCAAACATTAAAAGCCTTTTCAAACCAGGAAATATGAAATATTTATTGATTGTAGTCAGTCAATGTTTTCATATCATGACATTCAGTCTTGTTCTAGTCAGTTGTTATCATCTGGTGAGGCAGTCTTAGCCTCTTAGGCCCCAGGTGGAATTCTCAAATACCATAAAGTTGGCCGTCAGCATCGTTAATGGAGTCCTGTGGGGAGATCTTTAAAGGTTTTATTTATGCTTATTTTTTTGTTAAATTGTATTTTTCCTGAAATGACAAGTGGAATGTTGTTAATTCAGTGAGCTCCTCAGATTTTTTTCAGATTACGATGAGACTGAAATTGCTGGGTGTGTTCGATTGTAGACTGTCAGACTTTGCCGATGATGTTCGTAGTGCCGTACCTGGACTTGGAATGAGTTTGGACGTGGATGTAAAAAATGAGCCAATATCACCTCCACCAGAGGCAGTGATGTCAAACGTCGCTGTCCCAGTCAGCAGCAGCAGCATCAGCAGCAGTCGTTGCTGATCCCTTCTCAGCAGCATCTGTCTTTTGCAGCAGGACCACCACCACCAGCAGCGCCCTCAGACAGGCCAGGCACTGCGGGCGTAGTTTCAGCGTCAGTTCCTCTCGGTTCCTTCGGCCGTCGACCGCCGATACCAGAACTGTCAGCCGATCGAAAACCAGTATCTTTCGCCAACGGTGGAACCTCGAATCACGACCTGTTGTTCGCGCCTGCTCCTGAACGGCGACCTTTGTTTCCCACCTGTTGTGGGGAGCATGCTCTTGGCAGGTGGTGGTGAGCACCGGTTGGGCTCGGGCGTTCGGCGGTACGCCCCTCCACCCGCGACCAGTGCTATGCCGATCCAGTCTGGCCTTGCTCCTAGAAACCAGCGTCGATGCTTTTCAGGCGCCATGTCCCCCAAACGAGTGGTCAGTTTCTGGCGGCGCTTCTGGCTGCCTGACGCCGGCGAGCCACAGCGTCAGTTCCATCATCTCGGTCAGGCGGGGATCTCCTCCTCGCCGAGGGACCATCCGTCCCCCAGATGGCTCGGCCGCAAAGTCGCCAGCGACGCGGCCAACATTCTGAATTCATCCTTCTATCAGTGCTATCGAAATGTTGACAACCTCTATTCGAACAAGAGGCGCGACTGACTGCAGACGACTGGCTGTCCTAGATTCTAACAGGTGTTTGTTGTATTTTGTAAGTAGTCAGGAGACATCTCTATGGAGTTTGCAATGTGTAACGTCTGGCAGACTCAGGTCTGTGTTCTTGGAACAGCAAGTAGAGGCACAATGACAGGCAGTCATTTTGAGAGCAGACAGACAAGGATACAGAGAGACAGACAGACAGACAGATACGATTATGTCAACTCTTGGCTTGGTGTCGATGACATTCTTACTTGCGTGGTTGTCGGTCAATCGATATCAGTGAATTTTTTTGAAGAAAAGAAGGGATATTTTTAGATTCGTGATCTTTTGCTCTGCAGTGGCCTTTGTTTGAATTGCAGGGCATTGATTGACATTGTGTTGTGCTATTTATGACACTGTGGATGAATTGTTTTTATGAAACACTGAGTCTGTTGCCTTCTTGTTACTGACTCTGAGACTGACATTCTGGAATGTTTTTTGGTTTTTGTTTGCTGTCGGTGACATTTTGATAACTGAATTGTGGTTGCTTTCAGTGTTTTGCCGTCTACTGCAGGACTGTGGTTTGTGAGTGCAACAGCACAGCTACTATAAATTTCAGTTGTTCTTTGTGTCATGAATATTTTACTCAAAAACTTGACAGTTAAGTTCTGATTGCATCTTCTTGGAAGCATTCGATTGATGAGACACCTATTTAGCAAGAGGATTGATTTTACTCAGGTCACCTTTTCGTTTGTTTGATCCAAACGCTCTTACAGCTTCTAATGTCCTTCAGCTAGAGACTTAAAACTTATCTTCTCTTAATTGTTCCAAGTCTTTCCATCTCCACCATGTGTACCATAGCAGATTCTGGCTGACAATTTCCTCTCAATGTAATCTTCAACTGATGCCAATGTAGCCATGGAATAGCTCAGGTTTCATCTAATTTCACGGTGTTTCTAGATGGCTAATGCCTAACAATATTTGCAGAAAGTCAATTAGTTAGTATATTTATATTTATTTTTGTGATAGAAAATCGTGGAATTGTCTATTTTCAGTGTGATAGTGACTCTCAGCTTGTGTCTGCAGTTCTGTTCTGTGTTTGTTTTATGACCGTGGTTTGTGTGGTTTTTTAAAAAGAAAGCTGACACAAGATGTCACTGCAGTTGTGTGTGACTAGCGATGCTAATCCTAATGAGTTTTGTTACTTTTTAGTTTTATCTTTTGTAATTTGTGGTTTTTCGTTTGATTTCTATGGCATGTGAAGTCTTATAAACCGTCTGAATATCTAAAATGCATTTTGGCAGTTTCATTTTTCTCTGACTTTGTTGGCACATTTTGCTTGGTTTGGTGAATTACTTCTTTGTGGGCATTTGGTTCTGGTTAGATAGGCTTGTTTCCTGACTGCAGTAAAGTAATTCTATTGTTTCTTGAATTTTATTTAAATGTTTTTGTGTAAATAAATAAATGTATTCATGCAGAAATGCCTAATCTGTGCTTATAAACTAGAATTTTGCTGTTTTATTTCATGTTTTGTTGATTTTTAAAGTGTAAATTCCTGAGTGCTAAATTGCTTGTTCTTGGTAATATGAGTGACATTGGTGATCATGTTTAGCATTGACTTTTCTCCTTCTTCACTACTTGGACACACAGTGGTATAGTGGTAACAGTTCTTACTCTGTGGCTGGTCAATACCATATGGTCAATACATAAGCACCCTGGGTATGCTGTGAAATGACCATTGCCATGTGTAACAGTGGTGCTGTGGAAATTGAAGCATTAGAATCAATGTCTCTGTGAGCTGTAATCACATCTAGAAATGTTGATTATCTTTTCTAATTTATTTGTTTTCTAAGAAATCAAAGAATTTTGTAGAATTTTGTACAAACTGAGTTTTCTACTTGAATCTTTTGTTTAATATGGTTCCTTATGGCTTCCTTATGCTGGTCATAATATTGTGTATTGTATTGTATCAGAATGTGTAGCTATATTATTCATGGTTGTATTTTCCTCCAAAGTACAGTCGGTGGCTGTTTATTGTTTTGTTGTACATCGTGTGGATTATTCTAAGTCATGTTCTGAATGAAAAGATGAACCTGAGCGTGTTTCTTCAGTTCTGAATCATCATCTTGTGTGATAATCACTTGTAATAATTTAAGCCTTGCAATGTCTAATAATTCTGGTCATTTGGCAGTTACGTAATCATTAAAGTCTTCAGTCTTGGCATGTTGCAATCTTCGTGTGATTGACTCTGAATATAGATTTGCACCGTTGCCTTCCACATTGTGTTGCGTTATCCGCATATTGGGCGGGAAGTTAGCAGAGTGGATGATAGAGCAGGAGGTCGTCGGTTTGATACCCGCAGGAGACCTATGGTCGACTCAGGCTTACTCGCTAGAGGGCGGTGGTAAAATGAGCAGTGGTAAGAAGTAGGGGTGTAATCGCGACAACGATATCGCGATATGTTTTTCGCTGTCGCGATATTTAATAGCGCTATAAAAGTTATGGGTTCATTCGGTTGCTATAGAAACTATGCTCATGAATATTAATGTACCATCTTCCGAAGTTCCGGTTTGAGACTTTGTTTAAAAATATCTATTGCGCCATATAAACAGGTATTATTATTATTATTACTGCTACTATTTACACTATATAAGTTATGGGTTCATTCGGTTGCTACAAAAACTATGCTCATGAATATTAATGTGCCATCTTCCGAAGTTTCGGTTTGAGACTTTGTGTTAAAAATATCCTATTGTGCTATATAAACATTATTATTATTATTATTATTATTATTATTATTATTATTATTATTATTATTATTATTATTATTATTATTATTATGGTACAGGAAAGAAGAACATGGCGCCATTTTCTTTTTCTCCTACGACCAAAGATCATATACACGATCTTGGCCTACGACGATATCGCCGTAGAAATAACCACGATATCGCGACAGAAAAATTTCGTAAGATTACAGCCCTAGTAAGAAGCTGTGAGGAGTCAGACAGGTACGCTACGCGATGCACTAGACCTGTATCCATGGCATTGCACACCTGGCTGAGGGTTATTGAAAGTTTGAAACGGACATCAGCGCCTCCCTATGAGTCCGTGAGGCTTGGGAAGGACTTTGACTTTTGATCCGCATATTGTGTATGGCAGCTGGCGAATTTGACTCTTTTGTGTGATGATTTTATCTTATGGATATTTTTGGAACCGTGATTGTACATTAAATTTTATTTTAATGTTGGCGTTGAGTGAAGTCACTTTGGAGCGAATATATTTGCAATTGACAACGACTGTGTTAGGTGTTTGTATTATTCTTTGTTGTTGTTTGTTGTTGTTGTTGTTGTTGTTGCTGCTGCTGCTGTGTTTGCTTTGAGTCACATCCCTTAGTTTATATATATATATATATATATATATATATATATATATATATATATATATATATATATATATATATATATATATATATATATATATATATATGATATTTTATTATTGTTGTTATTTTTATCATTATTTTACGTGCTTCATTAGAACAGAGGAAACTTTAATGTTAAAGGATCGTGACATTGTGTCTATTCATTGGCGTAAACTTGGATGAAAATGTGGGGTCGGGCTTAACCTATATATAGTACCCGCCCCATGGTAACCTCTAAAAATTGGGGGTTCGAGCCTAAAAGGCTTAATAGAAGTTTACGCCTATGTGTATTGTTTTGTTAGACAAGTTGAAAAGGGTTTTAGGATTGAATTGTTAATCAAATGAACCTATGCTGAGCTGTTACTGCTTTTCACTTTATTTTCCATCGAATCACTCGTGAATTCACCATTGGATGCCATGATTCTGGGTTTGAATGGGAATCATCTAAAGAGCAGTGGATGTGGAGAGGGGTCATCAGGCTCTCAACCAGTCCGCCAGAGGCCCGGTGACTGGGGGCAAGGACTGCAGGTCCAGTCACAATTATTTATGAGGAAGGACGGACCCGGTCCTTCGAAATGTCAGCGTTCTTTCTGCCGAGGAGGAGGAGGAGGAGCTGCTGCATGCTGGTCGCCTGACGAACAGCGTTTGCGGTCGTGAGCGTCGATGGTCGATTCAGGGACTTGGTCGATTGGTCCGACCAAGATTCGATCTGGTCACGACATTCGACGCTTAGGTCGACGCATTACCATAGATACGCTTCAGAATGCAAATGTGAACGGTCGCAGCAGACAGTCAGGGTTGCTGACTTGCCTCCTCGGGGACGCCATTTGTGGGGTTCTTGATGTAGGCCTATCTCGGAAGGACGGACCACCCAGCAGCACTGCGTTCGTGACAGCATGGACCCCGCCCTCCCGCCATAAAGTGGCGTAACCAATGTTCCGGAATAGGGAGGCACGTCGGCATTTTAAGGTTGAAAAGTTTCCGACGAACTAAAAAGATCAATATTAGTAAGGAATTCTTCGCAGATTCGCGTAATTTTCTTCGACAGTGCTACCAATGGCGGCTCCACAGAGGGGCCCCGTGTCCCTATTGATTGCCTGCCCCCTGTTGGGACCCTATACTTAATACTGCATACCTAACAACAAATGGTTGCCCCCCATGATTAGAAGTTGCCACCCCAATGGCCCTCCCCCACTTGCCAAATCATGAAGCCGCCACTGCATGCTACCCCCTTCCATCTTATCCTCATAGACGGATTTAGAGTTTAATATTTGGGAAGGCTAGCATGGAGATCTGGGGTGCCATCCAGCACGCGACAGACCTGGTGTTGATGGAAAAACATTTTTTTTGTTTTGGTGGGATTAGCTGGGTAGGCTTAAGCCTACCCTAGCCTTTAATAAAATCCACCTATGCTTATCATCCCAGTTCCCGCAGAAAATTCTTTACGATTTTGATATTAGGGGATAATTAGGTCTATGATCCCCATCTATATTCCAGTCGAGACCATAGATATTAACTATACACTAAATAACAGCATCTATGGTAGAGGCAGCGCGGTATTTAAATTAACCGGATATGGTCGTGTTTACTTGAAATTCTGTTTGTTTTTATTATCATTGACGTCTATATATAGCCGATGTTTTTATTAGGCCATATTTGCTGTTGACTTCGGTGAAAATAAAGCATTTGATTGAATTTCATAAAGAACGAACAAGCAGAAGGAAAGCCGTAATAATTATTGCGCTGTTAAATGCTGAAACAAAAGAAAATAGCCGTTCTCTTGCTTCTGCCAAAATACATGTAGCGTAAAATAGTAGAATGCGGTGGCAGAAACAGGAGATGGTGAGTGTTAAATTATTTATAGGCCTACATTTTATTAAAAATACATGTATTCTGATGCAATCCCCAATGGCCCGTGGGGTGCCATTTGAATACCCTTGCACTGCAGGGGACTACACGGCTCACACCGATTAGGGCAGGTCGTAGGCTAAGTCCTGGTAAGTTCTGATTAATGGATCATTCTTCTTTTTAGGAGGCAGATCTAAAGGGGCACAGGACACGTGTCCCCAAAGCACGCCAAGAATTTGGTTAGTTTCTCTTTATGGCTGATAGCCGAGAAGTTGTAAAGGCGCAGAGAAAGTGACACGAAGCACGAAATGAATTCATTAATCGGCCTCTGCATGTATGTATGGTCACGACTGGTACGAAATATCTAATATTTTGAGGAGTGGACTGAACAGGAGCTGAGGGGCGAAGCCAGCTCTAGACCTTGTTTTGTCCCGCCACTGACGAGAATCAGGGGCGGCGCTGGGTTATGTTGGCTGGGTGGGTCTAATGCAATCTATACAACCAGGACCCGGCTCAGACTACCCTCTCCAAAAACCTCCGTATTTGCTCAGGTGACCCTGCCCAAGGCTTTGGGGGGGGCAGTTGGGGGGCAGTTGCCCGGACCCGCGGACCCACCCCCTAGCGCCGTTCCTGAGTCGATAATTGTCATGATTTTCAGTTTTTTTTAAAATACACAACTAAATCCTCGAGCTAGTAAAGAGTGAGAATGCTATCAGGTCCATAGGGCCAATACTCCCAAATATGTTTCAGTGGAATCGACAATACTTTCCTGTCTGAATTCGACTGCGTCCGTCCGCCAGGAGGCGCTCGATGTCAGCGCGTCGGCGGCGGCGACGGGTTGCAGTCGATCGATAGGTGGCGCCGGTTGTCACCGAAGACTAATTATCGCAGGAGTGTACTGACCAGCAGCAGCAGCAGCTGGTCTGCGGGAGACGTCTCACTTCTTCTGTCAACTGCGACTTCTAATGAAAGCGTTTAGGTAGAGAAACTCCGACTTCTCGGTAATCTGTATTCTCAGAAATGCCACTTCTCTGTAGGATGAATCGTCTCTTGGCGCCAGAGAAGAGGAAGAGGAAGAAGAGCCCGGCTTCTCAGCGTCTGCTCGGTCTGGCGCTGTGGACGTCTGCTCTGCTCCTGAATTTCATCATAACTGGTAAGACTTTGTAAAACTAAAACAATGAAAACGCCGTGATAACGAAGAAGAAAGGTTTAATTGGACGAAACTGATTTGCCTTTCACGCACACGACATCGACGCAACCAAAGCACAGCCAGACTGCGTTGCTGCTGTTCTTGTGTAATGTAACATTTGTATAGCGCCTCTTTGATTTCTACTCGGTGGCAATACCTGTTCTATATACTTTGATTTAGTTCATCCGTAAGGTAAACTGACGCATCTCCGCTGTTCAAATTGTATGGATTGTCAGACGCCAAAGAGTGATGCAATACTTTTTAAGTATAACTCATAGTAATTAATTAGAAGCCGTGAATGCTGTATTGGAAGTATCGCATAGACGCCACACTGTTCTGTTAGAGGCGTCTACTGATGATCGTCTGCTCTAGAAATGGCTGGAACGGAAGCGTAAAGTAAGATGAGAATTAAGAGATTCGACATTCGGAATGAATGTCGAGACAAGATGCACGTCACAGCGAGTGACGATTCTCCGCAAGCAGGGACGTTTCCACAGCAGATGATCTGCAAGCGGATAGTATTTATGTAGCGCCTGTTTCGCCGTTTCCACGTGCTTTCCATGCCATCTTCCGTCCTGAAAGTTTACCATATCGACCAAAGTGAACGAAGTGGCGAAGGCAAACACTGCATGCGCCGCCCAGAGAGAGAGAGAGAGAGAGAGAGAGAGAGAGAGAGAGAGAGAGAGAGAGAGAGAGAGAGAGAGAGAGAGAGAGAGAGAGAGAGAGAGAACTTTCAGGTGAAGAGGAAGGAGATCCTATACGTCGAGTCAGAGACAGGTGTCTTTGTTAAGCTCCTTCCATGCCCCTCTCCCTCCCCGTCCCTCTAGCTAGACAGAACCACACGGATGGGGGCGAATAGAGGAAAAATCCATATAAACGATCCATTTATTGCATCTATCTGTCCGTGTGTTGCACGAATTTACGCTGTTCAGGACAGCCCTCTTCCCAAAACAATCCAGAATTAATGGACTAAAGTCACTTTTAAAAAGCTGATGCTGAAACGCGTGATACACGACAACCGGTATTCGAGTGTCTATTAAACTACAGAGAATGGTATTGGCAGACGTGTGAATGGCTAGCACCTTTGACTGAGAAGTGAAGAGCACCTGCTAATCAAGTTTTTTCAAAAATTAGGGCACTATCTCTTGTATATCAAAAGTTCTTGCATTCAGAATTTTGCCTGTGGTAATCTCTATTGCACAAATTGGACATTTTCGGGACAATTTGAAACTACAGAGAATGGTATTGGCAGACGTGTGAATGGCTAGCACCTTTGACAGAGAAGTGAAGAGCACCTGCTAATCAAGTTTTTTTCAAAAATTAGGGCACTATCTCTTGTATATCAAAAGTTCTTGCATTCAGAATTTTGCCTGTGGTATTCTCTATTGCACAAATTGGACATTTTAGGGACATTTTTAATTTACATGTGCTAGTCCCCCAAATGAATTCAAGTCCAAATGGCGTTGCGGGCTCAAAAAGTACACAGGGGAGTGAATCTTGTGCTTCAGCTCCACCCCAAACCTATAACCCTGCCCATGCCTGGCTACGTCCTTGTATGAAATGGCTGAGTGCTCTATTTCGAACCCTGTAGACCGAAATTGATAATGATATTATTGATTATTTTTGCATATATTAAAGCAATGAAGAAGGAACAAGAGGAAAATGTGGATTTTGTAGGAAAAGTTCGTCAAATCGATTAGATCTTTACATATCTAGGGCCTATACACGGAACGGAACGTTAAAAGCAATATCAACAGTCAGACCAAGGTATTCGAAAACGGGCTTTGTGCTTTGGCAGGAGGAGGAAGAGGAGGGCCTGAAGGAGGAGGAGGAGGAGGACGAGGAGGAGGGTAGATGGTTTCCGCTTGGTCTCGTCGTGAGAGTAATGAATGAAATGTCTGCGGTTGAATTCGAGACGAGAGATTTGATTGAAGCCGTTTCTTGGAGTGACGTTGTACGGGATTGACGCCGACGAAAAGACGCTCGCATCACGCGTCGTGACGTCGGCGTTAGTCATCGTTGGCTTTAGCATCACCTTCATTCGTCAAGCGGATTGACTGCTGTCCTGCTTGTACTGTGTCATGCTCGTGATAGAATACTTGACAGGGTATCGCGACAATAATTATTCGCCTACAGACTTTTCGTCTTCCGACAGAGTATAGGTCGACTACAATGTCTGGGCTGTAGGGTTAGAGTAGGTTAGGGTTATTGGGTTAGGGTTATTGCTAGAGTTAGAGTTAAGGGTAGGGTTATGGTTTGCAGTGGCGTCGCCAGGAATTTTTGGGATGGGGGCAAAGAGGGTTGGCGTGTCAGATTCTTATACCCCACCCCACCCCCACCACACAAAAACTTTCTCACCGGATTTGCGCGAATCTGATAGGCGGTCTGTGGTCAGCTTGGGAAGGGCAGTTGCCCCCATTTGCCCCCCTGTGGCGACGCTAGTGATGGTTTGGGTTAGGTTGGGGTATCGTAGTAGATCTATTGTCGGTAAACCGAAAGTCTGTAGACGAATTGTCGCGGAACCGAATCGACAAAAGTTAATTATTCGGATGTATAGTATTTAACGTTGCCCTATTATACAGTGGCGTAGCCAACCCCATTCAGCAAAAATTACCAACACAATTTATGTAAATCCGTAGACTTTTGGTTGAAGGAGGGACAGTGGGGGTGGGGGAGGGAGGGTCGGCCGCGGCTTCAGTGTTCAGTTGCATAGCGCCTCTAGTTAACAACCCCACTTTGCATAAGCTGGCTATACGTCACTGGCCCTATATATGTTCACGTGTGTTATGTGTCAATCCGTTGTATATTGTCAGTCTTAGGCTCCGCGAACCACACGTGACCGATGACCATTCGACTTTAGAGCATCTCACAGTTGGACTTCGTCGTATATTCGGTTATGACGTAGGTCTAGCGTAATGTAAGGTCCAATGTAATGCACTGTCATCGAATAGTGGATATAACGAAGTGCCGTATATAGCTTGCCAATGGTTTCCACGGACTTTTCCAAGGGGCGGCGGCACATAGATGGGGGCATGGGGCGGCAAATTTTAATAACAGAATAGTGAACAAATAAGGATGCTACGACCGTTTAAGACTATTTTCCTTGTCGGCGCTTTTACGGAAGAAGCAATTGATCGGATGGGAGCGAAAATCCCAAATTCCCTGTTTGTCCACGGGCGCTGACAAGCCTCGCCTCGCCTCGCTAATGATATAACGTATAACCTCGGATATGACGTATAGGCCTACTCAATTTCGCAGACCATCCGCTGGAAACGTCACAACGCAGTTCCACTGCACGCTGTTCGCTTTCAGTCGTCGTGTTGATGTTGTTGTTGTTTCTGTCTTTGTCGTCGTCAATAGCAACCGTTGTCATAGAGAGGTACTCGTGCTTCAACACGGTCTTCGAGGCGTCGTGTAGCGAGGGCGAGATGTTGGTCTTCGAGTCCGTTCGCTTCGGTCGTAACCATAGCGTCATCGCCGTCCGTTGTGACGTCCCATTCTCCTTCAACTGTGACGTCGACGTCCAATTCCAGGTGAACCGCGCATGCGCAGGACGACGTCACTGCGCCTTCGACGTCGGCGTCGACCTCTTCAGCGATCCGTGCGGATACGAGGAATTCCTTCGAGTCAACTACCTGTGCATAGCAGGTGCGCCTTCGTTCATTTAAGTCATTGCATCGCGTGATGATGATGATGATGATTCTCCATCTGTTGATCGGATAATTATATTATTATGGCACAATCATTGCTGGTCAGTTGATATGACTGACCTGTCCAGTTTGACCTGTGCTCTAACGTGGACTGGATTTTCCGTGACATCGGTTGATGCCATCGACTTTAGACGATTAAATAAGTTGTCAAAGTGGACCTGAAATTCCAGCAAGATATATGCGATAACGTTATGGCAATATGGGGAGTTGTCGCAGTTGAGGCGCTATAGAAGGGGTCTATGGTAACAGGTCAAAGTTGTTGCCTACCTAAAATCGATCGTTCACCCTAGACATAATAATGTCTAGGGTGAACTGTAAAGGACAGTGCATGGCGCCGTAGGTGTTGACTGATTTGCTATGGCTGCTGCTGCTGCGGAGGAGGAGGAGGAGGAGGAGGAGGAGGAGGATTTTCAAAAAGCACATATCTTTGTTTTTGGCTTGACGTGTTAATGTTGTCGTTGTCTCTGCTCCTTCTCTTAAAATCAAGTAAGAAACGATAAATAATCTTGAAAAGGCAAATCTTTAAATGAAGTCCAGAGAGACGCACTCAAGAATGGAATGCAGCGTTAGGTCAAAGGTTGAGATGCTCTTAATTAAGGATTCGAATGATTCCTATGACGTCATCTGTAGCGTCCAGCGTCCAGAGCGGATGTTCCGGACATCAGAGTCCCGTCCTCTACGACCGAGGATACGTATCGAGTCCCAACTATCCGGACAAGTACTACATGGACGCCACCTGTCGGTGGACGTTGGCGGTCAGGAAGTGGCAGACGATTCACGTGACGCTGTTCGATTTCGAGCTGGACGTCAAGAGGGGCGGAGCCTGCGACGACTTCCTGCTGATCGTTTCCGGTTCCGGTTCTTCGAAGGAGCGGTTGTTCATGGAGTGCGGAGTGCTCGGCAAACAGACGATAGACGCCCAGTCGAGCGTTGCGACGATCGAGTTCAAAGCCGCGGAAACAAGTCTCACTCAGAGAGGCTTCTTCCTCCAGTACGAAGGTCGGACTCCCTCGGCTGCACCTGCACTCCGCCACCCCCCCCATCCCATCCCCCGTCAGAGGGGGTGGGGTGGGGGATGGAGTGCAGCACGCACTTTTGAGATGATGTGTTAAGTGCTATTCTTCTTAATTATGGTGGTTCTCGCACAGGACAGACCCCACTGTACCACTCTACAATTTGTCGTTATCATTACTACTACTACTACTACTACTACTACTACTACTACTACTACTACTACTACTACTACTACTACTACTACTACTACTACTACTACTACTATTATTATTATTATTATTATTATTATTATTATTATTATTATTATTATTATTATTATTATTATTAGCAAGACAATTTATATAGCGCCGTTGTAAAAGAAGTCCAAAGTCATATACATCCACGAGATTTAGCGTTGCCCTTTTGTCGTTGACGTACACGAGTATAGTCTGTTCTATGGCGGCGTTTAGCCGTTGGTCCGGGCTGTCCGGAATTACCGGATCTCATCCACGGACGAATCGGATACGGTGTCGACGAAGACGGAGCGCTGTCCGCCAACGCGTCATGCGACGACGGATTCCGGTTGAGTGACGGTCACTCCTCCTCCTCCTCCTCCTCCTCCTCCTCCTTCGCACTCATCCATTGCTTGGGATTCATCTGGACCGCTGACATTCCGGAGTGCGATCGTACGTCTAAAATCCCAGTCATCGTTCGTTTCACTTAACGTATATATATATATATATATATATATATATATATATATATATATATATATATATACGCGGTCCAATGCGTATCTGATAAACGCATTTCTTATCTATCATCTAATCCAATCGTAAATGGCCTTTGGTCAATTTTTAGAACCCAACCAAACCCAGGCCATTAAATTCAAATCGCCAATCCAACCCACCACAACACACTGCAATAATTCTTAAACCATGACTTATTTTCTGACCCAACCCAACCAAACCCTTTCCATGGGTCAACCCAACCTATGGCCATCTCTGAATCTAATATGTTTTATGGTCTATATATTCTAGAGATAAGTTTTGCACAGGTAGAGAATTTTGGTCGTTAGCAAATAGGACGAGAACCTCTGCATCTGAACCAGACTTAGAAACACTATAAGGGCACACTGTGACCCACTGCCCCTCCCTCTTCCAGCGACGCTTGACTGTTGAAACTGCTGCTCCTGCTGCAGTCGTCGTCGTCGTCGTCGTCGTCGTCGTCGTCGTCGTCGTCGTCGTCGTCGTCGTCGTCGTTGTGATTGGAATTTTAGCTTCCGACTGAAATTTCGTCTGATTGATTTCAGAGTAAATTGGAGAAAATGATTCTTCTTTTTCTCTTTCAGTTTCTCCGTCGACGACGACGACGGCGGCGGCGGCGGCCTCTTTGTCCGGATTTATTCTCAGGAATTTGTCGGACGTCGTCCGCCCTTCGTCCGACAGGACGCGCTCCGTCGCCTCGCTCTCAATCCATTACGGTAACGCTATTGGCCTCGTCATCTGGCTTCTCTCTCTCTCTCTGTCTGCCTCTCTGCCTCTCTCTCCTCTCTCTCTCTCTCTCTGCCTCTCTCTCTGCCTCTCTCTGCCTCTCTCTCTCTGCCTCTCTCTCTGCCTCTCTGTCTGCCTCTCTCTCTGCCTCTCTGTCTGTCTGTCTCTGTATTCTGAAGTGCCATTTTGCGTGCGTAACACGCGTGTGCAGTTCGATGGTGGGAGGGCGAAGGTGGTGGTGGTGGTGGTGGTGGGGGGGGGCAATTGCCCCAAGATGGTGACGATCATTGACATCAAATTCAGATTAAAGAAATGATTTCCAGATTTCTTGGACAGCAAAATCCTTTTATTCGTAAAAAAAACCTCGCCCATTCACAGCGCATTCAACCGATGGCGCTGTTGCGTTCAACGACCGTCTCCTCCATAAAAGATTTTAATTAAAATGTTGGTTTTAAAAGTACACTCTGGCGTTTACTTATTCGAAACACTCTCACTGCCTCCCCCACCTCCTACCTTTGGCGGACTCTCTCTGTTCCACAAACCTACTGCTCGAACGTTTTCGATTTTGGACTTAAGCACGAGCTCAGGCATCGAAATGGAACACGAACTCCTGGCACGCGTGTCTCATTCGCGTCGCATGTTGTGTCGGCGATTACTCTTTTAGTTAAGCGAATGATGCATCTGACTTCGCTTCGAATCCTCTCGGAAGCTGTGCTTGGCTTTACACCATATAGCGAATAGGAAGAGAGAATGTGTGAGAGAGAGAGAGAGAGAGAGAGAGGGGGGGGAGAGAGAAACAGGCAGACATACAGAGACAGAGAGATGCCTAAAGTCATCGACAGGCGCGTAGCGATATTTCGTTTTGTGGATGTGTCATTTGCAGTTACGTTCTGCGATTGACGTCTTTATAATACTAATTCTATCCTTCAATTCCTATGTCTGCGCATATATACATTATACATTATACAGTGTACACACACGCATATATATATATATATATATATATATATATATATATATATATATATAAAAGTTCTGTGCTTCTTCGTGTTTCTGTGTAATCTCATAATGTCAGGATAATTTGTCAAGTTGTCTTTTGTCTGTTTGAATTTCGGAAGCCCCAAAAAGAAAATCATATCAATTACCCAAAGACGAAGACAGCGGCTAATATTGCCTCTCATCCAAACGCACTCAGCAACCTCTTCCTCCTCCTCCTCCTCCTCCTCCTCCTCCTCCTCCTCCTCCTCGGTCCTTCTCTTTCTGCTTGTTGTTGTTGGTGTCGTCGTTTAGCAACGCTGTTCTAACACTTTTACGGATTTACAAATATATCTATGGTCAGTGTAAGAAATAATGCCAATATTTTCAGACCCTCTTTACAAATTTCTTGTTCCTCGACCCACCAGGCTGTTTGCGTCTATTGACCTTCTTCTTATGCGCGTTTTAGAGAGAGAGAGAGAGAGAGAGAGAGAGAGAGAGAGAGAGAGAGAGAGAGAGAGAGAGAGAGAGAGAGAGAGATCCAAAGAGATATTGCTAAACACTGGTTTAATCGATGTATTTCTCTCGTGGAACATAAAGCCAGCGCCATTTCGTGTACTTGACTGAAATAATTTCGGTAAATTCAACGAGTTCACTTTTGACGTCATCAGTTGCAGTCTCTCTGAGGAAATCAACGCCTGGACGGCGAGCATCCTATAACGAGCGAGTCCACGACTGTCATGTGATGACGCCGTTGCGCCTAGCGAAGACTTGGCGTGTTGCCAATAGATACAGAAACCATGACGACGGCGCCGTCGGCCTCACAACGGCTGTTCGGATGACAAACGAAGTTGAGAACCGTAAACATAAAGATGAGGATGCTGTTAGATGGGTGTGTGGAGGGCGGGGAGGTGTTTAAATTGCGAAGAAGTCTCGATCCAATGCGACAGTCTCCATCCCTCAATCGATTGACAGACATATTGGAGGAAAATTGTTGAAATATTCTCATTTCCCCGGAGATATCTGTGTCGTGGTAGGGCAGAGGAGGAGGGGTGGGCAAGTGGCCGCTTTATCTTCTGGTATGAGGTGTTAGATGGTGTTTCTTGAAAGCAATAATATCCCGCACTTTGTCGATTGTATGGGTGCGCGATGGAGCAGTGGTTAGCGCACTGGTCTGCCAATCTTGAGGTCCGTGGTTCAACTCCCGACCGCGGCAGAAACTTTTCGGTTGTTTCTGTCCCAAGCGCCCTCCCCAGTCGACTCAGCTGTGAATGAGTACATCGGGGGTTAACTCGGTGGAAGGAAAGGCGACGAGGGAAAGGCTGGCAATCGCGCTCTCATTCACCCGTTGCTATGTAAAACTGAAGGCGCTATAACCCTTCGGTTCTCCGTAGGGGCGCTGAGAGGCTGAGCCTATTGAGTGTACCATTACCTTTACCTTTGTCGATTAAGTTCGCTTTTCATTTTTAAATATCTACGCAAATGAGGTGAATATTGGGTCGAAGTCAGGGGCGTAGACAGGAATTTGATTTGGGAGGGTATAAATATTTGTTTTTTTTCGGGGTATAAACCTTAACTATAAACCATATAAGCTACATATAACCACATATAACCACATATAAATCACATAAAAAACTTTAAGGTAGACTGATTTAGGAGGGTGTATATGTACCGATATACCCCCTGTCGCTACGCCCCTGGTCGAAATTTGATAGTTTCTTGCTCACAGTTTGCGTCGAATTAGCCTGACATTGGCATTGGCAGCGCTGCACAATATACATGCAACTTATGAGCAGAGGCCATCACTGCCGATGATGATCATAGGCTGGTGTAGGAGTGAGGCCGTGGCGCGAATGAATGACTTGATTCTCAAAACACGACATAGCATGAACGGAGACACGAATTGACGCGAATCTTATCGATATTTTGTTCTTTTCACACAAATTCTGCTCTTAAGGGGCGAATGGCGATGACGGCCTCCGTCGTTCATTCCTCCCTCGAGCGTTAATAATTTAGGAGGATGTCTTTCTCGGTCGGCCTCACCTCGTACTCGGCTCAATGGAATCGGAATGTTCAATAAAACAGCCGACAATCTCTATGCAAAGCCATAGAATGTTGAATCTTTGGCTTAGCTAGGGCTCCTGAATGGGGGAGGAGGACACGTCGACATTTTCGACTTTAAAAAGACTACAATATTTTTAAAATGTCAATGAGTTCTTGGCGCACATCCAGTCACTCTAACTACCTTCCCTCCCTCCCCATTTCTCCACGGTTTTGCGTAAATCCCACGGCATCCATGCAAGATAGGGTTACCTTTACCCCTCCCCCTTCCCCTTGGAATTCGCGGCTTGTACCGTCTCTTGTTCCCTTGACGCATTCTAGGCCCCTGTAGTCGCTATCATCATTAGAGTCTTTTTCGTGTTTTATGGTCTCTAATTAATATGAACGTGAATAATGCATTGCTGATAAATGATAGCGCCGTCGTCAAAATAATCGCCTGATTAAGCGAAGCAACTCGTAGGTAGGCCTAATAGGACAGATGTAGGCCTAATAGGACAGATGTAGGCCTAATAGGACAGATGTAGGCCTATTAGAGATCAGAGGACATCGATTGGATGGACGCAATAAAGATGGCGACACAAGAAAATGTGGTTTTAATTCGTTTCATCATTACGCTGAAGTTTTGCATATCTACATATAACCTATACTGTGACACAGTAGTCATTGCATAGGCTAATGTTAAACAGGGAATCGATTTTATACTATTTTCGTCGTCTATAAAACCTGTGATACAAGGGGAACCAGTTATCTTAGTTATCTTAAGACCCTCTTATCTCTCCATCGACTTTGTAGACATTTGACAGAGAATAGATTTCTGAAAGACTTTATAATGTCGATTGAAATAGTTGACCATTTTTCGTGGCATTTCGAACGCTCTAGAATAAAATTGAGATAGATTCTATTGACAATTCTGCAATCCGTTATGGCCAGACAGAATGAGAGAGAGAGAGAGAGAGAGAGAGAGAGAGAGAGAGAGAGAGAGAGAGAGAGAGAGAGAGAGAGGCAGACAGAGAGAGAGAGAGAGAGAGAGAGAGAGAGGAGAGAGAGAGAGAGAGACAGGGACCCAACAGAAAGACAGACATAGACAGATGGAGACTTGTTATATTATATAGCGCTGCCTGAATCCATCAAAAGAAATAGCGAGACTTAAGTCCCTTATTTTGTAGAAGAAGGACACGCAGAAAGAGGACACATATAGATATTGCCACTGCTACTGAAATAGTGGTGCCACTGTCACTGAAACTATGGTAGATCTACTAGAATAAGAGTCTATTTAAGATCTACTGGACTTAAAAGTTGTGTTATCTTTTGTGACCATCTATCTAAATTTTCTAAAATAATGCTTATCTAGTGTTACAATGCTTTTTAAATATTGTAAAGAACGCGTAGGGTCTATAGGCATGTCAATTTATAATCCATTTACGATATCTGGAATAAGTATTTTGAGGTAGGCTATAAAATAAGAACAAACTGAAATGGACGGAAGTCAGGAATTTTACCAATTGTTGATTCTCTAAATTTTCGTGTTTCTGAAGACATCAAAATGGAGGAGTTGCATGAGAATGGTCAAATTCCTTTAGGAAAAAAATTATTCATGCCTATTAGTGTACTGAAATCTACCAGGAATTGAACAGATAAGAAACATAGAATTTCATGCAATCGTCAGCGGCAACACAGAATCCATTTGCACCGGTAGATCGTCTATATACGTCGTCTGGCAAATTAAGCAAATGGATTTACGGATTTGCGCTGAATAAATGCAGTCTTAGAATAAGGCGGCTTCTGATGTATTTGATTCAAAACTTACCAGACAGACGACGAATGGCCACCGAACGATGGAATAACGGAGGAAACGGTGGCGCACTTAGGCTGCTGCTGTCGATGCATAGGCGGATCCAGGTGAGGGTACGGGTCACGCCCCCCCCCGCCCAATTGAAACATTTTATTTTGCTAATTTCTCATCGTGGCGAAAGCCTAGAGGCTATGAAGACACGAAAGAATGGGCGTATCTCTCTCTCTCTCTCTCTCTCTCTCTCTCTCTCTCTCTCTCTCTCTCTCTCTCTCTCTCTCTTAAGCAGAGGGGCCTATTTTGACACACAGCATGCGTCACTCCTGGCCAGACAAGTCGAAATGGGGACTGAAACACAAAGTACCCCCCTCCTCCCTAACCGATTTCCTGGCTCCGCCCCTGGCCGATGTCGCCAGAAGTTGTCAAAATGCGATGCGATTATAGGACAACGTGGAAGAAATACTGTAGAGATGAAATTGAAAGTGTAATGTTGAAATGAGCCTATAACGGTCCCATTGGTTATTCAGAGCTCTGCAATTTCTCTCTGGGCTCGGGCACCCTGTTTGCTTGCTAAAATTTGGGGCCAATTGGGACCATAGGCCAAAAATCCCACCGCTCATAATAACAGCGATGAAGCAGCGAATGGACAGAGCGAATGAACGGGAAAAGGGACGAATTAAGCGGGCGCTTTTCTCGTACTTGCACATTTGATCGGTTTCTCCGGTCCCTTTGCCCCACTGTCTGTCTGTCTGTCTGTCTGTCTGTCTGTCTGTCTGTCTGTCTGTCTGTCTTTGTCTGCCGAACCACGAGATATAAGCCCTAAGCGGATGCAAATTTCCTGCTTTAGATGAGTGACGGATTGGTTTGAAAATGCTTAGACGAGAGAGACTGAAAAGAGAGTTTTCTAACCGGATAGTTTGTTTATCTGCTTGTATACTGTATAGGAATCGCTCTGACGCTCGTCTCGTCTCTGCTCTTCGTCATTCTCGTTTCGCTGCTAATGGCCTTCTGCTACAAACGGTGAGGATGAGGCGGAGAATAACACGGCGCTCGGGCAGCGAGAACTCATTCGACGGCGTTTTTCATTAAGATTATAATTAGCATCGTCCTCGTAAAGAAGAGATGCCTCTCTTCAATTAATAGACGACACCTGGAATCGGCGGGAAACAGACAAGAAGCCCGTTCTCAGTTAAAGTAAAACATCAATTGACTCGCTCCATTTGCACCCGACTCATCCTACCTGCTTCCTCAGACAGTCAGACACCCGAGGATCTGGATTTAACCTGCGAATCAGTTTATATGTATACGTGCCTTTGTATTATTACTGATCCATTTGTCGTTCGCGTAATCCCACTTTCCACGTCTGCCAGACGACATTCGGTCGTAGGCCATACGCGGAGTCACTGATCTGAGGTTTCAACGGACACCGAGATTCTTCTCTTCGTAAATAATTAACAGACATGCACGGGTGGAGAGAATTCTCCATTCGGCGTCTCACTTTCAAAGCAGCGTCTGTCTGTGGTCGGCTGAGCATGCGTCGATAAATAAGAGTTCTCTCTCGTTTTCTAAATTCTTAGGAGCGCTTGGCGTTGTGCCTACCCCCACCCCCACCCCACCTCCCACGAAATATCTAAACGGTTTGGCGCAAATGTCAAGTCCAGACCCCGCAGTTTAACTGGAATTTGAAGACCCAATGAGTGGACTTTGCAGTGTGGATCCTTAATAGGCATTAGAGCTATAGTTGATTCATCGCTGATTCCCCAAAAGTTTTTGTGCAACTAAGATAGAGAATCTAAGAACTAAAAAGAATCGTCGTCAATTTATTATCTGTCAATCAACATGAATCGATCGATTCACGCTGATTGACAGATAACAAATTGACGATTCTCTTTGCAGACGACGCGGTCATCAGAAGCTGGACAAATGGCGGGTGGTCATCAACAATCTGCAGAAGGAGAACTCCACCTATGGTCGACCTCAGCCGGAGCACTGCGCCGTCGGTCGCCACCTGGCGAATGACTGCGAACCAAACGACAGACGACGTCACGGCGGAAAACCACAGAACTCTCTGATGACAGTCGACCGCCAGAGGCCTCTGGGGGTGACCGCCGACCCCCTCGCCTTCGCCAAGGATGAGTGGCAGGACAGGAAGCTATTCACCCATCGTCACGAACAAAGCGACGACG
The DNA here is from genome assembly GCA_018105865.1 of Metaphire vulgaris. Taxonomy (NCBI): domain Eukaryota; kingdom Metazoa; phylum Annelida; class Clitellata; order Crassiclitellata; family Megascolecidae; genus Metaphire; species Metaphire vulgaris. Next base: position 473,644 of record CM030853.1, read on the forward strand.
GCGGCGGCGGCGGCGGCGGCGGCGTTTGTCCGTTCAGTTGCGCAGTCGATCGCCAGGAGGACCGCAACCGAACGACGATGACGCATTTCCTGTGGGGCTCCGACCGCATATGTAGTCTTTGTTCTCAGCCGATCTTCGATTCCAATTCAAAGGCAACGCAGGTCACGTGTTTCGCAGCTGCGATGCAGTCCGATGCTACTAGCAGTTGCTATGACGACGAAGAGAAAACGCCCGAGGGTGGAACAGCGGTTACGGGGTCGAGGACATTCGGTATTTTAGACGGCGGAGAGGGACCGGTGGGCTGGCCCCTGCTCACGACCGTCAGTAAGTCGGCCCCGGATATGGGCTACTTCTGCTTCGGCCGACCAATCCTCTTGCATTCGAGTTTTATGGCACAGAATCAAAAGGCGGCGGAATATCCCGACGAATTAATGTTCCGATGCTGCGAAGAAGGGCACAGTCCCCGCTCCATCTACGACCGGCGCTTCAGCTGCAGTGACAAGAGAAGGATTCTCAAAAGATCATCGACCTTCGCGTCGCTCCAGAGGGCGCTAAATCTTCAGCCCATGCAAAGAGAGACATCACGGTCACGGGAAACAATCAACGAGGAGGAAGCGATAAAAGCCCCGCTCTAGTTGTTCTGCTGCGCTGAACGGGATCTCATCATCATCATCATCATCATCATCATCATCATCGCCGCTGACTTGGAAGCGACCGATCCGATTCGATATGTGTCATTCGCGTTACGTTATGCACTCTTCCGTCTTCACCAACAGCAAGCATTGGACCAGAGCAGTACGCTCCGAGGAACAAACGCACGATGCAAATCCTTTATTATTGGGAAATGCTGTCGCATGCGATTCGCCAGGATGTCGTCAGAACGGCCCGAACGATAAGAGACATCTAACGGCATATTCCTTATAGGCACCGAATGGCCTTCAATTGGTGCAAATTTCATAAGAATCGGAGAACAAAGTTATTTTCGCACATAAAATTACTGCAGCTCCCTTATAGGCATCGAATGAGCTTCAAATGGTGTGAGTTTCAAGAGAATCGGAGGACACAAAATTTTTACGACCAAAAAATACCGTGGACTATAGTCCATGAAAAATTTTCGGGCGACCCAAAAATTCATGTCGATATATTGCTCACATTTCGCTTTAGAACCTCAAGCGCCCCCACTGATGTCAGAGGACTAGAAAAAGCCGTCACTTTCCACCCTATTAATGTGTCTATATTGCAAAATATAATAATGGTAGCGATACATTGCATAGATGTTTAACCCCTTAAAGCAGTCAGACACCCGATAGATATCCAAAATGCGGGTCCAGATTCCTTTGTAGGCATCGACTGGGCTTCAATCGGTGCAAATATGATAGCCCTACGACACCACAAATTTTCGCTCAAGTTTCGAAAAATACCGTGGACTATAGTCCATGAAAAATTTTCAGGCGACCCAAAAATTCATGTCGATATATTGCTCACATTTCGCTTTAGAACCCTCAAGCGCCCCCCACTGATGTCAGAGGACTAGAAAAAGCCGTCACTTTCCACCCTATTAATGTGTCTATATTGCAAAATATAATAATGGTAGCGATACATTGCATAGATGTTTAACCCCTTAAAGCAGTCAGACACCCGATAGATATCCAAAATGCGGGTCCAGATTCCTTGTAGGCATCGACTGGGCTTCAATCGGTGCAAATATGATAGCCCTACGACACCACAAATTTTCGCTCAAGTTTCGAAAAAATACCGTGGACTATATAGTCCATGAAAAATTTTCGGGCGACCCAAAAATTCATGTCGATATATTGCTCACATTTCGCTTTAGAACCCTCAAGCGCCCCCCACTGATGTCAGAGGACTAGAAAAAGCCGTCACTTTCCACCCTATTAATGTGTCTATATTGCAAAATATAATAATGGTAGCGATACATTGCATAGATGTTTAACCCCTTAAAGCAGTCAGACACCCGATAGATATCCAAAATGCGGGTCCAGATTCCTTGTAGGCATCGACTGGGCTTCAATCGGTGCAAATATGATAGCCCTACGACACCACAAATTTTCGCTCAAGTTTCGAAAAAATACCGTGGACTATAGTCCATGAAAAATTTTCGGGCGACCCAAAAATTCATGTCGATATATTGCTCACATTTCGCTTTAGAACCCTCAAGCGCCCCCCACTGATGTCAGAGGACTAGAAAAAGCCGTCACTTTCCACCCCTATTAATGTGTCTATATTGCAAAATATAATAATGGTAGCGATACATTGCATAGATGTTTAACCCTTAAAGCAGTCAGACACCCGATAGATATCCAAAATGCGGGTCCAGATTCCTTGTAGGCATCGACTGGGCTTCAATCGGTGCAAATATGATAGCCCTACGACACCACAAATTTTCGCTCAAGTTTCGAAAAAATACCGTGGACTATAGTCCATGAAAAATTTTCGGGCGACCCAAAAATTCATGTCGATATATTGCTCACATTTCGCTTTAGAACCCTCAAGCGCCCCCCACTGATGTCAGAGGACTAGAAAAAGCCGTCACTTTCCACCCTATTAATGTGTCTATATTGCAAAATATAATAATGGTAGCGATACATTGCATAGATGTTTAACCCCTTAAAGCAGTCAGACACCCGATAGATATCCAAAATGCGGGTCCAGATTCCTTGTAGGCATCGACTGGGCTTCAATCGGTGCAAATATGATAGCCCTACGACACCACAAATTTTCGCTCAAGTTTCGAAAAATACCGTGGACTATAGTCCATGAAAAATTTTCAGGCGACCCAAAAATTCATGTCGATATATTGCTCACATTTCGCTTTAGAACCCTCAAGCGCCCCCCACTGATGTCAGAGGACTAGAAAAAGCCGTCACTTTCCACCCTTTTAATGTGTCTATATTGCAAAATATAATAATGGTAGCGATACATTGCATAGATGTTTAACCCCTTAAAGCAGTCAGACACCCGATAGATATCCAAAATGCGGGTCCAGATTCCTTGTAGGCATCGACTGGGCTTCAATCGGTGCAAATATGATAGCCCTACGACACCACAAATTTTCGCTCAAATTTCGAAAAAATACCGTGGACTATAGTCCATGAAAAATTTCAGGCGACCCAAAAATTCATGTCGATATATTGCTCACATTTCGCTTTAGAACCCTCAAGCGCCCCCACTGATGTCAGAGGACTAGAAAAAGCCGTCACTTTCCACCCTTTTAATGTGTCTATATTGCAAAATATAATAATGGTAGCGATACATTGCATAGATGTTTAACCCTTAAAGCAGTCAGACACCCGATAGATATCCAAAATGCGGGTCCAGATTCCTTGTAGGCATCGACTGGGCTTCAATCGGTGCAAATATGATAGCCCTACGACACCACAAATTTTCGCTCAAATTTCGAAAAAATACCGTGGACTATAGTCCATGAAAAATTTTCAGGCGACCCAAAAATTCATGTCGATATATTGCTCACATTTCGCTTTAGAACCCTCAAGCGCCCCCCACTGATGTCAGAGGACTAGAAAAAGCCGTCACTTTCCACCCTATTAATGTGTCTATATTGCAAAATATAATAATGGTAGCGATACATTGCATAGATGTTTAACCCCTTAAAGCAGTCAGACACCCGATAGATATCCAAACTGCGGGTCCAGATTCTTGTAGGCATCGACTGGGCTTCAATCGGTGCAAATATGATAGCCCTACGACACCACAAATTTTCGCTCAAGTTTCGAAAAAATACCGTGGACTATAGTCCATGAAAATTTTCAGGCGACCCAAAAATTCATGTCGATATATTGCTCACATTTCGCTTTAGAACCCTCAAGCGCCCCCACTGATGTCAGAGGACTAGAAAAAGCCGTCACTTTCCACCCTATTAATGTGTCTATATTGCAAAAATATAATAATGGTAGCGATACATTGCATAGATGTTTAACCCTTTAAAGCAGTCAGACACCCGATAGATATCCAAAATGCGGGTCCAGATTCCTTGTAGGCATCGACTGGGCTTCAATCGGTGCAAATATGATAGCCCTAAAGCAGTCAGACACACCACAAATTTTTCGCTCAAGTTTGAAAGCCCTACGAAAAATACGAAAAATACCGTGGACTATAGTCCATGAAAAATTTTCGGGCGACCCAAAAATTCATGTCGATATATTGCTCACATTTCGCTTTAGAACCCTCAAGCGCCCCCCACTGATGTCAGAGGACTAGAAAAAGCCGTCACTTTCCACCCTATTAATGTGTCTATACGCCAATGTCAACAACAACAACAGCAATTACAATAAAGGAACTCATCAGCCTTTTATGATAAACTTCAAATAGTTCTAATTTTAGAATTTATCAACAGTAGGCCTAATCATAGACTAATATTTCATCAATGGGACACAACAGCACATAGCATAAGGAAAATATAACACCGACTAAAAGCTGATAACAACCGATATAGAACTACATAGTCAATTCAGAATCCCATTCTATAAAATTCTATAAATTCACGTTTATGTAAAAGAAAAGCTCAGTACGCAATACTTTAGACTACATAGAAACATGCAAACTACCTATTGACTACATAGAAACAGGCATCCTTTTGTCCTATCGCAATTACTAAATTACAAATCGTAAAAAGCAACACAAAACTTTTTAAACACGATTAAACCCCGACAACCAGCAAGATGGACAATAGAGAGAGACCAGGGCGTATTCGAGTATTCAATCGATTGTATGGCCGTGCTTCTTGCCAACGATCGAAAAAAAATACCGTGGACTATAGTCCATGAAAATTTTCGGGCGACTTTTTCTCCTTTCAGCGCCTCTCGATGCGTATGGGTCATCCACCTATTAATGTGTCTATATTGCAAATATTAATGGGCCCGTAGAGACTCTCATGCCGAGATCGAGATAGGCATCGACGGCTTCAACGGAAATACTTGTAGGCGTTTTTCGCTCAAATTTCGTTGGCGTCTTCCAAAAATTCATGTCGATATATTGACGATGCGGTGTTGAAACACAGACGACACATCAGATGGTGTTCAAAAAATATCTTACCAAGATCTGAGTCAGACGACGATATCCAAAATGTGGGTCCAGATTCCTTGTAGTAGCCTTGTAGATCTAGACATAACATCGCACAAAAGTCAGCACTTTTAGACAATTTCAGTGCACCCGATGCCCTGAGCTGAACAGAAAAATACACAAATTCACTGTCCAGAGTGCTGAAGAATCACTCAGGCTGGCATCCTATCTTTCTCAACTACTGTTGATCAATCAAAATAGTCAAATTCTGAACGCTTTAACCTAATGGAGAAACATCTCCGCAAAATCTGAATTCTTTGCATTTAACATTACGGAAATCCAAGGACTGTCTGGTCAATAATTCTCATACACAGTTTGAATTATTCTGTAGCATTTATATGTACAACCATAGATATAAACTCAGGACAAAAAGAAATGCAAAATTAATGCATTATTCTATGCAATCCTTAATTTAAAATGTTTCAAGTCAACCAAATAGATATGAAATATTATACGAATACTTAAGAACTTTTCCAAGTTCTTTCATCACTGCACAAATCACAGAAATTTCTGAAGTAAAGAGAATCATAGAGAATCAAACAGTTCAAAAATACCAAAATTTCAAAATTTCCAAACTGAAGAGAATCAAACAGTTCAAAAATAAACATTTTGAATAGTCGTACGCTAATCAAATAGACCGTAGTGATGAGTGGGAAGACATGCTTCGTGATAAATACGCAAAAAGAAACTACAGTGAACCCAGTAAACCAAATGAGATTATACCAGCAGTTAGTGTATACATGTAGATCTACCAAAAAATTCTGCTTTGTATGACAGGTTTTATAGACAACGAAAACACAATTTATAATTAAAGGTCATCATTTATGTCCAAAATGTGCTAAAACTCACTTGCTGACTTCTGTGAAATTTTAGAAAATTTGTGGGGTGCCAACCGCCGTTAAAAAGTAAGGAGGTGGAACGGTCCATCTATTGGGAGGTCTTGACAGCAGTCAACCCCCAAGTTTTGTGGCAGATCGCTGCCTACGGTGCCTACACTTATAGTATAGTCTCTTGCTCATTTGATTACTGCCCACTGTTATTTTAGCACTACAGATTTTCAATTAATCAGCGCAAATTTTGTGTATCATTGCACGTTAAGAAAGTCAACCAGTCAACACAGTCAACCTCCTCAAGGCCATTGACAAGAGTAACATACAGAGGCACTGTGAAAGCAGTCACAGCAGAAGTAAACAAAACAGAGTTATGCTCCAATTAATATACACAAACTAAAAATATCAAGATAAAGAGAAAAGAAACTCTGACAGACACCGTCAAAGAAAATACACAAATTAAACAAACACTCTCCTATCACAAAAAAACACAACAGAGCATAAAAGAGAAAGCAAAAATTAACAACCATCTGCCTATGATGATAACATGTTGCCATGCTAAAAAAATTCAACCTTTTCAACTTAAGTGAGTGATTAATATATAAAATAACTTGTTTAACCCATTTACCGGCCATATTTATTTGCAACGTAACGCAAAATGGATGCACCGTAGATGCCATGGCCAGTAAAGGGGTTAAAATAACGCAAGCGGCAGTAATTCTGACAATGCCAAAATACAACCACAAGGACATCTTCTACGTGAGAGTGGACACAAAGACAACTGCAAAGCAGTGATCAGACAGACAGTCACATATCTACTTCTCAAAATCAAATGTTTACGTAGACAGATCATTTATCAACAGGATCCACTGATTCGGTGCTGATGTCAATGCTTAGCAGTAAAAATCTACTCCTTCCCAAGTTTTTTGGCCACGTGTGAATACTTCATCAACTCCGCCTTGTACTTCTCTGTCTTGACATGCTTTGGACCGTATATATCGACCGCTATTTCGTACGCCTGCTTGTAAGCGCCGTATGCGTTCTTTTCGTCGTTGTCGCGTCCGTAGACGACCCCCATGTTGAAGCAGAGACGACACATGAGGGGACACTTTGGACCCACCAAGTCTTCGCAGCGACGCTTGGTCTCGCCGTAGATCTGTAAACGGTCAACACAAGCTCTTTGAAATTTATATCAAAATCCGCCAACTCATCACTGCCTTCTCCCAGGCTCTTTACAGACAGGACCATGAAAAATTCATTGCTAAGCGACCTACAACTGTTCATCTCTGTCAAAAGCATATCCTGGTCCTCTTTCCACAGAACTTCTCCTCTTCTCCTTTACTCCGAATTCAAAGAGAAAAGTACTGCACCAAAAAAAAACCCAGTTGGCGTTTCGTTCGATGTCAACAACAGAATCCCAGTTCTCTTTGATTTCTCAACTCTACTTACTCACGGTCCATCCATGGCTGGCCACATGTCCTAGAATTCACAGGATACTGGAAACAGCCAGGCGGACTAATCGCTGTATTCTTTCTGTCCCGGTCAAACTCCTGCACATATCTTCATTAGGCTTCATTTGTCAAAAGCTCTGCAGAAAATTTTAAACTGTCGTCACTGGCTCCGAACTTTCTAAGTGGTCACGGAACAGTCACACGACTCATAAAGGGCAGTGAAATAATGAAACTTAAGTTTTACTCCGACTCTGATGACATGAAACCTGACAAAAGACAGCAATGGTTTAGCCACGGGGTCCCGGCCCCCCTATTTTGGTCGTTAGATTCGTCCAAAACTGGTTAGTAGTTGGGAGGGGGTTAAAGGGTAGTATTAGATTGAGGATAATGCACCAGAGATAGTAGGGTTTAAAGCATTTGAGATGGCCTTTTTTGCTTGTTATGACTTTTTGGTCAAAAAATGTCTAAGTGCCCCCCCTTCCCCTCCCCTATTCCAGAAACCTGGTTATGCCACTCGGATAAAGACAAATCACCTTCAGCTGTTCTTCTTTGTTTCCACGATATAGAGTTGCCTTTGTCAGCTGAGCCTCCAATTCGTGTCCATAGTCCTTCAACTAAACAACAACAACAACAAACAGAGGCAAAGTGCTCTTGACTTTGGCATTCAGCTATGTTTATTGCGCTATATAAATTGACGTTTTAACATAACATAGAGGCACACAAGCACCGCTAACAACGGCTTCTCTTTCGTGAGTTGTTTATTGTTACACTGTTTCTGCACACACAGCAATCACAGCACACCCAGCATCCATGAAAGATCTCTCAAGAAATGCGCTGCAAAAAGAACTTACCAAACTAGTCTACATCGCTGTTTATCTCTACGCAACAATGGTCTAAAATCCGATAACATATCGATGTTGAATAAACATGGAAGCAGCAGAGTGTTGTACCTCCTCATAGAGACTGATTGCCCTTTCAACCTCTTTGCAACCAAGCTCAATCATTTCCTTCTTCGTCTTATTTTTGGTGAAAAGCTTTGACACGGAGAAAGCGTCACATCTGCTGGCTATGCCACCACGTGCATACGCCTTCTTAATAAGTTGCAGTGCAAGGTATTTCTACAAAGACAAGAATTACTATTATTGTTTTCCTATTGTTATTATTACTATTACTATTACTATTATTATTATTATTACTATTACTATTATTATTACTATTTATTATTATTACTGTTACTGTTGTTGTTGTTGTTATAATTATTTCAGTCTCCTAAATGTGCCACTTGCAATGATAACAAAAACAATAACAAAAACTAGACAAAGTGAAGTGTACATTCCACTTTCAACAACTGGTGAAAATAAATTCACCTTGTACTTCTTTTCGTTCCGCTTTGGACTGTTGTTGATGATCCGAATGGCTTCTTCGTGCATAGAGATGATGTCATTGAGTTCTGGAATTTCTTTTGCACTCTGAGTAGGAGGCAAACACTGCGGTAACAATGCAATGAGTCTCCATTCGATTATTAAAAGCTGAGACAGAACTTTAAGACAGAAGATCAAAATTAATTTATTAGAAGAAAGGCAAAAAATGAAAATATCTTAAGTTGAATAATAATTACTGAATTGAGATATCTCAGACATTAAGCAATTGCTGACATGCATAATAGTTCAGCTGAGGGGCCACTTAATTATGAAACTGGTTAGAAGTAAACCTTGTCACAAAAAATTTACAAAAACTAAAGCCAAAATGAAAGATGTTCTAAAACCTTCCCAACCCAATAACCACGCTGGCTTAACGAAGAATTCAAACAAGTCTAAAATTTTATCAATCTTAAGAGCACAAGCATTCACTGTTAATGAATTTTGTCAAAATCAAACATGAGTCAGATATGGAAAAATGTCCAAAAAAATTACACTCATAAGAGAGTCTTTTAGAAACCTATGCACAGCATTATTTCACAATGCTTTCTGTTAATTCCATGAGACTGGACAGCAACTGCCTTCAAACCTCAGACTATAACCACCACTAATGCAGAACACTTACGAGTGACTTGATGTGCGCAATGTGTCCGTAGACGTACATCAGTTTCTCATTGCGTTCTTCCTCTTCCCATTGCTGGGGAAACTTTTTGACCATGTCAAGACAGTCCTCGGCCACTTTCAACGCCTCTTTATATTTTCCAGCTTGAGCCCTTCAAAATACACCACCACCCACCAATGACACTTTCAAAGACAAGTATTCACTATTATTATTATTATTATTATTATTAGTAGTAGTAGTATCATCATTATTATTATTGTCATCATCATCATCATCATCATCATCATCATCATCATCATCATCATCATCATCATTATTATTATTATTACACTGACAATTAATTATGTGCCATAGTACCTAACATCAGGAGCAATGCCACATTACAGTCAAACTCTATTAAAATAACAATAAACATAAGATAAGAAACCTCAACAGCCTTTACTCAACTAGAGTCAATGCATTTGACTCAACCCAGAGTCATCTAATTTTGTTGGTTAAGCAAGATAAACAGTAAAACCTCATTAAGCAGAATTCAGTTGACAACCATCCTCAGTTAAAACAGGCCATTGGGGCATACACTGTCCACATGAGGCAAACCATGATGACAACAACAACAAAAATGGCAATTACTCATATTCAATATAGGGCGATGGCAGATGACTAGAAGAGCTCAGTCAATTTACAGTCATGCATCTTCTGATCAAAAGTTTTTTCTCTGCTTACATCAGGCGACTGACATCCTCGAATCTAGACGCCGTGATGTGCGGACCATACACAAGGTCCTTCTCCATCTGTCTAATCTCCTTCTCATAACCCTCGCACATCTGGTCGTAATTTTCATCACCACACTGTTAACCAACACAGATACCATCACAATAAGACGTAGTAGCAGCGGCGGCTCCAGGATTTGGCAAGTGGGGGGGGGGCGTTGGGATAGCAACTTCTAAGCATGGGGGGAAAACAATTTTTCATAATCCTGGACTAGTATAGTTGCTTAGAATGAGTGCACTAAAGTATGGTGGATCACTGGGGCCAGACATTCAATAGGGGGCATGCCCCCCTCCCCCGGACTTCCCTGTGGAGCCACCTGTGCATAAAAGTAAACATGAAAGAGACTGTAACTACGGAGACTCAGAATTCAGATGAATGCCAACGTTTTCTCCCGATTTCTTACTTCTCTCCAATAGTAGAGCAGAGTTTCACTGAATTCGTCATCATAGAGTCGTTTGAATGCACCCATGTCAAGCAGAAATTCCTGCAACCATTTACAGTACAGTCTCCTGTCTTCATCATATTTGGCGTTTCTCTTCAGGAAGAGAAGATGATGAGGATACTCCTGCAACAAAAAATCAAAGAGACAGACAATGAGTTGCAGAGGTTCTAATAACAGCTTCAAATGCGCCAAAACATTAATAGACTTTAAACTAGGCAATGAACCAGATCTGTTTTTTTTTCAAAATGAAATATTTATGTGCTAAAATCATCATATCTTGCAAATAGTGAATGCATAATGAACATAAGAGAGCTCTATTCTTCCAATATTCCTAAAGACTAAGTGGAGAGATGAGTGGACCTACATGATAGCAAATATCCCTGATTATAAGAATATAAAATCCAAATATTCACAAGAACTTAGAGATACAATGATAGCTAAACAACATTCGACAAAATTTACAGAGGAGATGCACAGATTGAAAGTAAGAAGTTAAGTTTACTTACCTCAACCTTTCGATCGTACGTTCCACAATAACGATAGTATTCTGCCAGCTTCTTGTGCCACCACCAACGCCTCTTATTATAATCGGCCTCAGATTTGGTCTTATCAAGATATCTAAAGTAAACAAACAAAACTCTTTCCAATTGGACAATGGCGTTCAAAATTGTGTTTCACGCATTAAACCACAGCAGAAAATGCATGCAAATATACTACTACTATACTATACTACAATAATAATTATTACGACTTGGACACAGATGGATGCAATGCACCCAAATTCAAATGATTGCAAAGTGGATCGGGCAGAAGTCTGCACTTACATATCTTGGACCACTTTGCTGAGGGTGCGGTGGTAGAAGTCGAGTCGACCTTCACTGGGATTTCCGTACGGACGCAAAAAGATCCTAAGATTGCGGTAGACACTCGCCCACTCTGCGTACGGGAGGTGCGGTCTCTTTTCTATAACCCGAGATCCCTCAGGGCTATATTCTGAAAGAGAAGGATAAACTGTCCTCATTACTATGCACTGTTGTGAGAAAATTTTCAAAACCTATTCCACTTAAGAATGACAAAGAAATCAAAATATACAAAACTGATTTCCTCTTCTGCTTCTCTGCAAATGAATCCTTCAGCGCAAAGTGCATCAGATAACAGAACCAGAGACGATTCAATTTCAAACCTCCGCCTGTTTCTCTGTATTCCAGACTGTCTTTGTCCGCTAGTATTTCGAGCAGCTCGGCTTCCAGGAGTCCAAACCTGGAAACTTCGAGAAGACATAAAGTCGAAACCAGAAGAACTCGATCAGTCTCTTTTTCGAAGCGCTCGAGAACTTGCTGCAGAAGTCTGTAAAAGTTACCTTCTCAACAAAATGGTCCAATAAATAACCCGAATACCTGCTTAAGCTAACAGCTCACAGTCTGGGCGCCCACATTAATTTTTTCCACGAAGGGGCAAAACACAATGGTCACAGTTACACCACATAAATTTTTCCTAGAGGGCAAAACACATTTTAACACAATGGCCACAGTTAATATTTTAGCAAAGTTTTCAAATTTCAATGTGAAATATTGGTATTTGCATTTTCCGGGAGTGGGGACAAGTGCCCCCTCTTGCCCTAATGTGTGGACACCCATGCTCATACTAGTCTTCGCTATCCACGAAACGAAGCAAGCAGCCTGAACGCACCCGGGAAGAGTTTCCTTGAGGAGTTTAATGAAATCGGTGACTGTGCCAAAGTCTCCGTAGATTCTGAGTTCTTCGCAGGCGATCCTCAGCCACAGCGGATTACTCGAAGCCTTCTTTCCGAGAAGTGGAACGACCTGTTCAGTCGACAATGTTTTGTTGAAGAGACCGAGATAATTGTTCACAATTTCCTACAAAAAGGAAATGCACTGCACGACAAAAGCTGAAGAAATTAAGAAGTCCATCGTTCAATACCTAAAAGAATAATACTACATATCACAGGAATCGATTACTTCGAAATGAGTATCGATTCAAACACGGTAATCTTTTGATTCTCATTTGCATGTTATGTCAATGTATTGCCATACTTCTCTTCCACAGATTAATGTCTGTCTAATCACAGTATGAAGACACTGTGCATCAGATTACTTAGTTACCAGAAAGTTAGGAGACAAACATTCACACAATGGATATCGGAGTTTGCTAGACAAATGGCTGGCGTCAGATTCGAACCAGCAAACTGACCAGCCCACTACCACTGTACCACTGGTAACTTCATAATGCTGTTAATCACACAACTATAATTGCAGTGACCTGTCGATTATTAAGAATTCAAAATGCAGAAAGATGCATACATAGTTCATTGGCCATCATAATAAAAACATTTTTCCATAAAACTGTTCTGTCGCGATGAAGGTTTGCTCCTTACGAGGCGCTTCTCGTGTTCCAAATCAGGAACAACGATCTCAGCATCCTTGATTCTGAAATCCTTGCGCCTCTTCAGCGCCCTGTGAGGCTCTGAATCAGTGATGAGTGACAGAACGCATCGCACGTTTGGCGCCAGTTTCTCAGGAAGCCAGAACATTGGCTCTATGTGCATATCTCGGTCGACCTGTCAACGCCAATACAAGAGAGAGAAAAATGAATGTGAAAATCTGCAATAAAAGCAAAACATACTTCAGTGGCGTACGTAAGCCAGTTCCTCAAGCCACGGGCACCTACATACAGCTGTCCTATACTACAGGCCACTTGAATATATTCTAAAATGTGCTATATAAATCTGCTTAATAAATACAATAGTTTAGCTATTTCTGTACAAGTCTGAAAACAGTGAGACTAGCTGAAATTTCAAGAGACAAATTGTCTCAAACATAAAATATACAACAAAGCTTGTGTTTGTCTGCTGTTATTATCCACTGTGTTAATACCTGGTTAAGAGCGTCTATGAAAATGATGACTCGGCCCGAGCGACAACTGGCGAGTTCACTCTTTACCAGCTGAACAGTTTCCTCCAAAGTTTCAGGAAAATCCTGAAATAACAAAACATCAAAATCATTACCTGCTGGTCCATTCCAACTTCCATGTTGCACAGTTGCTCTACTAATCAAACAGAGCATCCCTATTCCCATACGTTACGCTTTACGACACATTACACTAATCACTACCATATTACTTAAAAGACTTCTACTTCATAGAAAGAGATTCACTTTGAGCCGTTCCATTAATATAGGCATCTACAGCTGATATTTCCAAATATTAAAACGCTAAAATGTAATTTACGATGTTTGGTTGGATCTCCTTCAGCAGTCTCCTCAGGATCTCCAAAAGGCTCGTTGAGTTTGGAACAGCGCCAACAAAATGGAAAAACACTCTGCTACAAAGTTAAATAAAGATTAAAACAATTTATTTTGAAATAATATAACAAATTCGATGAGTTCACAAAATACTATTCACCACATATTCCAGTTCAATGAAGATCAGGGCAAAAAGACTCACGTGAAAACTTTAAAACAGACCGTCAAAAGAACATAGAACCTAAGGTCCACAAGCGTGTTTCAATGCATTTAATGCTGAATGGTCAAATGAACGGTCAAAAGCCTTATTAGTCAACAAAGTCAAGCTTATAGTGTAAGTCTCCTCCAAGTAATTCCACATCAGTGAGTAGAAATCTGCCTTTCAGCACTTTTTACCACAATAAAACTAAACACAAATCACCGTCTAGTGTAAGTTTCTATTAAAATAAAACCACGTAAAGCTTCAATGAGTGCAAAGATGCACTCCTGTAAAATTCAACGACACTGATCACTTGAGTGCAAAGCCTCACCACGGCTGAGCAGCTCTCTCTTCCGTCGCTTGGAGCACGTTACTCGCTGCCTTGGCCATGATCGAGGATTTGCCAGCTCCTGCCTCTCCAATTATCAATTTTGGACTCCCCGATGTATCCTTTTCATTCTCAATATAATCGTTAATCTGCACAATCAAACGCATCATATATATATACATATATATTAGGTGTATAGATATGAACAAAATTCGGCATATTGAACAAATTCTCTGAGGAAACCCACATTTCCATTTGTCCCCAACTTCATTGCATCAAATCCTACTAGAACAGTCAGAACAGCCCATCTATATTTTGCTCCACAGCGTTCGAAATGGGACACCTCCCTCTTCTACTGCAATTTATTCACGATGTACTATTTATAGTACACAGTGAGTGAAAGGAATAACACTGATTCAGTGCACAATATGCCTAAGTGAAGAGAAGTCGGTCAGTCCAATTTCAAGGCAATTCAACAGAGCATTTTATGCCAAAACTTCTAAAAGGATATAACAGTCACATTGACAGAAAGTGAACTTAAAATTTAAAACCATGAAATAATAATAATAATAATAATAATAATAATAATAATAATTATAATAATAACAATAACAACAACAACAATAATAATAATAATAATAATAATAATAATAATAATAATAATAATAATAATAATAATAATAATAGCACATCACCTCTTTAAGAACACTTTCTCTGCCAATTATCAAATCCCTCTGTGACTTTTTGTTGACCCCCAAAATGATTCCACAGCGACTGTTCATGAACGCTTTGTGATGAAACGTGGCTTCGAGATATTCGTCAATTTCAGTTTTCACAAGTGGATACTGCTCTGCAATGCGCTCTTTGAAGAAGTCCAGTACCTAAAAAGCATACGCACAAAAAGGAAGATACTTAATTTTGCATCTAAGCCACATGAAAGTACATTTAAAAGTCACACTAAATTTTAGAATTTGACAACAGACTCAAGAGACATCAGATGAATCAAACTTAAGTAGCAGTTGAAGAAGCTCAAAATTTAAACTGATTTTTTCACACAATCCATGAATGAACTTTAATTTCATAGAAAATCACTTGAAATACAAGACAAAGTTATTACAAAATAAATTACAAATCAGTAAAATCTCTCAACTATTTTTGAGAAATTGTCATCGAGTTCCAGCTTTGGTCGTCCTTTCTTTGTCATGTAATCCGAATACAGTCTTTCTCCCGGAACGTATTTGCATTTGTAGGTGAAAACTCTTTCCTGAATTTATCAATGAAAATTTCAATAAATTCAGTAATAATGTAGGAGCAAAGCTGTTTTACATCAGGAAAGATCCACAACATAATCCAATCTTAAAAGAACAGCGTCACTATTAAGGAAAATACACATTCAAAATAACACAAACATAACAAAACTTAACTCCAAAGCTCAAAGCTTTACTTTGCTGATTTCAGTATTCAATAAAGATTTGAAATGGAGCATTAGAACACAAGACGATATATTGCAAACGTCATAACAGAGGATGACAAGGACGGTGATAACAGATTGTGTCACATGACTGGAGGGTTGCAGTCTTAAATCCAACCCAAAAGACAATAAAGCATTCATTGATGCAACTCTAGAAATTCAAGTAAAAGACAAATATAGAAGCAAGTAGAATAGGATACAACAGGTAATTAATTTCCTAGCTTAGAAGATCAAGTTATTACAAGAAAATCTCTGATCCATCCTACTTTTATCTTAACATCCGCTAACGACCACACACTCTCACCGAAAAGCGACTTGTTATCTTGTCCTTGAGGATGTTGAGTTTTGTGTCTGCTCGTGGCTGCACTTCGTCGATGAACTCCTTTCTGATGTCTTCGTCTTTGATCTCGTTCAGAAATGAATCGTCACGAATAAGAAAAAGAGCTGAAAACGTGTCATTTAGTCAAATATAACGAAATCCAACTGAAGTCACATTTTCGTCATGGTTCAGACGGCGTAATTTTAAGCGAATTTGAATTGCGATAACCGGAAAACACAAACTGCCGTGCCAGTAAGAAGAATCAAAGTAAGTCGGTTAGTACTCTGTTTTCCAAGGACTTACATTCTCCTTTCATCTTACTTACCATTTGGATTTTCTATACGATAAGCTGCGTGCACAATCTCCATTTCGGTCACAGAAAGACCAAACACCAGTCGGTAATTCTTCATCAGATTTGGAGGCAACTCGTCTGCCAGTGGAATCCAACCAATACGTTTACTACGGATTTAAACAGCACAGAACAGACAGAGCAATATTAGTGGAATGTCTGGAGGTTCCTTTAACCCTTATACCACAAAATACTTTGTAACTACACTGTATATGAAATGTAACCAAGTTTACTCAGTTCCGGGAGTTTAAGGGTTAAAATTAACAGGCAAATAATAGATTCTGTTGCTTAGCAGAATACTGATAAACATCGAAACTCTCGTACAATGTATCAATAAATATGTTATTAAGATAAATAAGCACTGCTTCAAATTTATTTTGCTCATTCACAGAACTGCTATAAAGATCTTAAATCAATAAAGAACCACGATCAGTACAGGAAAAAACAAGAAAAGTAGTCAAAATGCTCATTATTACTAATAAATCAAACAACTGACAACAAAGAGAATAATAAAATAGTGAGTGCAACCAGAAGAAGGCCAACTACAGAGATTATGACCACTTTTACAGCAGAATATAAAGAAGAAGATTAAGCCAGACAGCCAGTCAATGACTGACTGACTTCCCGTACCATGTCATGTTAAGGAAATACGGAACTTTGTTGTCGTCATAGCAACGATCTATTTCTTCTAGGCACGTTTTCAGCGTGACCTCTGAGGTCGTTTCTTTTGGAACACCCTGAAGTCAAACAATCACCAATCGTCAGCTTTCAAATCCTAATCCAACTGAATGCCTGCATCTAATTCATCTCATTAAACCTTAGTAACAGCCCTAAAGTAATTTACTGTCTGTAATTACTAATTTGAGGCGTTTTCAGTGATTATCAGAGAAGAAAACTGTGGGGGACGACTTGCCCATCTGAGGTCACAGTCAATCAGGTGCAGCTGTCGCTCTTCACACCAAGCACGAAGATCAGCAAATACCTGAAGATTTTCACAACAACACATTTGCAAGTGGAATCAAAGGTAATAGCAAGATAAAATGAATCATAAAAGACTGTAAAGTACACTTGACACTAATACAATACATCAGAAAATAATCAGCAATGCCTGAAATAAATTAAAAAACTGAATTATAGCAGTTTTCTGACAATACGATAATTTCTTTGTTAATATCTAAACTAAATTTGATAAATTCTGCAAAAATAGCAAACAAATAAAGCAGGTAATTAAATTTTTAGTAATTAAATTTTTAAGCCAGACAAAATACTAGTTACACCTCGAGTGCAGCAATTAATTATTTAATATACATTATTTTATTATAAATTCAAATCAATATTCATGCTCTTCTTTGTTACTGACCTTTTTGACCAGAATTTCTCTCTCCTGATGAAAGTCTTTGAAAGTTGATGATACAAAGATTCTGACTGTTTTCCAGCCAGGATTGCTGTCAACTTCCGGTTTAATCTGTTCCTCGTTAATTGCAATCTGGTTCCACACCTCGTTGATCTCGTCCTGCAGCTTCTCTGGGCTCTCCTCGCCCGGCTTTCCATCACCGCCTTCGGCAGACATTTTGAAGACAGCGGTAGAGCAAGAAAAATGCCTCCAGTAGCTACAATATTTTTCCACATATATAATACTACAGAACTGCTTCAACATCAAAGACAGGCAACTTAATATATGTACAATATCTCTTCTATTTCTACTCATAGGTGATCATGGCAATGGTAAATCTAGACTAGAAGAGTTGAAACTGTGGACCCCGAGTAAAGCCATAAAATGTGCACGAGTACTGAGAAATCTACAATGGAAAAAAACTGCATGACCGCCCAATATTCACCTAATAATAATAATGCTTCATCGATTATCTAAGATCCGACGCGAGGAGAAAATTGCTGAAGTTTGTCTCTGTGCGGACACCATCTGCACTCTCTCAGTAATTAAAGTAATCGGAATGATTGCATCAACATCAACCATTATCTGGTAATCACATTTCTAAACGCACAAATCCATGCTTTAAAGAGCGATCTACTCAGAGGGCCATTCATCCCGATGGCACGCCCTGTATGAAGACACAGAAATTCCATACAAATTCACGTCAATTCACACGGCGACCGCCAGAGTCAACAAATGACTATCTAATGTGCAGAAAAAACGAGAAATCGACAGCAAATGCATTACTTTAATCGGGTTTCGAGTGATTTAAACCGAATATAATCCTCCAAATTCCACTAGACAAAAAATCAATTTATCGCTAGAACGAGTCTATGACTCTATGGTGTAAAGCAGTTCTCCACCATTTTGTTAAGTGAGGTCACATTACCGTAAAACTCCAAATAGAAACCGGGTCTCAAACAGCCAGAATATAAAACCATGCGTCATGCGTGTTACTAGAAATCGGGCTTGTATTAGAAGTTATACGGTAATTTTTATATTAGCCATGGTAACCATTGTTTGAAATTCATTGAAGATGGCGGCAAATTAGCTTCGACCATCCTCTGTATGCCATGGATAGACTACTTCCAGTGAGTATTAGTTTCTATGGGCTAGACGACATAGACTATAACTATGAAAATTATTAGAATCTATGCTGGAAGACGACAACCGTGTAAACCAGTAGACTCAGCCATGAAAACCAGTGGACGCGACGAACCTGTTATAAACACTAGAGTAGATGCCAGTAATTTATTGATTATTTATAGACCTACTCAAATCTTTGTTTACGGCCCAATTATTGCTCATTACCAGATATCTGAGTTATGCTGAGAAATTCAAGCATGCATCGTGGAGTTACAGTGGAGCCGGCGCGGTAATTAGTGGTCGAATTTTCAAAAATTAGTGAGGCTTGGGACCAGGCCACCAACCCAATCCATTGGGAGAGGGTTAAAGTGACAGAAAATCAAAGGGATTGGGCAGTGCCTTGACTTTGTTTGTTGGGGCTCGTGAGCTGTTTATCAATCTGTCTGTTCACAGTTTAATAGCTGCAACCAACGTATGCACATGCAGACCATCTCGAATCAGCACAAAGTCTACATTCTGGGTTACAACGATGAATCAATTAATACATTTATTCACCGGAATTCAATGCCATGTAAAAAATACATGCTAAGCAGTTTATGCCCAAAAATACACCATATATAGGCACCCACAAGTCTTTGGCAACACCAGTGGCGGCTCCACCGGGGGCAGGGGGGCCCGTGCCCTATTGAGTGCCTGCCCCTACTGGGACCCTATACTTAATGCTACATACATTAAACATTTTAAATGGTTGGCCCCATGATTAGAAGTTGCCACCCCATCGGCCCCCCCACTTGCCAAATCCTAGAGCCGCCACTGGGCAACACACCTGTGAATTTGTGCATTAACATCTTACATCAGGTTTTCCAACTGTAAAAATAGAAAATTCTAATCCTATGCATAAAATTCATTAATGATTATATCATTATCGAAACAAGGCACAAATGGCAATAATACAATAAGAACATTGACAAAAGACAGTGCTAAAAACTAATTACCATGCATAAAAAAGTAGAGGATGGAAAAATGTTGGCACTTTCCAGCATGCATTTCAGTTAATCAACAGTGTGACCAAGGCTGCTTCCTATAAGTGCATACTTTTCTTCGCATATCGTATCTCTGTACATTTCAGTTGAACTGTGCTTTGGCCCGTACACTTTCAGTCCCAGATCGTAAGCCCTTCGGAAGTACTTGTAGGCGTTGTCAAGGTCGTCTGCCGCTTCGTAGGCAATGGCGGTGTTGAAAGACAGACGACACATCAGATGGTGCTCCTTACCAAACATCTGACGCGCTTTCTGGCGCGTAAGTTTGTAGATCTAAAATCAACCATTAAACATACAGCTGAATGCAACTAATAAAATTTTCAAGGAAATATTATTATTATTATTATTATTATTATTATGAGGAAGATATGGCATTAATAAAAGGTGGTTGCTCTTAGAAACACAAGACTGGACAAAAAATCAAGAACAGAAAAGTGTTGGAAAAAACACAGATGCAAACGTTTTAATCTTACGATGCCAGATGTGCTAACATAGCGTTTGAAATCATTTGAAATGGAAGAATAGATCCCCTGAGCAGAACCACTGAAAGCGATTTCCATTTGACTTTTCGATGAGAAATGCCAAAAAGGCTAGATTGTTTGCAATCAACACTCATCAAATGTGCAAAAAAGTAAAAATATTTCAGAGAGACATTTGCATCAATCACTGTACTGCTCAACATAGAGATCAACTGCCCAAACAATAGAGGAATGTTATATCCTTAGCCTGGCAAACTACATCCATGTCAATATGGTATAAAATAGGGCTACATAAATGCTCTGTAGTCACAGTAAAAAAGACATGGCCACCAAAAATGCAAGCCCACAAATCTAGGAAAATATATTGATTAACAAAAGAGTCCTTTAGAAATGAAAAGGCCAATACAGTCCAGAGCCTGAGCGTAAGTAAACCATCTCTCACTTTCAACTGTTCTTCGGGACTGTCACGATATAAAGTTGCCTTTGTAAGCTGAGCTTCCAATTCATGAGCAAAGTCTTCCAACTACAAACAGGCACATAATTTAACAGAGATTACAAAACAAAATTCTTGGAAAACACTTCTAAAACATCTAAAAATTATCGAAAACTTCAGCTCACTAACAAAACAAAGGTAATTAACAGACTCAGTAAAACTCGATAAACACAATCAAGGTTCTGCCTCTAAATTTAAAGACAGGATTAAAACAAAAATAGTAAAACTGCACTTCTGCATAATCAATAATTTATATCTGATCACAGATAAACTAAATTTCCAGCGATAACAACGACCTTCTTAAAAACAGAGAAAATCAAATCTCACAACAAGTAAACACACCTCTGTGTAAAGTTTAATCGCCTCTTCCACATTTTCTAAGCCTTGTGCCAAACTTTCCGCTGATCCAATCAACCGGTAGATTTCTCCACAGACATACGCAATCTTGTTAAACTGAAGAGCAGTCAGTTTCTAAAATGAAAATCCAAATTCTGTCATTTCAAACTCCCATTTTAATTCCCAGAGTGTAAGACTGAGAAAAAACTTGACAAGACTAAGAATGAGATAAAAGAAACAACTATCCATATCAGGGATATTCAACTAAATTTTATGCAGGGCCAAATTCTTTTATTATTGATATCCGATGGCCAGATTTCTTAGTTACAAAAATATAGTCCATAAGTAAAAGTAAACAGGTAAGTTAAAAACAAGATACTAAAAATATTTCATAATTATTAGAAAAAGTGTTTTCTTTTGGTTTGGTTTGGAGAGATGGTTTACTTATGCTCAGAATTTATCATTCAGTATTTCTGCAGGTCATTTCACACCACTTGGTAGGCCAGATTTGGCCCACAGGCCACCAATCGAATAACCCTGATCTAGATCAAAGTATGACCTACAGGCAATTAATTCAAGGTCGGATTAGCTGCAAAAGAATGAAAAATACAGAACACCAAAAGAAATATGCAAATTGAAAATGCTCACCTTAAACCTAGTTTCATTTTCCCATTTATTCTTCTTGATGATCTGAATGGCGGTCTTGTGCATGTCAATGATTTCACGATAAACCGGAATTTCTTGTGAAATCTTAGAAATTATCAAAAAACCAAGAAGAGAATAATTGCATAAAGCAACCTGATAAAAAGAAGTCAATTGTCAAATTCTCACATATTAAAATAAAACTTTAAAACCTTATTTTTTGGAAAAAATGTCTTCTTTTTTAAGTCGCCATCCAAACGTAAAGCACTTACAATGCTCTTGATGTGGCCAATGTTACTGTAGATGCTGATCATCTTTTCGTCGCGTTCCTTCTCCTTCATTTCATTTGAAGGATCACTCAGCATTTCCAGACATCTTTCGGCCATCTGAAGAGCCTCTGCGTATCTTCCACCCTGACCCCTGCACGAAAATATGCTTCGTCAACCGAGGGTCATTACCCTTGTTTTCTTACAGGAGCGCTCTTAAACATCAAAGCTAAAATCAGCATAATCACAGTAGGGAAAGTTAGGTCTCATTATGCTGGCCATAAAACTGACCATGGCACTGCAGCCGGTTTACGAGCATTGTTCCGTCTGCCGGAATTTTAACCCCTCTCCAATGGTCGAAGACTACCACCCCCCCTCCCCAAGGGGACCAAACTTTTAGCTTTCAGCCATCGAACGCTCACTGGAGACAAGATTTCTGTGGTGGAAATACTCTCAGCCACTGCTTCTTCCAAAATACTGGACACTGCTGAGAAAAGGCACAGAAAGAGACGATGATGATGATGATGATAGACTCAATTCCAACGCCTTCTTCTCTAAATTGAAAAATAAAATAAAACCACAACTAATTGATTGAGACTAACATGATGCGACTGAACTGCTCCAGAGTTTTGCAACGATCAGTGGATGTAAACTCGGGATTGGCTTCAATTCTCTTGCTCAGCTCCAGGTACTGATTACACATCTCAGCATAGTCTTTGTCACCGCTCTGTCAGCACAAAATACGCTGCCATATGCAAAATGTCTGCATCTGATCAGAGACAAGTGCGAATAACTGTTAAACCGTACGACAAAGATGAAAAGGACAGTTTCTTAACCCCTTAGCTGTGTATTTAACTGTAACTCAATGTAAAATGGACAGATATATCCGGGATCCCCAGTTAAGGGGTTAATTAAATCCACATCATGTGAAGCATAAAAGCCTACCGTTTAAAGGCTGCAAGGAACAACAATTTAATTTCAGTCGCACAGATTTCAATGACACCAGTAAGCCTGTAGATTTAGCAAACGGTACAACCGAACCAGCTCCATCACAGTCCAGAATGACTCCATTTGAAAGTGAACTGAAAAGACCAACTTCTCTCCAATAGAAGAGCAGATCGGCGCTGAATTCGTTGTCGTAAAGAAACTCGAATGCTTTTAAATCCCGAAGAAATTCCTGTAGCCAATCGGAGTAGCGCTTCCGGTCTTCTTCGGCTGCAGAGTGTTGCCTCAGGAAGAGCAAATGGTGAGGATATTCCTGAAATGCAGTCAGACATTAAAATCGTTAAATCTCGGAGTGGCTGTTACAGGTCAATCAAAACAACATACAGAGCTGTGAACAACTTCGTCTAAAAACATCACAGATTGTTGAAAACCGATCACTTTTGGCAGAGTCAAAAGTCTCTCAAGATCTCCAGAACACTTGAGGTAATTACAGGAACAAGATCTGGGGACAACTGAATGCTTCGATCAAAATCAGATTCTGTAAAAGGTTAAAAATATTCAGACTTACAAAGTCTATTGACACCACTTTTATAACATCACCTGGATTCCATCAAAAAGGCAATTATTAACATCAGCCCATCATCAGCTGTAGAGTCACGAAATAAACTACAATTGAAGAGGAATTCACATACCTCAACCTTTCGATCGTACGTTCCACAGTAACGATAGTATTCTGCCAGCTTCCTGTGCCACCACAAACGCTTCTTATTATAATCAGCCTCAGATTTGTTCTTATCAAGATATCTAAAATGAAACACAGTTTTTAAGTTTCATATGAAAGTCAGAGGAATATTGTGGAACATCAAAGCCGGCAGCACGTGGAAAGGGGAAATGCAACGCCTACTTCTCCTGGACGACTTTGCTGAGGGTGCGGTGGTAGAAGTCGAGTCGACCTTCATTGGGATTTCCGTAGGGACGGAGGAATACCCGGAGATTACGGTAGACGCCGGCCCATTCGGCGTACGGCAGACGACTTCCCTTTTCTATTCCTCCCGACTGCTCGGGGCTCTCTTCTGAAAGTGAAGCATGCAACTGTTCTATAATAAAAGCAATGACATCAAAGTACAAACTGTGTCCTGTCAAATGTGCGTCCGACATTAGCGCGATAATTAGGGTGAGAGTTAGGGATAGGGTTAACCTTAACTTTTAATTTATAGCACAACTATAATATTGGAGCATAGTCATGTTTCACTCAAAATACGAGCTTTTGTTGGTTGTGAATTTGTTGGTGCGTATATGTCAATAAGCACATTTGTTGTCATGCGAATGCCGGCCGCGCAAATGTCGGGGTAACGATACACAATGTCACATATCTAATTAGCACTTATTTCATCAGACATAAATCAAAGTCACGTTCAGGTCCTAGTAGGAATATAATTATTGTTAACCTGTTTTGCTTTGGCCATATTCCAGGTGATCTTTATCTGCCAATATTTCAAGCAGCTCTGCTTCCAAAAGACCGAATTTTGACACTTCGAGAAGACAGATGGTTGCCTCCAATAGAACTCGATCAGTTTCAGCTTCAAACCGCTTCAGAACTTGTTTCAGTAATCTAAATTGAATCAGACAGCATCTACTGAAAATCACATCATTCTATGACCTAAGCATACACCTTGTGAACCACCAACTTGTTCTATCATAAAAGCAATGACATCAAAGCACAATAAAAATAGATAAAACATAAATAAAATAGTTCATAAATGCTGATGATGATAAGGATGATGCAGTAAAACATTGCTATTTAAGTTACAGTAAATTCCCAGAGCATTCATGACCCACACTTACTCTGGCAGGCCATCTTCAATGCGCACAATGAAATCATTGACCGATCTAAAGTCTCCGTATACTCTGAGCTCTTCGCACGCGATTCGCAACCAAAGAGGATTTTTTGCTGAAGTCTTGTCCAAGAGCAGAAAAACTTGTTCTGCATCCAACTTCTTGTTGAAATGACTTAGATAATTGTTCATGATATCCTAAAAATGAAAGAAAAAAGAGTTTGCAATGAAAATCTTATACAGTAAAACTCGATTAAACACAGACTTCAAGCAAACGAAAAGAGCGTCCACGTTAGCTGAAAGTGTCAGCCAAGGACACATGCAATCTGAGTCCATGTTAATGAGGTTTAACTGTATTAATTAGAGTTACTCCTAAACAAAAGCATGTTCTTACAAACTGCTGTCTGGGTTTCAAATCCGGAACTAATATTTCTGGTCTGGACTTGAAGTCAGGAGTTGAATTTTCCGGATTAATCTTTGCATCTTGGGCCACACTTTCACCGTCCGGCCGAGAGTCGTTTCGCTTCTGTAGCGCCCTGTGAGGCTCCGAATTAGTGATCAGTGAAAGAACACAGTGCACATTTGACGACAATGTCTCAGGAAGCCAGAACGTCGACTCAATTTGAGTTTCTTTGTCAATCTATTTCCATAAAAGTGAAATATAAATTAGACAGGAACCAAAGTAAACAACACATGCAACATTAAAGACTCATTCCAAAATAGCATTCAAACATTTAGAGGTTTTCATAAGAATGCACTTGAAATAAATACATTATTTTCTCAAATCAATCTACTAAAAAATATAACAATGTGTGTGTGTAATTAGGTATGCTAGACATTATAGGTAAACTAGTCAAAATGCCAAAACCTGATTAAGAGCATCGATGAAAATGATTGTCGGCGTAGAACGGGTCGAAAGCTCCTTTCTGACGAGCGCTGCGGTGTCCTGTATTGTCTCCGGAAACTCCTGGAAATAGAAACAAATATCTTTGGCTCCAAGTGTCATTCGACACGAACAACATGACTCATCAACATCACCGATTACAGGACTCACAAAACACAGCGGCTACTTAATCACAGCTCAGTTAGAAAATCGCACCTTAGTTTTTATCTCACATAAAACTACGTTATTGAAAATACCTACCACATTTTGAACAAGCTCCTTCAGAAGTCTTTTGAGAATCCACAACAGACTCGTTGATTTCGGAACGGCTCCAACAAAGTGAAAGAAAACCTTCCATCCATCGCAAGATTGATTACTGAATTTAAAGAATGGAATGGGTCCAGTTAAAATGAAACACACTAATAGTGAGTTGGGTCACCAAGGAATGAAAAAAGGACATGAATGTGGATGGATTTATATATCATACTGCAGGAATATTTTGAGGAAGTGTGCTCTCTCTCTCTCTCTCTCTCTCTCTCTCTCTCTCTCTCTCTCTCTCTCTCTCTCTCTCTCTCTCTCTCTCTCTCTCTCTGTCTGTCTGTCTGTCTCTCTCTGTGTGTTGTAGGACACATGCCCTGAAGCTCTCTGCCCCCGGCACAATTTTTCCAAACCAAGTGTCTCTAAACTATCAGACTTCATCTCAAAACCTCTGGTGTGCCATCAATTGAGGCATAATGGCATTAGAAATGGCGCCATAAAAGTGCAAAATTAATTTCACTCTGAAGAGACCATTGATTGGTGTCAATGCATCACAATAATGCATTTAGCGTAAAACACAAACCAGATTAAACGAAATGTACTGAAATGCTGTCATTATGACTGCCAGAGCTTTCTCCATGCATACCAAGGCTGACGTTTACTTTCGATCTTTTCAAGTACATCACTGACTGCTTTCGCCATTATTGACGATTTTCCCGATCCAGCTTCTCCAATGATCAATAAAGGATAGCCCGATGTATCGTTATTTATGTAATCGTCAATCTGTTAATGAAAATTACGCATATCCATGTTCTACATCATCTTAATACTGCTGCAGTGGAGAGTGATCGATCTGTTAACATTTGCAGCACAATTATGATGAGTAGAGTAATGTCGTTTCTGACATTTCTTCTAATTTTCAGAGTCCTATTTCTGTTATCTCCAAGGGCTTAAACCTGAATACGCAACATTAATCTATGAAACAAACAAGCAAACAGAGATGACCTGCTTAAGAACATCTTCACGACCAACAATCATATCCTTTCTGTTTCCGGTTCTACATCGACTTGTCATGAAATCCTCGTGATGAGTTTTGAACCGGTCAAAGTCGCTGACCTCTTCCTGTTTGACAACGGGATATTGCGATTCAATGCGCTCCTCGAAGAACTTGCGCACCTACATACAACGCACAAAAGAAGCCGATGAGACCAAAATCCAAAGGAGACATTTTCATGAAATAAGCTTAAGATGCATTCAAAGCACCGCATTGCTAGATGCTAAAGAAGCAACAACAACAACTGCCATCAGACAGTCAGTCCACTGTGAATAAATAAAATCAATGGTCAGAATAGAATTTGCAGTCAATGTCACTAGCCAGAGCTCAGCCATTGGCCAGGACTTCTCATTCAGAAGAGATTTCAGGCGCTCCGGCATTTAAATCAGCCTTAAAATTGTTTATAACAATACCTAAAATACAGCACAGTCGTATTCGTATCGTATCGTATCAATGTATCTAAAAAGCATTCAATCTTCTCAAATCTTGATGAAAGTAGGAACGAGATTTCAATGTTAAATTCAAAATTAAGGTAATTACACAAAGTCAAAGGGACACTTCAGCAAATTTTGTCAACTGACCGAGGAAAATAAACTGGTCAGCAGATAGCAACAGATGGCATTTGATAAACCTCTAGATATGAATACCGGTAAACAAACAAGCGTTCTAACCTCTTCAAACAATCCTTTATCGACCACCTCCAACTTTGGAATTCCTTCTCCCACAGCCTTTTCCTTTGTTGAGTAGTTGACATAAAGATTTTCACCAGGAACATACTTGCAACGATAAGTTTTAAATCCATTCTGAAATATTGCACAGCAACTTTCAGTAATCTATGTTGACGTTCATAATAAATGCAATTAAATTAATTATTATCTATACGAGGCTCCGATAAGAAGCAGTTCTGCCCATACAGAGAACTCAGCTTAACCTGAAGCTTTCATCTGTCCCAAAGAACTTATCAACTGTTAATTCGGTTTTCACACAGGCTTACTTGGCCTCCTAAACCACTTAAAATCACATCATTATCATTATTGGCTCTTTTAATAAAATTTCCCAAAATTGTGACATAGATGGTGGTGGTGGTGGTGATGGCAGTGGTGATAATGACAATGATTTACATTATTTGAATTCTTTAAGTAGTGTTTAGTGAATGAACAGATTAAATACGTACTTGAAAGCGATTTTTAATTTTGTCCTTAAGCACTTTCAGCTTCTCTTCTGCCTTTTCTTCTTCATCGATGAAACGTTCCTTAATGGCCTTTTCCTGAACTCCGTGCAGAAATGAATCATCGCGAAAAAGAAATAGGGCTGAGGAAAATAGAACAACACTGCAAAGGTTTTATTTTAATAAAATTCAGAACAAATACAAAAAATGTCCAAGAAAATGGTTGTATAGATGTAGCACTGAAGCAGTCAACTGGATATGTTAAACAGCCGAAAGATAATAAAGACAACATAAAACATAAACAACAAATTCCAAAACCACATTTCTCGCTTCACATAGACTTTGTCGTCTCATCTTACTTACCATTTGGATTATTTCGACGATAGGCAGCGTGCACTATTTCCATTTCAGTCACCGAAAGACCAAATGGCAAGTCATATTGTTTCCACAAACTTGCTGGCAAGTCGTCTTTCAAAGGAATTAAGCCAACGCGCTTACTGTGGAAACACGCAGCAGTCATTATTACATCATGAAAACCAACAGCAAATAAAGCCATAAATTATGAATATGCTGAATTTAGTAATACCTTGAAATGACAGAAGCAATAAAATGCCCTAAACATTTCATTGTAGGCCTAAAAAAACACTTCAAGAATCAAGACCCCTTCAAAGAATACAGATGAATGCAACTTAGCAGTATGAAAATTATACAATATGCATTAGACACCATAGTAGCCATTACCCTGTGATTGTGAACCAATGTTCACTTTTATGCACCATTCTGAATACATGTGGACACAGAGGGGGAAAAGATTACCGAAATGCAAATGGTTTCCTAATATTAATTAGTGACCAACCATTTATGCATGCCAATGTTAATTGTATTATCATTTTTACACCAATCTCTTATATACTCTGCATCCAATCCTGTTATCAGCAGCAATAGCATTGGTCTAAACAGTGACTGAACTTAAGGAAATCCTCGAGTCACATGATCAGTCACATGACCGTACATACCAAGTCAAATTAATGAAATATGGTGCTTTGTTGTACTCGATGCATCGGTCGATCTCTTCAAGACAAGTTCTCACTGTTAGTTCAGTGTCCGTTCCCTTAGGAACACCCTGGACAACAGATCAACGCCCAGTTCTTCAACCTATTTCCAAAAGTGCTGAGATTAAATTTAAAGCACGTTCTTTCTGTACAAATCTATCAACAACAGACGAATTTCTCTCAAATACAGAATGTCGTTTACCCATCTGAGGTCGCAGTCGATGAGATGCAGCCGTCGTGCTTCACACCAGCGACGCAGTTCAGCAAACACCTTTTCACAAATTCATAAAACTACTTTAATCTTTAATTCTATGAAACATTTAAAATACAAGTTCTGACAAATTTCAAAGCAATGGTCTTTCTTCTCAAGCAGGTATACTGCTATTGTTCATGGATTTTGGTATCAAAATTTGTTCTCAAACTGATTTTCAATCACAGAAATTAGAGATCTGTTCTGGTGACTTAACATCACAGCCAGCATTTCTATTGGATAAAAAGCAGCCTGAGATCATAGAAATCTCTGTAAACAAAGTTTGTCAAACACAGCGGCATGAAAGTTAAACAGGCTTAGACCAATAACTGAAAACAGTGTAGCCATGATTCACATGAATATTATATATGACTTGAATTTTTACTCCTTGCCTAGTTAAGCTTTTTCTTTTCTTGACTTGTATTCAACAGGATGTTGAAAAATAAACTTATTTGATTGATTGATATTGATTGATTGTAAAAAATCAGGTTTCAACCAATTGCAGTAACTATAAATGGAAGCAGGTTTCAAACTATTATTTCCGAGAGAAAAGTTCCATAGGTTACAGTAGAAGTTGTTCATGAGCACTAAACTGTAAAAGAAGACAGCCAATGGTAGGCTTAGCAATTATGCCCCTAACAACATGCACAGCATTTGCAAAATAAATAGCAAATAATTAGGGATGTTAGTCATTGGCCTTGGTTCTGGCCTTAAGGACTCCTTAAGGACAAGTTACAAGTCCTTGGTCCTAGTTCTGGCCTTGTGGGTTGAGTCCTTGTTAACATTCCTGGCAATAATTCTAGAAAGATCAAAGAATTCTGAGCAGGGCTGTTTTTTAAAAGACCGATGCACAACTGGATAGAGTCTATGGCTGGGGCCTCAATAGGCCCCAGCCATAGACAGGGGCCTATTGAGGCCCCAGCCATAGACAGGGACCTCAATTAAAACGCATTTATTTAAGCTCAGTTATGAGTAATTGTTGTCAAAGCACCCTTGTTTTGTGCTCTTAGCTCATTTATGGCACCATAAAAATTTGTCTTACAATAATAATGATAATATTGAGGCATCCAATGAAAAGAGTGCAAACTGCAATAACTTCTTAATTAGCCTATCACCTTCTCAAAAACTATTTATAGTTTTATTTTCAGTAATTGACATAATTGCAATGATAAGGACAAGGATGCTAAAGAAACCCGGAAGCATTGAGTTAGAAAAATTTCCATCATGTGAAGCATTTACTCGAAAACTTACTGAGAAGCAAAATCCTGTATGCAAGTTCATTTTAATTTCAGATGGTTCACATTACTGGCTTTGTCTCTCATAAGCCACAGGCAGACAAGGTCTGAACTGCTGTGCTGTGCATACTGCACATGCATTTCAGTAGAGTCAACAGTGGGAAACAAACAAGCATCCTTATCATTTAAGCCTACAGCACAACTGACTGCCGCATATGTTACTGATATGAGTTGATGGGAGAGGGGCAATCACTCCTTCTCTAGGCACGTAATATATATATATATATATATATATATATATATATATATATATATATATATATATATATATATATATATATATATATATATATATATATATATATATATATATAGGGTCCATAGTGGCATAGTGCTTTAATGTCAAGATCAGTTTCATTGTTGGTCTTAGGTACATTTGGCAGATTTTTATGAAAAGAACAAAAACAAATGTGCACACATGCACAAACACACACAACACACACACACACACTGACCTCCTTAACAAGGATCTCTCTTTCCTGATGAAAGTCTTTGAACGTTGATGAAACAAATATTCGCACAGTTTTCCAACCAGGATGCAAATCCTTAGATATTGGCTCTGGCTGGCTGCTGTTCGACTTGCTTTCTTCCACCTTCTTCCAAACGTCATTGACATCAATTTCTCTTTGAACTAGGGCTGCAGAAATTAAAGATAAATTAATCGATTAATTGTTAATTTATCTTAACCATTAATTTTTTCATTAACGATTAATCGATGTTTTTTCACCCATGACTAACAAATGCACCAGAAGTCTGACAATAATGACATCATAGAGTGTTGATACGCTGTGGAGAGTAATCGAGTGGCTAATATGCTCGTGTGATTGCGTTGTTAGCTATCCGACGACATACGAGTGAGAAAATGCTCATGCTATTTACTCTTTTGAACTGAATTTTATGTGAAATATCAAATTTCTGTCAATAGCTGTAACTACAAAAGGTTTTTAAAATCGTAAATTAACTATTAATTAATTGTTAATTTCTCAAAAGGTAACTATTAAAATTAAATTATTCGTTACCAGTCCTAGTCTGAACATATTTGTCTTTTCCTTCTGTCTGTGTTTCTTTGTCTCTTCTTTCAACCGGTCTCTGTCTGTTTCTTCTCGCTTCCTGCATTTCGATGTCTCTTTTTAGAAAAATGTTGTCGCGGAAAGCCATTTTGTCATGTGCTATAAATAGTTTGCATGCATAGTAAAGAACAATCAGAAAACCTGATTCTAGTACAATGAAAAGCAAAAAGTTGTAGGCCTAAGATGCAGTAAAATAATCCAGATCCATTTCAAACTTCTTTACGCCTAAAACAGTAATTCTAACGTTCAGAATTACATTGCTACAGCCAGAGGCATGCTGGTCAGCCAGTGGAATTGGAAATTTCCTGGGGTTCTTAAGGAAAAATAAACGTTGTAGGACCCTAAGCAATACCATTTTAGTGACTCATCTGTCTAAAGAAATGCATCACAGCCGTACCAGAGCTTAAAATAATTAATCAGCCTGCTGTGAGTGTCACACTCAATGGGTCCCTTAGGTCAACAGTTTTGAGGGCCCCATTATGCACCCCAGCACCCCATTGGCTAAAGAATTGGCCCAATAAGCTTTTTCTAATTCGTTACATGATATGAGTTTAGAGCAAATTAAATTTTCAAAGGGCCTGTTGACAAAATGTAAGCACATTATTACCCAACAGACGAACCAGGATTAACTAGGGGCCTACTATTCTGCTTATGTCCAGTGGCGGCTCCACATGGGGCCCGTGTCCCCTTTTGAATGCCCCCAGTTGGCCTACCCCTTTGTTGGGACCCTATACTTACTTTACAAACATGCCTATCAACAAATAATTGGCCCCCATGCTTAGAAGTTGCCACCCCAACAGGGGCGTAGCGATGGGGGGTATAACGGAATATATACCCTCCCAAAATCAGTCTACCTTAAAGCTTTTTATGTGATTTACATGTGGTTATATGTGGTTTATATGGTTTATGTGGTTTATAGTTAAGATTTATACCAACCCAAAATATTTATACCCTCCCAAATAAAATTCCTGGCTACGCCCCTGCACCCCAACGGCGCCCCACTTGCCAAATCATGGAGCCGCCACTGCTTATATCGCGAACAACTGTCTCTTCGACAATAGGCCTATAGTGATGAAAAAAACACGTAGACAATTTTAAAATGTTATAATAGTTGTCATAGATGCAGTGGCGAAGAGTGGGCTGTCAGCGCCCTGGGCAAAACAGGGATTGCAACAAAATAGTCCAAATTTTTTTTTTAAAATGTCATGCCAAGAAAGAAAAGTCATCGAGATCGTATTCCCGCATTGCAATATCTTTCATCGCTTTAAATTTTGCGCCCCCTAGAATTTTGCGCCCAGGGCAGCCGCCCCATGGCCCCCACAACCACAACCACCCATAATAAAAGACCAACGCTATCTGACATTCTAATCTAATGTAACATATCTCCTAACAAGTTACAACGATGCTAAGAGGCCTCGGATCTATCCAAAGACCATCGGCTTACCTAGGGTTAATACTTCGGAGCGATCTTCCGGTGCTCTTTTGTTATATAAACGCGTAAATTAGATTAAAATGAACACGGCCTCACATCGCCCGACATAAGACAGAGCGCGTCTACACAACAAAATCAACGCGTTCTTCGGCGAAACTACAGACTCCCTGGAGAAACTAATTTCACTTTCGATTTTGGGATGCTGCCGCTTAACTTTACAAAACAAGACTCCACGACACCAGGGACTCCGACGAATTCTAGGATTATCAATGTGGGGGGGGTTGTCTGTAAATTCTGGGGGTCCCCTGCCAAAAAGGTAATCCAATAGCTGAGATTGGAGGTGTTAGGGGGTGTAAAATATCCCTGCTGTCGACTCTTTATATTGCACTTGATTTGTTAAATCTTTCTATCATTGAACTTCTATAATGTATAGTCAGTTATTGCCATTGCTGATTAATTAATTAAGTCTTTCTATTTAAACTCAGGCATATCTCTTTCAGTGACCCCGTCTGACTGACAGTGGCGGCTCCACCGGGGGGACCCGTGCCCCCTATTGAGTGTCTGCCCCCCCCCAGTTGGGACCCTATACTTAATGCTACATACATTAAACAACAAATGGTTGGCCCCCCATGATTAGAAGTTGCCACTCCAACGCCCCACTTGCCAAATCCTAGAGCCGCCACTGCTGACTGACAATAGCTATTTAAAAGTTAGATTAAGTGCCTAACACTAAGCAGCTTCTACGATTAATAAATTCATGAGATCAAATTACTTAGTCATTAGTTTTTTTAAAAATAAAACAATTTGCATTAGCACATTACATTAAATAAATCAACTACTGTAATTACAACTTTAATAAATGAAAACTCCACATAAAAGCTTTGCAGATAAAAATAAGCGTGTGACCACTGTGTACTAAAGACCTAGGCATTTCTGCTTCTATATCTTAAAATCCACCAAATACTTTGCAAACGTCATTCTAACTTGCAATGACCATCCTCCAACTGCTAGACAAAGTCTGCCGCTGTTCAACATTTTAAAATGTCTAGACTGATTGTAGAGATGTTATATGACATACACAAAATACCACAGATCAAGATTACACATAACTGAACACGACTGGCAATGATCATTATAGATCAATGATCATTATAGATCAATGATCATTATATATATATATATATATATATATAAAGACAACAATCTTAAAATGCACAACTGATTTCAAACACAAGTACATAACAGATAGCAACTTCCAAATACCACTTTGAAATATATTAAAGTCAATAGAATTCAACAAAGTAAAATATATAAAAACACAAGAATTGAATAGGCTGCCACTAAATAATCAGACATCATCACATAAAATTAGGGGTCTGCACAAAAAGCGTGCGTGAAAAACTCAAACAACCACGAGTAAAATACACAAATTCATTTTCCAATTAATCAATTGTGTGTCCACGGCGCTTGGCCATGGCTTCATACGCCTTATATCTCAGCATATCTCTGTATTCGTTGGTCATCGCATGATCCGATCCATACACCTTCAATCCAATTTCGAAGGCCTGGCGAGCGTAGTCGTAGGCGTTATTATAGTCCTCAGCTTTCTCATAGGCAATGGCAGTGTTGTAGCAGAGACGACACACGAGAGGGTGTTCATCGCCAAAGATCAGGCGACATCTACCGCGTGCTTCTTCAAAGATCTAAGACAAACACATCGGCTGTTAAGTCTTGCTATGTCAGCTGACTCAACTAGTCTGCGCAAGTAAAATAAAAATAGTAAACAAGTGTTACTGAAATTTGGAGAAAAGATGAATACACGTACGTAAAACGAAATTATACGGTGCTTTTGAAAGTAGTACCGCGATAGCTGCTTATTTTTAGGTGCTTAGTCTAAATTTGAAAAAGCCATAGTCAATCAATAAATCAATTAAACTTCTAAAGCGCCACTATCATAATGCCCAGGGCATCAGCTGATGGCACACCAAAAGTGGGGTCTGTCAAACAGCCCTGTTATTTTATCCAAAGGGTCATCATGGTTGGGACATTATGGCTACGGAGGATTCCTGTACGTTCCAACTCACTGAGTTTTGTAAAACTGAAAAACGAGTAAACAATGAAAGTGGTTTGGTGAACCATCATTAGACAGCTGCTTGTGTGAAAGTCATACAGACCTTCAGTTGCTCTTTCCTGTTTTCAAAATGCAAATCTCCCTTTGTACACAGTGCCTCCAATTCATGACCATAGTCTTTCAACTGCAATATACACAGAAGATATCACATCAGTTATTCTGTCCGAATTGTTCTAAATTGAACTGCACAGAAAACAAAGATCAAAAGAACGGATTCAAGCTTGGACCCCACTTTGTACAACCATACGACAACAAGACAAGACGAGTTAGTCAGGTCAAGCGGGCCTGTTAGTAGGTAAGTCAGTTACAATAACTCACTAAGTGACACTTGATTGTTGATTAGTGGTTACTATGAATGAAGACAGATGCTGAACATAGATATCTTCATCACTCACAGACACTGAAGCAGCGATTCTAGAAATCAGGAGCAAGTGAATGTTTTAACATCACAATGGCGTACCTCCTTATAAATTTTGATGGCCTCGTCGACCTCCTTAATGCCTTGGGCCAACATTTCCTTTTTACTAATCTTCTTGGAAGAGAAAAGCTTCTCTAAGAACGATGGATCATAGTTTCTGCAGATCACAGATCGAGAAAAAGCGATCTTGTTCAGCTGAAGGGCAAGAAAGTTCTAAACACAAAATCAAATCACAAAATCCATTATTATTCGGATTCAATTGTAGTCATTAGCGGGTCAAATACAACAACACAGAAATTAAGATGATCCGATAGAGAGAAGAAAAATATCTTCAGTAAAGTTAGTTTAAAAACTTAATCTGGATCCAACGTGAAAAATAGATGAATGGTAGGTAACCATTACAACAAAATAATTCCGTTGCAAGGGACTTCAAGTGAAGAAGAAGGAACAAGACACAGAGAAAGGGTGTGACTTTACTGATTCAATGTGGCTGGAGACGGGCAACAGCAGAAAATGAATCGCAAATAATGAGAAGTGCAAGAACCGATCCATTCTACCGGCAGCAGCAGCAGCAGCAGCAGCAGCAGCAGCAGCAGCAGCAGCATTTTGAGCAAATAAGGACGATTCAGGGAGACCAATCTAGAGTGAAGCAAAGTAATCCACATAAGAAGAGGAAGTGAAGGCACGAAGGAGAGAGAGAGAGAGCAGTAGAAGCATCATGCACTAAAAATGATCAAATGACTCTATGCTATTTGAAACGGCAAAAGGTTATGCAAGCCATTCAGAAACGATAACAAAAGCCATTGTAAAGACCCTCACCCGAAATCTTGTGCGACTTTCCCACCTGTTTTCTTTAATGATCCGAATGGCTTTTGAGTGCCAATCAATGATTTCTTCGTATCTTTCGATAGATTTCTTATCTCTGTTGTCCTTTTGTCAAAATAAAAAATTAAAATAATAAGCACTGAATGCATTTTCTAGTTTAAATGGATCAAAATTATGTTTAAAAAGCTAAGCCTGAGTGATGAGTAGCTGAGTGCAAGAGGGAGTCCAAAGACGATCACCCATCCAAGTACTGGCCAGCCTGAATGCAACTTAACTTCAATGACCAATTTGACCACAACAGAACCGATAGCCCAGCATCATTTAGGCCAATTAGGAAATTATGAATAAATAGAACTGGACGGCGAACAGGGCGCCTCGGACTTTTATGTCTGCTCTCTTTTTTAAAGGCAAAAATCCTCTGTCAAAATAAAAACACACTTGAAAATGCTTACATAATACTTAATGTGAGCGATTTGACCGTAAAGATACATCAACTTCTCATTGTGCTCCTCTTTTCCCATCTGATCCGAAGAGTTCTTCAGCACATCCAGGCATTTCAGAGCCAAACGAAGAGATTCTTTGTATCTACCAGCCTGACTCCTGCACAACATACAAAATCTCCAAGATGGCATCACAGGCAAAAGGACCAATGTACCTGTGAATCACTTAGGCAAATAATAAACACATTCATATTTTGAACTCTTAAGGGGCAAACTGCAAACCCGTTCTTCTCTCATTCAATCCATTCTGACGTCTTCAAACACATTGCACTTTGTTGCTTGAATGCAGTCAACGGAATCTTTTTTACACTATAATACCACGACTGGTGGAGAAAATATCGAAGACTGTGTTATGCAATCGTGCAAATTATTAGCTGGAATAAAACAACAGAAAATAAACGACTAGTTACATCAATTAGTCATAGAGTAAAAATTTTAGTTGTTGCTTACATGACGTGACTGAATTGTTCAAATTTCAAGCAACGGTCTCCTGGCATGTACGAGGGATCGCCTTCGATAGCTTCACTTAGCTTCAGATACTTTCTACACATCTGTTCATAGTTTCCATCTCCACTCTGTCTCAGTAAAGAAAGAGCTCTTAATAAAGCAAGAGCACTTAGCACAATACTGCAATCACATGACGATGACGATGAAGACAATGATGAAACTAATGCGATCAATTTATCCGGCCGAAGTAATTCTTTCCATTTCACAAAATCCGAATTAAAAGCACGTCCGGATTTTTCTCAATCCCGCACGCAAGTTATCCGCGAAGCCTTACTTCTCTCCAGTATAACAGGAGCTCTTCGCTGAATTCATCGTCATAGAGTCTCTTAAACACGGCCATGTCTGAGAGAAAATCCTGCATCCACTGGCAACAGCGACCTGCTTCCGCTTCATCGGCCGAGTGCTGCTTCAGGAAAATAAGGTGACGAGGGTATTCCTAATACAATCACATACACTGCTTTTATTATCTCAATAAATTACCAATTGAAATTACTATCATGATTCATTAATATGCACTGATTTGGAAATAATAAACTGTTACTGGATCAGATTGGACTGGATATTATCTAGAGATAATATAGACAACAGTTCAATTTTAAAATAGTAATTTGTAGAATACAAAGACCATTCTACCAACCTCCACCTTTCGATCATAGGTTCCAGAATTACGATAGAATTCAGCCAACTTCCTATGCCACCAACAACACTTCTGCACATAATTATCAGCCTCTGACTTCTTCCTGTCCACCAGATATCTAAAATTAAAGACAGAAGTTGTACATGAAAACAAAGAAATCAGAATGAAAACAACAATCAGCAAAACCCGTCCAGAAATACATTTACCTGTCTTTAACCACTTTGCTCAAAGTGCGGTGGTAGAAATCGAGTCGACCTTCGTTAGGACTTCCGTAAGGACGGAGGAACATCCGAAGGTTTCGATAGACGCCGATCCATTCTGCGTAAGGAAGACGACAGTAGTCCTTCTCTTTAGCACCCGAATGCTCCGAGCTCTCTTCTGAAAAAGATGCACAACAATAATTTCACTGTTCTCACGTAGACACTTAAATTCCACTAAATACGATCACAATAAAATGCAAAACTATCTTTCCTATCTTCTGGAGCTCCAACCACGCATTTCAAAATCTAAACTTAATGCAGCTTTTTCAGCTGGCTCACCTGTCACCTTCGATATTTATAACCAATTCTATAAGAGTACATAATTGTTATTGACAACTTTGACAGATATTAACCGGGCTTGGCTTCACTGTATTTCAAGCGATCCTTATCTGCCAGTAATTCAAGCAGTTCTGTCTCCAAAAGACCGAATTCTGACACTTCGAGAAGACAAAGGGTTGCCTCCAGCAGCAATTTGTCCGTTTCTGCCTCAAAGCGTTCGAGAACTTGCTCTATAAGCCTAAATTTTAACAGAAAACATCATCACCATCATCATCATCATCGTCTGTCCATTAAAGAGGAGCAAAAGCAGTCGATGTAACTCCACCTGCCTGTGCACCCGAGTTGTTATCCTGGTTGCCGAGTGGATACTGGGTATCCGCCAAATTGTTCCTAATATTAGGGGACACAAAATAAGATTGTTTCGATTAAGAGCCTGTCCTCCTCATCCACAATGATCACCGACGCCCTTTCAACCTCAACCTAAAACAAAGCTACTCAGCCAAGGCGCTCCGCTGCATAATAACAGAAATCGGAAAAGAAGAAACACAACAATCGCCGAGCAAAGTATTCTTCCAAATCTAAGCAAACAGAAGAAATCTAGCCACACAGTAAAACAGCTACAGTAAAACAGCTACAGTAAAACAGCTACAGTAAAACAGCTACAGTAAAACAGCTACAGTAAAACAGCTACAGTAACGCAGACAGCCGCGTACTCTGGAAGGCCATCCTTTATTTTCTCCATGAACTCCTTAATCGATTCAAATTCTCCGAACACCCTCAGCTCCTCACATGCAATCCGTAACCAGAGAGGATTACTTGACGACTTTTTGTCCCACAATACAGCGTATTGGTCAGGAGACAATTTCTTAATAAACTGACCAAGATAAGTGTCAACAATTTTCTAAAAAGAACACAACACATAACAGATCACAAACAAACTGCCTGACACTTTGTATCTTAATGTAAATAATTTGCAAACAGCAAATTACACCACTGTTATACGCTAAGCATCACATTTTTCCTTAGTGTCATACATGTATATCTCACTGTTAATAGCAAAATTGCAAATCCTGGCAGAAATGTGCAAATTATATATCTTAGCTGTAAAGGCTTATTAAGTGAATTCAAATGAAAATGGCATTAAGACATCATTTTCAACAATTAAGCATTAATTATGAAAAAATTAACGGTATAGTAGCGCTCTATGAATACAAAATCCAAGATTATATGCTCCAATCAAACAGCCAAAGAAATCTGGCATCCAAAGAACTCACTTTATCATATATTAAAAAAACCTTCATTCTCAGCAGAAATACCAGTTGTCTATAAAACTTCAAGACAGATATATTACTGATTTTTTAAATCCTAGGTTTTCTCACGTCAACAAAACATCTCATAAGTGAATCAAAATCTCTCACAATTTTCTTAGTCTTGATCAAATCCTCACCTGCCGCTGACTAATCAACAAAGCTGGCACTTTGATTTCCTTGCTCCTTTGCTGTAACTCTCCAGGCGCAAAAATCAACGACAGAACACAGCGAACATTTGGCGACAGCCTCTCAGGGATCCAGAACAATGGATCGACCTGCATTTGTTTAGAGATCTTTCAAAATAAAAGCATACAAAATATTGCACAAAACCCAGAATAGCATCTACAAAGCAGAGGTCAATAAGGAAAAAGAACATAAGAAATTCATGTCAGGGTTCTAATGAATGACACTAAATTATGGGGCTTAAAATGGGTTTAATAGGCTTAATTCTTAGGATAGCCAGAAGCAGGGGAAAGCTGGGAAATCAGAAATAAGGTCACAGGAAAGTAGGTCACTGCTAAAAGAAAAACTTAAAACAGTACAATTAATAACCAGATAATTGGAAGCAGACTACATGGAAAATGGTAAATTGGAAACATGGTCAATGAAAACTGGAAATTGAACAATTGGAAACGAGGTCATTGGAACTATGGCCATTTTATCCAATAATGATTAAATTAATTTCACACACCATAGAAACATAAATAGAAAAGGTGACTACTTGATTAAGAGCATCGATGAAAATAACAATTGGCGTAGGACTTGCTCTTAGCGCGCCTCTCACAAGTGCTGCCACATCCTGTAGCTTCTCTGGAAATTCCTTTAAAAAAAGCAATTCAGCTGCAAATTTTTCACTAAAATAATGACTTACCTAAAATTCAACAAGCTACTTACTAAACTGCTTTGAAAATCAGTGTCGTGTTTCAAGACAAAGTTATTCCTGAACAACTCGAGTTCATACCATACACGATCCGAGTTCATGGATTTAAATAAGATCAAAGCAAGTAGTTTGATCACATGTTACATCATGACTTGCCAAACAGCGACAGACAAATTTCAACTGAACTTTACAGCAGATTTCTTTGCAGCATTTACTAATATCATGAAACACAGTTCAACGTGAACTCTTAAATGCAATCAACCTATCCTTCTGCCAGTACGATGAAAAGGCACATGAACATACTTACTATATTATGATCTAACTCCTTCAGAAGTCTTTTGAGTATCCACATAAGACTGGTTGAGTTTGGAACTGCACCAGTGAAGTGAAAAAACACTTTACAATCTTCAGACCTATAAATAAAAAAAAAAATATATATATATATATATATACATATATATATATATATATATATATATATATATATATATATATATATATATATATATAAGCATGACAAAATACCTTGTGCTGCTTGGAACAACACTCTGCCAAATAAGCATTGTTAAAAGTGATTTTTTCATAGGTTGGAACCAATGCATCAAATCCACTCCCAACATATTCGTGACCTTCAGTGACATCAAGACCTTCAGATCTTGGCTTAAAAATTGT
Source organism: Metaphire vulgaris (assembly GCA_018105865.1). Taxonomy (NCBI): domain Eukaryota; kingdom Metazoa; phylum Annelida; class Clitellata; order Crassiclitellata; family Megascolecidae; genus Metaphire; species Metaphire vulgaris. Next base: position 515,639 of record CM030853.1, read on the forward strand.
CCGATTGTTTACCACATAGCAATGGTATCCTCCCAAACCAAAATCAATCGATATCACTCTGATTCTGAATCTCAACTTTGAACTATCACAGAAACGACCTTCATCTGACCTTCGAATCAAGGCCATTCGTTAAATCACCATCACAGTGCCACAGAAGCTGTACGATTAACCAAACGACTTAGTTTTGAGAAATAAATGTCTTTCGAAGCACAGCACCCCAGTAGAAGCTTCTCTTTTTGCTTTTCCAGTGCATCACAGACCGCTTTGGCCATTATCGAAGATTTTCCAGTCCCTGGTTCTCCGGTGATCAACAACAGACTTCCAGATTCACTTTTCTTAAGGTAGTCGTCAATCTGTTAAATAACCAATCGGCAGAGAGCCTCACCAATACACAAAGCAAAATCTACAACTTATGCAGTGCACGACTAGAGATGATGATGATGATGATGCTGATGATGATGATACCCTTTGACAAAGGATCCAACAACAACAACAACCATAACCTTTGCCATTTGTCATGTCATCGCGATAAGCATAGTCAGCTCAAAATCAAATACTTACTTTAATGCAGTAAAATTTCCGGACCCATGCATAAGTGTCCCTCTTAATAAGAATTAAAGCAGGTGGTCAGTTAGAAATCATGCTCAGTGAGTCTGTTTCGAATGTCATCAATTCAAGTGTTGCCACTGTATATAACTAAATAAAGAGTCGACTTCATCGAGCATCAAGACCTTGCTGAGGACGTCCTCTCGACCAACGACCATCTCTGGGTCTTTATCGTCCTTTTTGCTCAGTCGCTGTCCACTCTCACAGCGGCTTCTCACGAACGCCTCGTGATGAAATCTTGCATCATCAAACGTGTCAACCGTCCTCTCCACAACTGGATATTGTTGTTCAATGCGTTTGATGAAGAAATTCTTTACCTATGAAGCGTAATGGACTCAATGTCAGCAAAGTCAACACGAATATGGTAAAACCAGCATTTCTCAAATGTCTGTAGACAAGTCTTCAAATCAGAGAACAAAAACAATTGACAATCTCAACCTTCTCGCAGAGCTTTGGATCCAAATCCAGTTTTGGTCTTCCAATCTTTGGTCCATAGCTGGAATAGAGTTTCTGATCAGGATTGTACTTGCACGTGTAAGTAATAACTCGATCCTGTAAGATACATTTTTACGACATAAACTGAAATTTCTAAATCAAATGCCCTAGTAACCAGACAACCTTTGCTAAGGATAGTCAAAAAAATTGTTGGCCAAAACTAAGCTACAAACTGCATTCCTACAATTCCTTAAGCAATAGTTTAATTAACAAAGCAGCTGCTGCTGCGAATGATGAATACGTGCCGGAGGATATCGAGTCGCTATCTTGTCCCTCAGAATTTTCAGTTTTTCTTCCGCCTTTGGTTGAAGATCGTCAATGAACTGTGCTTTGATGCTTTTGTCTTCAATTTCATCCAGAAAAGAATCATCACGAACAAGAAATAGAGCTGAAAAATTATAGACACATCCGATCATATTCACAAACACTCAACCTTAACAGTGAAAATATAAAATGATCAAGAGATGATGATCCACGTTCGGTGGCACTGAATTAATAGTGGCAACATTAAGCAGGCGTAATCCTTTCTGATGAAATGCTGATGCAGAATATGGAGAGAGGGAGCAGAAGAAGAGGATGCATGATAACAGCAAATGCTTTGCTATGTGATTCAAGATATTCAGAGTCAGAAAAGAAGAGATCATAAATTCGTTTATGAAGACACAAACTTCAAAAGAAATCCAGAAAGTCATCGGAGAAAAGTGAGCCTGGCAATGTCTAAGATGCATTCATGTTTCCACCAATCATAAGAAGACAGGTTTTGGTCCTCAGCAGAAATTCATTGTTTAGATAGTTTAGAATAATAGCTAAAGGGAGCATAAATGGGGAGCCAGTGAGGCTGACAACAAGAGCCAGATATGCTGTTGCAAAATACAATGGGACAGCAACAGCTGACAACAGGTCAGAGCACAAATCAACAAACATCACGGCAAGAGCACAAGCAGAGACTAGGAAAACCCATTTGAAAACATTATCCGAAGTTTATTATATACGAGTAATGGGGCTGTAAGGGTTTCACGTATCTTTTAGGGCTGTTAAAACCAATGAATTTGAAAAACTCACGACAAACCAATTACATTAAGCATGCGTAATTGGAGCCAGACATAATCATGCATTTGCACACAACACTCAAAAATAAGAGTGCAGTAAACGGGACATAATCACTACACACACCAAACATACAATAACGACAAAATACTAATTACAACAATCATAATGAAACACAGTTCGTATGATACAACTCTTGCTTTCAAAAACTGTGCCCTTTCATCTTACTTACCATTTGGATTTTCTATGCGATAAGCGGCGTGCACAATCTCCATTTCGGTCACAGAAAGACCAAACACCAGAGCGTACTTATCAATTAAGCTCTTTGGAACTTCCTCCTCTAACGGGATCCAGCCGATACGCTTGCTGCACAAAATAAGAACAATCACTGAATCCCTTAATCAAGGACTTATTATGGCAAAAGGTAAGTATCTGTCACTAGTAAGTAAGTAAGTAAAATCTCGTGGATTTCTATAGCGCCTTTGAAAGCAGCACAACAGTAGCTGCTATTCTTAGGCGCTCAGCCTTTCTTAAAATAGCTATGGGGAAGGTATATTGTCAGCCAGGCAAGAGTCAACATCCAGTGAATAGTATGGAGATCTGAGATAATAGAATAGGTCTTGTAACTCAAACAATAAACCAGTTCATGTTCTGAGTACTTACCGGTACCTGAACTGCATTAAGATGATATGTCAAAATGATGCTTCTTAATAATGACAGAAATTTGAAACATTATTAGAATCATCTTTTTAAAGGAACAGCAGATAAAAACTGTCAAGAAATAAATGTCGTGATGATTATAATAAATATGAGACGCCATTGATGCCAATTGGTCTCAAACTTGTTTCTGCTCAAAATCATAATTTCAATGCCCAGCAATTTAGCTAAACAGACAGTAGTATATCTGGCGATAACAAAATCAATGAATGCTCATGACTGAAATTGGTAAATCTGAAATATCAAAAAATTATCATCCAAGCAAAGGCACATTTCACTCAGTGATCAAACATCTATCACATCTGAATCTTCATAGGAATTCAGAAAAAATGGAGGACAGCCTTGTGCACTAATAACATCAGAGCTTAGACAGATCCGTCAAGTGGTCATGCATACCAAATCATGTTGACGAAATACGGAACTTTGTTGAATTTGTAGCAACGGTCGATTTCTTCCAGGCAAGTCTTCAGAATCAATTCAGAAGTTGTTTCTGCAGGAACACCCTAACACAGCGGTTCTCAACCTTTATAGTGCCGCAACCCTTTTAATTCAATTCCCCATTATGTGGCGACCCCCGAACGGTAAAATTATTTTCGCTCACAATGTAAGCTGCTAAAAATAATAATGCTACGACAATCAAAATGTTCGAAATCGTTATTATTTAATTGTCTCCATATTTAATTGTTTCCTCGAATGACAATTATAGTAAAACAACTAGTACGTCGTAACTACCACCGAGAAAATTTTGTACAATACTGTAACAAGAAAAGAGACAACTCCATATTTCTGATGGTCTCGGGCGACCCCTGGCAAATCGTCATTCGACCCCCTTGGGGGTCGCGACCCACAAGTTGAGAACCGCTGCCCTAACACAATATATGGATTGGCTTTTCAACTTACTTCCAACAGTGCTTACATTAAAATTCAAACATGTTCTTTCTGAACAAATCTAGCTGATGAATTTTTTTTCAAGCAAAGACAAATATTTACCCATCTGAGATCACAGTCAATCAGGTGCAACTGCCTCTCTTGACACCAATCGCGTAGATCGTAAAACACCTTTAGATTTTCAAAAAGCGCAAAATCTTACTCAGAGAATGTAAAACTGTTAAAGCTTGCAAAACTTCATCAAACAGCAATCTGTGAAGTGAACTAAGTAACAATTGTTAATAACTTAAAATTATTATTTAAGAAGTACATAAGACCTTGTCAAATAAGCATCCATAAATATGAGATCAGAATGAGAATAGGTATGACCAACGAAGGCTTTTGGAAGATGAAAGAGCTCATGAGAAGCGATCTCAATGTCGAGTGCAAGAAGAGGCTCATCCAATGCTACAACTTCCCAGTGCTGACTTATGGATGTGAAACCTGGACAATGAACAGGAGGAATATGAAAAAGATCATGGCCTTTGAATTATGGTGTTAAAGAAGGATCTTAAGAATCAGTTGGATGGACAAGGTAACAAACGACAAAGTCCTAGGAAGAAGCAAAACAACAACAATGTGGAAACAGAAAATAAGAAGAAAAATGTCCTATGCTGGTCACAACATCATGAGACGACGCATAGGCTGCTGCGATTCAGGACGAGTGCTAATTTCCTGATTGAAAATCTGTCGCGTCACATAAATGATGAGAGATACAGCGTTACATAAGTGAAGAGGAATAAATACCTTCTTTACGAGATCTTCTCTCTCTTGATGGAAGTCCTTGAATGTCGACGAAACGAAAATTCTGACAGTCTTCCATCCTGGACTGTTGTCAACTGCTGAATCAATCTTCTCTTCCTTGAAATCCAAATCATTCCAGACTTTGTCGGCGTCGATTTCACAGCGAAGATTGTACTGCCTTTGCCTTTCTATCTGCCTAGCCTCAGCATCAACATCAGAAGCAACAGCAGCAGACATCTTTGTTTCATCAACCACCTCGCAAATAAGTAAGAAAGACAAAATGTCGATAACCACGATAACCACGTGGTTATACAGTCCTCTCAGTTATTATACGTCTCCCCGCCGTTCAGCGATAATCGTTGCACGAGCGATCTGCCAGAAAATACGCTAAATGAATTACACGCTTGTATGTTGCATACATGTTGTATGAGCATTATGACAGTGGCGCCATAGAAGTTTATTGATTGATTGACTAATACCCTAATTAATACACCAGGTGCCTATTTAATATTGGCCTTTAGAATTAAGACAATAATTGTAAATTGTAGAGTTTAAAAGAAATCTTTCTTCTCCGTCAATTTTAGCCCCTTCTCTATAGAGCCCCTCTATATATTCGGATCAACTGGATTCTATTGGTAGGTCGACGCCTCGACGGTTGCTAATTAGCTTACATAAGCGCCTCTGGCTGACTGGTTCTATATAGGGCTTATAGGCCTACGCATGTTGTCCTGGCGCGTTATAAGATCGCAACTACTGTTTGTAGGTCATTTAAGTAGCTCGTGTTTTTTCTATAGGCGTAATTCAACTTATTAACGAATGCAGTCAATGCGTGCATTCATGCTTCTTTCGAATAGCCTATATAGCAGGGATGTCAAGAATTTTTGGGCGGCGGGCCAAATGACATGTCTTTCATGTCCTCGCGGACAAAATGCATAGGCCTAACTGCTTGTCACTATTATATTCCAAAATCTACCTATCTAAAAATCTGAAGTAAATGGATGGCACGCGTGCTGGATGGAAAAACATTAAAAGGCCATTCAATCATTACATTATTTACATTATATTTGATTACAACCTACTGTTTGCAACTATGACAAACCGTATTCTAGTCATGCCTAACAGCCAATTTCACGCATAAACTTTTAGTAAAAAATAGCGATTGATATCAATGTAGTAATGGATGCTAAAGATAGTGGCTGAATATGGTGCTTGAATTCAATCTATAACATGACGAAATAACTTTCAAATGTGCGGTTGATTTCCACATATACTGTGCATTATTAGCGTTATGGAACAACGGCGGTTGTCATGCTGGATGCGCTATAAATACAGAAGACGATGACAGAAGACGATGGCCTACGTTTACAATAGCGATTGGTATCTATGTAGTTAAAAATGCTAAAGATAGTGCCTCAATATGGTTCTTGAAATCGATCTCTAACAGGACAAAACAAGTTTCAAAAATGCGGTTGGATTTGCACAAATCCTGTGTATCATTAGTATCATTAGCATTATGGAATAACGAGTAACGAGGGTTGTCATGGATGAGCCGTTTTAAATGCAGAAGGTGATGGCCCATGCTTGCAATAGCGATTGATATCAATGTAGTAATGGATGCTAAAGATAGTGCCTGAATATGGTGCTTGAATTCGATCTATAACAGAACGAAATAAATTTCAAATGTGCGGTTGTATTTGCTCAAATACTCTGCATTATTAGCACTATGGAACATCGGGGTTTGTCATGCTGGAGGGGCTCTAAATACTTATGGCGATGGCCTAAGTTTACAATAGCGATTGATATCGGTGTAGCAAAGAATGCTAAAGATAGTGGCTCAGTATAGTGCTTGAAATCGATCTCTAACAGAACGAAATAAATTTCAAATGTGCAGTTGATTTGCTCAAATACTGTGCATTATTAGCATTATGGAACAACGGGTGTTGTCATGCTGGATGCGCTATAAATACAGAAGACGGTGGCCTACGTTTACAATAGCGATTGGTATCGATGTAGTTAAAAATTCTAAAGATAGTGGCTCAATATGGTTCTTGAAATCGATCTCTAACAGGACAAAACAAGTTTTTAAAATGCGGTTGAATTTGCACAAATCCTGTGTATCATTAGCATTATGGAATAAATAACGAGGGTTGTCATGGATGAGCCGTTTTAAATGCAGAAGGTGATGGCCCATGCTTGCAATAGCGATTGATATCGATGTAGTAATGGATGCTAAAGATAGTGGCTGAATATGGTGCTTGAATTCGATCTATAACAGGACGAAATAAATTTCAAATGTGCGGTTGTATTTGCTCAAATACTCTGCATTATTAGCACTATGGAACATCGGGGTTTGTCATGCTGGAGGGGCTCTAAATACATAAGGCGATGGCCTAAGTTTACAATAGTGATTGATATCGATGTAGTGAAGAATGCTAAAGACCAGGGGTGTCAAGACTTTTTGGGCGGCGGACCAAATGACATGTTTTCCATGTCCTCTCGGGCCAAATGCATAAATGCTTGTCAATATTATATTCAAAAATCTGAGCTATCTAAAAATCTGAAGTAAACGGATGACACGAATGCTGGATGGCACATTGATTTGATTACAACCTATTGTTGTAACTATGACAAACCGTATTCTAGTCATGCCTAGCAGCCAATTTCACGCATAAAATTTTAGTAAAAATTTTTAATACGTTAATTTTTCGCGGGCCAAATAAAATCAGCCCGCGGGCCAAGGTTTTGACACCGCTGGCCTATAGCGTCGTATCATCAGCCGCCAACTGTATGGAGGAAGGAAGGATCGATATGGGTGGACGAATGGGGCTGCGGTGCCTAGTCCACGGAAGATGCTACAAGACTAGCGGGCCTATCGATGGCGAGAAGAACAGAGTCGCTTCCTCCTTCTAGAATCCGAATTCGTTTAGAGATTGTTCCAAGCGCCAATTCGGATAAATACACGCTCGTAGAAACGTTTATCTAACTCTAGGCATCAGATGAACAATGGTTATGCTTGGATCATAGGCGCGCATTAGCCTTTGCAGCTAACAGCTAGTATTGGTAGTAGGCCTAAGGCTGCGGAAATTAAAGATCACAATGAATCGATTAATTTTTCATAGCGATTAATCTATGTTTTTATCGGCAACCTCGGTTCGGTGTGAATGACTATTAGCTCTGTGAGTAATGGGCTGGCATTTTTAACATTATAAGACCAGTTCGTCACGTGAACCAAATACTCTGCTAATATGCTGCTCGTGTGTCTTCGTAGTTGGTTATCAGACACCACGTCTAAGTCAGAAAACGCTTTTGCTATTTACTCTTTCTAACTGAATTTTATGTGAAATATCACATTTTAGTGAATAACTGTAACAAATATAATTTGTTTGATTTCATCGAAATTAACTATTAATTAAGCGTTAGTTTCTCCCAGAGTCAACTATTAGGCTTAAAATTAAATTAATCGTTACCAGTCCTATTAAGTACCGGTAGGCCTATCGAATTTTGCGTTTAGCGGAGAATTTCTTCTTCATTCAGGTTTAAAGAGACGAAATTTTAAAATTTACGACGTTCCCAGAAAGTTAATTTCTTACGATCTAGGAACTGTTATAACAGGAACTATAGGCCAACTATTCTACTCGAGGAACACTTCAAGAAATTCAGCTGCCATGTTTGTCGTATCGCTGCTAATTCTTGCGAATGTTGTTCCGACGGAACTGGTCGCCTCTTCGGAGCTCCAGTTTGGACTCCAGGGACGGACGCTGAACGCAGTTCTGGCGAGGGAGGGCGACATCAACGTGGGTCAGTTGGCCGACATCACCATGTTCAATTCGACGACTCAGGATGTGTGGTCCGGCGCCAACGCTGTTCGGTTGCGAAGCGATCCAGATGGCTATCTACGCCGTCGACGAGATCAACAGACGCACGGACATACTGCCGGGCATCAACGTCGGCATGGTCATTCTCGATACCTGCTCCAAAGACACCAAATCGCTCGAGGTACTCACCTATTTCGGCCAGAACTCCGACTGTCCGGACGAATCGAGTACCGAGTACCCGAACAGTAGTACTGTGAACGGCTTCTCGGAAGTACTCAAGAGCTACAAAGTGGTGGCCATCGTTGGACCCCGGACGAGCAGAATAGCCACAGCGGTCTCCAGTCTGATGGGAGTTTTCCAGATCCCTCTGATGGGCACGACCCCCACCACGGACGCCCTCAGCGACAAGAGCCGCTACCAGTACTTCCTGCGAGTGACCTCTCCGGACAGGTACCTGACCGCCGCCCTTGCCAACATGCTGCACTACTTCGGGTGGTCGTACGTGTCTGTTGTGTATAATCTCGGAGCGTACGGAGAGAACGCCTACCAGCAATTCAGCAGTCTGCTGATGAGCGACGAAGACGTCTGCATCGGAGTGGCGAAGAGCATCGCGGCAGACGCCACCGACGGCGTCTTTGCAGACATCGCAGACGCTCTCGTCGACAACGAACGAGCCAAGGTGGTCGCCGTGTTCATCGATGACGTCAAGACGGCGCGAAATTTCTTCCGGACGATGCGCAACAGGCGACCGGTGGGATCGTTCATCTGGATCGGAGCCGATTACATGACCAGCTACGAGTACGAACCGACGATGGAAAACCTGCTCGACGGTTCACTGTTCGTCACTCATCCGTCGGTCCCGATCGAGGACTTCGTCAGCCACCTGCAAGGAGTGACGCCGCAGACGAGCGAAGGCAACACCTGGATTACGAACGTCTGGGAGCAGAATTACGGCTGCTCGTTCGCCGGAACCCAGGCCGGAATGGGAGGAAGTCCCGTGAAGAAGGCGTGCAGTCTGAACCTGACGCTGGATTCGACCGTCTGCCCGACGGACCCCGTCCAGCACGACCGACTGCACGACGCCTACATGGTGTACGCCCAGGCGCTGCACAACTACATCGCCGACAACTGTCCCGAGGGATTCTCTCGGAAGGAGCTGCTGAGCGACTGCATCCGAGGAGACGCGCTGCTCAGCCTCATCCAGAGCTCCGTCTTCGAAGGCGTCCTCGGCAGAATCCGGTTCGACGTCAACGGCGACATGCTGGAGAATGTCGTCGTAAAACAGTTCTACACTCCGGATCCCAATTCCACGAACACCGTCAGCAGGACAGTCGGGTTCTGGAATTCTACGGACGCAAAACTCTACATCAACGAAACGGCGCTCAACTGGACCCTGTTCCGGAACTACTCCTCCTCCTCCTTCAACGCCTCCTCCTCCAACGCCTCCGCCTCGGAACTGGCGCCGGTGTCCGTGTGCAGCGAACCGTGTCTCGACAGAGAGCACCTGATCCGTCAACCGGATCGGACCTGTTGCTGGACCTGTTCTCAGTGCCGCGACAACGAGATCGTCGTCCAGGATCGATCCGGGTGCGAGGCGTGTCCGCCGTTCACCTGGCCAGACGACCACAACGCAACCACCTGCGTCTCCATTGGCCCGGATTCCCTTCGCGCCAACAGCTTCCACTCCGTCTGTCTGCTGTGTCTGACGGCGTTGTCGTGCCTCCTGGTCGTCGTCTGCGCCTCCGAATACATCAGACGACGCAGGAGCGATCGTCTGCTGCTGCTCGAGGATTTCGGACTTCACCTGCGACTGACGTCATTGGCGGGAATGTTGGCGGGGAGTCTGACGATCGTTCTCCTCCTCCTCGATCCCTCTTCCTTCGGACGCCTCTGTTCCTTGCGAGGTGTCTGTTTCCACCTGAGCGTCTGTCTCATCTACGCTCCTCAACTGGTCAAAGTCGTCCAGATCTATCGGGCGTTTGCGTCTCGCGCCCAACGGCCGAAGTTCGTCTCGATGACGGCAGAGAATATCGCCGTCGCGTCCCTCGTGTCTGTACAGGTACGACCCCCGCCCCCCCCCCCAACAAGAACCAAAACGCATCGACGGAAAAACTCCCTGGTAGAACAAAGAGCTAATTAATTATTATTATTATTATTATTATTATTATTATTATTATTATTATTATTATTATTATTATTATTATTATTATTATTATTATTATTATTATTATTATTATTATTATTATTATTATTATTATTATTATTATTATTATTATTATGGTTCAGTAGGGTCTGCCCTGTTTGAGAATCACTACTTCAGTTGGGTCACTATGGTTGGAGATGAGTGAGCAAAGTAAGACAGGTTTTATAGACAACAAAAACACTGTGTATAATGGTTAATTCGCGACACCTCGTAGCCAATTGAAAGCCTATTGAAGAGGGGGCGTAAAGATAAAAATTTCAACTAATTGAGGAAATTGTCCGATAAAACCCATATTTTCGTTTGTCTTCATCTTCATTGCATCAAATTATGCAAAAAAATCAATATGACTTTTGGGGCCCGGGGATCTTCTTAATTGACGAGCAAAAAAAAAAAAAAAAAAAAAAATCTAGGTCATCAGGTCATCAGCCTCCTTTTTACCCTGACGAGCAAAAAAAAAAAGGTAAGTCACCTTCCAGCCATTTCATACAAAGCTTAGTTAGCCCAATAAGTCACCTTCCAGCCATTTCATACAAAGCTTAGAGCCAATAATACTCTATGAGAACAAGGGACATCAACAAAATGAAAGTCCTGACAAATATCTTGTGAGATGGTTAATATAAGTTGATCTAGGGATGGTCCGCGTCTTAAGATATCTGGTCCGTTGTATGACAGGTTTTGATTTAGCCTATGTTTACAATGCAATAAAACTCACTTAGGCCTACTGACTTCCAAAAATTTAGGGGAACCGACCGCCGTTAAGATGGGACACCCCAAGTTTTGTGACAGATCGCGCCTATATATGGATCAGACGATAAATAATAGGTCGTCGGCTTATTTTGAAGAATCTATAGATGCTAATGCTCTGCAGGCAGTGGCGGCTCCACCGGGGGGCCAGAGGGGCCGTGCCCCCCACCATTGAGTGCCTGCCCCCCCCCAGTTGGGACCCTATACTTAATGCTATATACATTAAACAACAAATGGTTGGCCCCCCATGATTAGAAGTTGCCACCCCAACGCCCCCCCCCACTTGCCAAATCCTAGAGCCGCCACTGTCTGCAGGTGAATCCGCTTGCGTTGAACAGGTGGTAATGGTGCTGTCGACCGAGATCTCGTCTCCGTCGCAGGCGACGCTGAAGATGTCGAACGTCTACACGAAGTACGTCGAAGTGTTCTGCTTTCGACCGAACTCTTCGTTCGCCGTTCCCCTCGCCTACAACGGCGTCGTCCTGATGGCGGCCGCCGGCGCCGCCTTCATGTCCCGCAAGCTGCCCGTTCGGTTCAACGACGCCTGGCTGACGTTCGTCTCGGTGGCTGCGGCCGCCTTCTGCTGGGTCGTTCTCATGCCCAACTACTTCACCATCTCACAGATCCACCTTCAACCGGCCATTCTCGGCTACGCCCTGATCATCAACTCCCTGATCACGACGCTCGTCCAGCACCTGCCTGTGCTGTACACCCTCGTGACGGAGGATGGGGCGGCGGGCGAGCAAAACGACCACAAGACGACCGCCAGAGGGCAGCCTACGACGCACGTCACCAGCATCCCAGCTGCTGCTGCTGCTGCTGCTGCTGCTGCTGACGCTGGACCCAAATGATAGTTGCTCGTTGATTACAGCTATTACTGATAAAGGGACGATTTGTAATATTCGCTCTCGAGCCTATAGGCAACTAATATCTGGCGTTGCTTTGAACGACAGCAGGACTCTTGAGCCGAAGAAGAAGAAGAAGACATCGAGGCTTATTAGATGGTCCTCTCGTATTCTTCGTTCACTTCGTTGATGGACAATCTTAGAAAATAAAAGTCTCTTCGTAGTGTAAACGGTTTAATCAAAGAGTTGTTAAACTTTAGGCGACACTCAACTGATGTCCCAATTTTCCGTCATTTCTGTGTATTAAAATGTAGATTCGTGACGCCTCTAAACAAGTTTTCAACAGGGGCGGAGCCAGGAATTCGGTTGGGGGGGACACTGCACTCCATTCCTCATTTTGACTTGCTTTGTCCCTTCTATATGGACTGACACATGTTGTTAAATGCTAAGACCGATTATAACCACCGATAAGAAACCATCACTGAACAGTGCGGGCGGGGGGAGTGGGGGAGAAAAACCTTCTATAGCAAATCGAACTACACTCATTTTTTATTTGACAGCGGAGAAGGTATTTGACGGAGAAGGCGTTCAGAGTATAATGCTGTAGTCCCATTGATAAACACGCCCCGCTGTTTACTTGTCGAAAGCGACACTTAATTGATATGCACTCAGAGTTCGCCATGTGCACGGCAGAGTGGAGGACTCCTCGGAACCGAACCAGACAATCAATCTCGTTGTTATGCAAGTCGTGAGCATGAGAATGGCGCGCGCGGCGTTCGGCAAAATTTGCAAATTGAAAAGCGCAAAACTCGAAGAAGACTTTCTGTTTCGTATGCATTCGAATGACAGGAAAATTGATTCGAGAGTTCTGCGCGTCACGTCGGTTGTCACGCGTCATGCCAAGAAACCGTTGGTCATTGCTTATACAGTGTTAAGAGCTGCGAAACACGCAAACTACGCTGTTTACAGCTTATGCGCATGATATTGTATGCGCCGTAATAATTAATTATAGGTCTGTTTTATCTGTTAATTAGAAAAGTCTGCGCTGATTCGAAATACAGACTGGGAAAAGGTTTCACGGATGGGTCATCGCCTGTCGAACACGGGTCTCATCGATTTTACGCAAAAGACGTCGATTAACACTTTGTCCAACCAATCACAAAACTCAACAAGTTATTATCATTAGGCTAATAAGGCTGTGCAAGACATCGGGTGATTAAATTCATTGTGTTTATTATTCATTGGGGCGGGAAGTTAGCAGAGTGGTAACAACGTTGGGCGATGGAGCAGGAGGTCGCGGGTTCGATTCCCGCAGGAGCTCTAAAGGTCGACTCAGCCTTTTTCGCGGTGGTAAAATGAGGAGCAGTGGTAAAAAAAATCCCTGCGATAAGTCAAACAGGCGATACACAACGCGATACACTAGCCCCGTATCCGCATTGCACGCCTGGCTGAGGGCTATAGCAACGGAGGTCAGCGCCGCCCCATGAGCCCGCGAGGCTCGGGAAGGACTTTGACTCTTTGTCTGTTATTCATTAGGCCTAAGTTCATTGTTCTTATGATTTATGTTCTATGTTTTAGTTGGAAATAAACAGATAAACAGGTAATTCAGTACCGGACTGTATCGCAATCGGTGGTACAAAGTTACAGACAGGAACAGTTTGTGATTTAATTGAAAAGGTAATGATGCTCTGGTTTCACGAAGTGATGCAGGCAATGCATGATTCGAGAGACTGTTGTTGATTTGGAAACAACTATAGCCACTGCCATTGACAGAACGAGTCTGGCCAGCTATACGAGTGATCTATCAACAAAGGAGATTTCTGCCGGCGAGCATCGAGTGAAATGGCTACAAAGACGATGGCGAGATGAACCGCGTGTCTTAAGGAGATAACTGGTTCCTTGTATCACAAGTTTTATAGACTACAAAATAATTATAAAATCCGTATGACGTTAACCAATGGAAGTGTCAGCGACTGCATGGCTGATAACGATAACAGGTCAAAGCTGGTTCTTGAAAACGAACGTTTATAGACAAATAAATATGTTGTAAAAATGGGACTGAATTTCCAATGAGCCTATTATTATTATTATTATTATTATTATTATTATTATTATTATTATTATTATTATTATTATTATTATTATTATTATTATTATTATTATTATTATTATTATTATTATTATTATTATTTATTATTATTATTATTATTATTATTATTATTATTATTATTATTATTATTATTATTATTATCATTATCATTATCATTATCATTATTATTATTATTATTATTATTATTATTATTATTATTATTATTATTATTATTATCATCATTATTATCATTATTATCATTATTATTATTATTATTATTATTATTCAATCATCGTCGTCGTCGTCGTCATCATCCTAAGTTTACATTTCTTGACTCGAAAGGAAGTACCACCGCAGTGTATTTACAGTTCGAACACTTGGGGGCCGTCCATAAATTACGTCACGCAGTTAGGGGGATGGAGGGGGTCCAGCCATTTGTGACGAATTGTGACGAGGGTGAGGTTTTATGGACATCAAAAACTAGTCTTATAATTAATTCGCTGTGTGAGATAAGCCTATAGTGAAGGCCTGTTGAATAGGAGGTATAAAGGCCCTAGATATGTAAAAATCCATTGGATTTGAAGAAATTCTCCGACAAAATCCGCATTTTCCTCTTGTTCCTTCTTCAATGCTTTAAACTTTGCAAGAATAATCAATAATATCATTCTCAATTTCGATCTACAGGGTTCGAAATAGAGCACACCCAGCCATTTCATACAACACACTAACGCCATTGACTGTACGAGAACGAGGTACGTCAACTAAATGAAAGTCCTGTCGA
Source organism: Metaphire vulgaris (assembly GCA_018105865.1). NCBI lineage: Eukaryota > Metazoa > Annelida > Clitellata > Crassiclitellata > Megascolecidae > Metaphire > Metaphire vulgaris. The sequence goes on from CM030853.1 coordinate 530,652, forward strand.
ATATCTTGCGAAATGGCTAGTAGGGCGATCGAGGAAAGAGCCGCGCATTAAGATATCTGATTCATTATAGGCCTACAACAGGTCACGAGGGAGGAGTTCCGTAAATGTGACGCCACGCAAAAATATTAGGTCATGACCTTTGACTCTTTTTGCTTGTCTGACCTTTTTCGGTTGTCAGGGATTTTGGAGAGGAAAAATACAATTATGACCTATTTTTGCTTGTCGGGAGTTTTCGAGAGGAAAAATGCAAGGATGGTCTTTTTTTGCTTGTCAAGACTTTTCGGAAGACGAAAATGGGGGTTGGCCCGTTGTGACGTCATATTTTAGGGGTCCGACGTTTTGTGACGTCGCGTTACGTAGGGGATGGGGTCAAAAAGTGCCAAATTCGCGTGACGTAATTTATGGACGATCTCTTGGAAGTGAAGTACAACAACTGTTCCGAAGTTAGAATTTGCCAAGCATTTTAAAACCCGCGTGAAGGCATCAGGAAATATTAACTTAATATTTGTGTTCTGCTTACTTATCGATACAAGGTTACGACAAACAAACTAACATCGTTCAGCCGTAATAATGCTGTAAGTCTGCAACCGTCTGGGCAATTCAATTTGAATTCACCCAATTTCTCATATCGTTGCCTCTTGAAGTTATTTAGCATCTTCGGTATGTTGTTGCCACTTGTAATTTTAGAAATAAGGTGTATATATATATATATATATAAAATATTTATGCACTTCTATAGCACCATTTCTAATACTCAAGGGTATCAATCGATGGTACTTCAAATCCATCCGCAAAAGACCAGGTCATTCCAGAGATCAGTCAGAGGTATATATATATATATATATATATATATATATATATATATATATATATATATATATATATATATATATATACTATGTATAACGTCAAGAGGCAACGATATGAGAAATCGAGTGAATTAACGTCTCAGCTAATCACAAGAATACATTTGAATTTCCTGAGAAATTTATCGAGTTTAATGCCTTCGTCAAATATTTTAAACATTAACCCCATTTAATTCCCAACATCCGTTGGCATACGGCCATCTAGCGATTAAACATTAAAACTTATCTAATTAGCCCTCTTAGCAATGTTTTACCCACGCCTGTTAGGGGGAGATTCGCCTCCCAGATTTCCCCCTTAACCCTCAAAATTCCCCCCAATTATCCCAAGACTGAAATAAAATTTGCATTAAATTGTGTCTCTTCCCCTCCAGCCAAGTCATTTCCCTCATCAGGCCTAAAGTCTGGATGAAACACTGTCTCTAAGCGTTAGCTATAAGCTAACTAATAACTTTTAAAAATATATACAGTACCTCGATAATTAGACGGTTTTTTAAAACTAAATCTCGTAGACAACAGTTGCCTAGATTCAGCCCATAGGAGAATAATGTTGATGCTTGTCTACTGCAGTGAGACAAGAGAGAGAAACAGAGACATTCATCTCGTGATTGACGTGTGAGTGGAGGTGGGTGGGTGGGGGAGGGAGAGTGAATGAGGAGTTGCCTGTGACGGGCCAGGCAGAAGAGCCGGCCGCAGTGCGCGTGTGAGAGGAGCCTGAGGAGAGGAGGATGTTTACGAGAATTATTACCAGTTACAACGAGAACGAATGCTTTAATACGACGGCGGAGGATAAACGCTGCGGTTGAATTTTTCTACCGGCAAAATAGATTCGGCCATCGATCGCGAGAGAAAATGTCGACGAAGAAAGACTGGAAGAAGCACTTTCTTCGCATGAAACAGATCGCCGATCAGAATCTCGGACGGTAAGGAAAGAGGACCTTTCTCCCTCGTAACCGTCTCTCCTCTCTGTCTCGCACACCCTTCCTCCCAACAGTGTCTCGACGGTGACTGGCAGTCTGGCAGCGTCTCCTTGTTTCCTGTTAACGCTGTCACAGAGAACGAGTGAATTTTTTAAACGCCCTGGTTAGAGATACGTAATTCGTATCTTTAGCATAGGGGTTATAGATACGTAATTCGTATCTTTAGCATAGGGGTTATAGATACGTAATTCGTATCTTTAGCATAAGGGTTATAGATCCGTAATTCGGATCTTTAGCATAAGGGTTATAGATACGTCATTCGGAACGTATATTTAGACCATATGCTTTAATATCAAATTAGTAATAATTTAAATAAAGGGGCATGACTACCTACAGGTCTGCGCCTTATAATATGCATGTAATGCTGTTTATCTGTCAAATATTCATATAGTCATCACGCGACGCCGTCTGTCTCTTTTTCGGTCAGGTGGCGCACCAGGACAACAACATTCTAACCCTCCCGCGTCAGCAGGTGGGCGATGGTGTGTCCCAATGTTTTATCCAGGCCCGTTAGAGGGAGATCCTATATGGCGACAACCTGACGTCAACATTGTAGGGATGGAATATTTTTAATCTTATAAGTAATACATTTATAACTAAGACCCCAAATAATATAACAATATGTTAGGTATGGGTGAATCATTGTAAAATAAATGCTTAAAAGTGCTTTTTATTAATAAATTTCATTATATGCCTATACGATTCGAACAGACCATTATACTGAAGAGAGAGAAAGAGAGGCCTTTTAAGCGGTCAACTGGCGTCTCTTCCAGTGATGGCCCCACTCGTCATCGTCCACCGCTCTCCGGTCAGTCGACCCCAATACTGTTCCTGTTATTAAGACAGACGACGAAGAAAAGCGACAACAATCGAAATTTTTCAAAGAAATCGACGAAGCGAAGAAGAGGAGAAACCTGTCAACGGAAATTCTAATCGATCGTCAGTTTCCACTAAACACTCAATCAAACCTAAAACCTACGCAGTGGCGTCGCCAGGAATTTTGTGTTAGGAGAAGGGGCTTGAGTGCCAGATTCTTTACCCCAACACCACACACACACACACACACACACACACAAAGGATTTGCGCGAATCTGGAAGGTTGTCTGAGGGCAGGTTGGGTGGGTGGGGGCATTGCCGCCATTTACTCCCCCGTGGCGACGATATTTTTAAAACTTGCCCTTCACAAAAAATAGAAAATCCAACAATTTGGGGTGGATTAGTTCTCAAGAGTGGTCTACAGTCATGTGCAGTACATTATTATCCAACACTGCTCACGCAACTGTAATTATTATTGTACGTCATAACTGTCTATTCTGCGCACATTGGAAGGCTTCGAACACCGGTAATCCACAGTCCTCATGGATTTGGTGAAGCCAAGTGATTGGTGGTCTGCCTCGTGGACGAATCCATCCTGACATCTTAATGTCTCTGTCTCGAAGTGGCGCTGCTAGTTGAAGTGCAGCTGAGGCAGGTACTGCTGGTGGGAGTCTTGTGACGTGCCCCCAAAGAGGAGTCATGAATTGTACAATTAGTAGGAAAAACTTTCTTTTTGCTCGTCAGCCTTTTTACGGTTAAGGGCCTCAATCATGGACACACACCGGGCCCCAAAATAACGCTAAGCCAAACTAATTTTAAGTTTATAATTGTATTATTGTATTTTAGAGGCCTAATGAACTATTTTTATATAGCCGTAAGCATTGGGGCGTTACCAGCCGAACATTCCGAAAATCCTGACAAACAAATATAGGTCGTCGCTTATTTTTCCCTTACTTAAATTAGTTAAACCTACATAGTCAGTATATGAGGGCAGTTTTCAGTTGCTCCAGGCCTAATTCTTTCTTTTCCCTACCTTAGATCCGATTTCGGCGTCCATCATGGGCGTCCGCAGAAATTTATGAATGGGGTGCAAAACAAGGTCTTGTGACGAAAGAAACAAGTAATTTACTTTTTCATAACGCCTCAATTTTTTCCATGGGGTGCAATTTCTTTTCCGGACGCCCATGGCGCCCATCCATCCATCCGCAGAATAATAATACGGTATAAAAATTTTTGGTCGGCCGAGCATGACTCCTAAGCCAGCCCCCCGCCCTGGCTACTCCACTGGCCGTAAGCCTAGCATAACCAAAGACACGGCTTTATTAAAGGGTTATGTTGTGATCAGTGTGATCACCCGTGCTGCTGGTGGCTGGTGGCACCCGTGCTGCTGGCACCCGTGCTGGTGGGCACCTGGAGCTGGCTGGCACCCGTGCAGCTGGCTGGCAC
>CM030853.1:534856-812356 GCA_018105865.1 Metaphire vulgaris
TAGTCCACGGTATTTTTCGAAATTTGAGCGAAAATTTTGTGGTGTCGTAGGGCTTTCCATATTTGCACCGATTGAACCCAGTCGATGCCTACAAGGAATCTGGACCCGCATTTTGGATATCTATCGGGTGTCTGACTGCTTTAAAGGGTTAAACATCTATGCAATGTATAGCCACCATTATTATATTTTGCAATATAGACACATTAATAGGGTGGAAAGTGACGGCTTTTCTAGTCCTCTGACATCAGTGGGGGCGCTTGAGGTTCTAAAGCGAAATGTGAGCAATATATCGACATGAATTTTTGGGTCGCCCGAAAATTTTCATGGACTATAGTCACGGTATTTTTCGAAATTTGAGCGAAAATTTGTGGTGTCGTAGGGCTTTCATATTTGCACCGATTGAAGCCCCGTCGATGTCTACAAGGAATCTGGACCCGCATTTTGGATATCTATGAATTGTCTGGCTGCTTTAAAAGGTTTTTCATGACCCGCATTTTGGATATCTATCAGATATCTGACTGCTTTACTGCATTTTGGAGGTTAAAAATCTATAAAATGTATAGCCACCATTATTATATTTTGCAATATAGACACATTAATAGGGTGGAAAGTGACGGATTTTTCTAGTCCTCTGACATCAGTGGGGGCGCTTGAGGTTCTAAAGCGAAATGTGAGCAATATATCGACATGAATTTTTGGGTCGCCCGAAAATTTTCATGGACTATAGTCCAGTCCGGTATTTTCGAAATTTGAGCGAAAATTTGTGGTGTCGTAGGGCTTTCATATTTGCACCGATTGAAGCCCAGTCGATGTCTACAAGGAATCTGGACCCGCATTTTGGATATCTATCAGATATCTGACTGCTTTAAGGGGTTAAACATCTATGCAATGTATAGCCACCATTATTATATTTTGCAATATAGACACATTAATAGGGTGGAAAGTGACGGCTTTTTCTAGTCCTCTGACATCAGTGGGGGCGCTTGAGGTTCTAAAGCGAAATGTGAGCAATATATCGACATGAATTTTTGGGTCGCCCGAAAATTTTTCATGGACTATAGTCCCAGTATTTTTCGAAATTTGAGCGAAAATTTGTGGTGTCGTAGGGCTTTCATGTTTGCACCGATTGAAGCCCCGTCGATGCCTACAAAGGAATCTGGACCCGCATTTTTGGATATCTATCAGATGTCTGACTGCTTTAAAGGGTTAAACATCTATAAAATGTATAGCCACCATTATTATATTTTGCAATATAGACACATTAATGGTGGTGGAAAGTGACGGCTTTTTCTAGTCCTCTGACATCAGTGGGGGCGCTTGAGGTTCTAAAGCGAAATGTGAGCAATATATCGACATGAATTTTTTGGGTCGCCCGAAAATTTTCATGGACTATAGTCCAGGGGTTTTTTCGAAATTTGAGCGAAAATTTGTGGTGTCGTAGGGCTTTCATATTTGCACCGATTGAAGCCCAGTCGATGCCTACAAGGAATCTGGACCCGCATTTTGGATATCTATCAGATGTCTGACTGCTTTAAAGGGTTAAACATCTATGCAATGTATAGCCACCATTATTATATTTTGCAATATAGACACATTAATAGGGTGGAAAGTGACGGATTTTTTCTAGTCCTCTGACATCAGTGGGGGCGCTTGAGGTTCTAAAGCGAAATGTGAGCAATATATCGACATGAATTTTTGGGTCGCGAAAATTTTCATGGACTATAGTCCACGGTATTTTTCGAAATTTGAGCGAAAATTTGTGGTGTCGTAGGGCTTTCATATTTGCACCGATTGAAGCCCAGTCGATGCCTACAAGGAATCTGGACCCGCATTTTTGGATATCTATCAGGTGTCTGACTGCTTTAAAGGGTTAAACATCTATAAAATGTATAGCCACCATTATTATATTTTGCAATATAGACACATTAATAGGGTGGAAAGTGACGGATTTTTCTAGTCCTCTGACATCAGTGGGGGCGCTTGAGGTTCTAAAGCGAAATGTGAGCAATATATCGACATGAATTTTTGGGTCGCCCGAAAATTTTTCATGAACTATAGTCCAGGTATTTTTCGAAATTTGAGCGAAAATTTGTGGTGTCGTAGGGATTTCATATTTGCACCGATTGAAGCCCAGTCGATGCCTACAAAGGAATCTGGACCCGCATTTTGTATATCTATCAGATGTCTGACTGCTTTAAAGGGTTAAAAATCTATGCAATGTATCGCTACCATTATTATATTTTGCAATATAGACACATTAATAGGGTGGAAAGTGACGGTTTTTTTCTAGTCCTCTGACATCAGTGGGGGCGCTTGAGGGTTCTAAAGCGAAATGTGAGCAATATATCGACATGAATTTTTGGGTCGCCGAAAATTTTTCATGGACTATAGTCCACGGTATTTTTCGAAATTTGAGCGAAAATTTGTGGTGTCGTGGGGCTATCATATTTGCACCGATTGAAGCCCAGTCGATGCCTACAAGGAATCTGGACCCACATTTTGGATATCTATCAGATGTCTGACTGCTTTAAAGGGTTAAACATCTATGCAATGTATAGCCACCATTATTATATTTTTGCAATATAGACACATTAATAGGGTGGAAAGTGACGGCTTTTTCTAGTCCTCTGACATCAGTGGGGCGCTTGAGGTTCTAAAGCGAAATGTGAGCAATATATCGACATGAATTTTTGGGTCGCCCGAAAATTTTCATGGACTATAGTCCAGGGTATTTTTCGAAATTTGAGCGAAAATTTGTGGTGTCGTAGGGCTTTCATATTTTGCACCGATTGAAGCCCAGTCGATGCCTACAAGGAATCTGGACCCGCATTTTGGATATCTATCAGGTGTCTGACTGCTTTAAGGGGTTAAACATCTATGCAATGTATAGCCACCATTATTATATATTTTGCAATATAGACACATTAATAGGGTGAAAGTGACGGCTTTTTCTAGTCCTCTGACATCGGGGGGCGCTTGAGGGTTCTAAAGCGAAATGTGAGCAATATATCGACATGAATTTTTGGGTCGCCCGAAAATTTTCATGAACTATAGTCCACGGTATTTTTCGAAATTTGAGCGAAAATTTGTGGTGTCGTGGGGGCTATCATATTTGCACCGATTGAAGCCCAGTCGATGCCTACAAAGGAATCTGGACCCGCATTTTGGATATCTATCGGGTGTCTGACTGCTTTAAGGGGTTAAACATCTATGCAATGTATAGCCACCATTATTATATTTTGCAATATAGACACATTAATAGGGTGGAAAGTGACGGCTTTTTCTAGTCCTCTGACATCAGTGGGGGGCGCTTGAGGGTTCTAAAGCGAAATGTGAGCAATATATCGACATGAATTTTTGGTCGCCCGAAAATTTTTCATGGACTATAGTCCAGGTATTTTTCGAAATTTGAGCGAAAATTTGTGGTGTCGTAGGGCTTTCATATTTGCACCGATTGAAGCCCAGTCGATGCCTACAAGGAATCTGGACCCGCATTTTGGATATCTATCGGGTGTCTGACTGCTTTAAGGGGTTAAACATCTATGCAATGTATAGCCACCATTATTATATTTTGCAATATAGACACATTAATAGGGTGGAAAGTGACGGCTTTTTCTAGTCCTCTGACATCAGTGGGGGCGCTTGGGGTTCTAAAGCGAAATGTGAGCAATATATCGACATGAATTTTTGGGTCGCGAAAATTTTTCATGAACTATAGTCCACGGTATTTTTCGAAATTTGAGCGAAAATTTGTGGTGTCGTAGGGCTTTCATATTTGCACCGATTGAAGCCCAGTCGATGCCTACAAGGAATCTGGACCCGCATTTTGGATATCTATCAGGTGTCTGACTGCTTTAAGGGTTAAACATCTATGCAATGTATCGCTACCATTATTATATTTTGCAATATAGACACATTAATAGGTGGAAAGTGACGGCTTTTTCTAGTCCTCTGACATCAGTGGGGGCGCTTGAGGGTTCTAAAGCGAAATGTGAGCAATATATCGACATGAATTTTTGGGTCGCGAAAATTTTTCATGGACTATAGTCCACGGTTTTTTCGAAATTTGAGCGAAAATTTGTGGTGTCGTAGGGCTATCATATTTGCACCGATTGAAGCCCAGTCGATGCCTACAAAGGAATCTGGACCCGCATTTTGGATATCTATCAGGTGTCTGACTGCTTTAAGGGGTTAAACATCTATGCAATGTATAGCCACCATTATTATATTTTGCAATATAGACACATTAATAGGGTGGAAAGTGACGGCTTTTTCTAGTCCTCTGACATCAGTGGGGGCGCTTGAGGGTTCTAAAGCGAAATGTGAGCAATATATCGACATGAATTTTTTGGGTCGCCTGAAAATTTTCATGGACTATAGTCCACGGTATTTTTCGAAATTTGAGCGAAAATTTGTGGTGTCGTGGGGCTATCATATTTGCACCGATTGAAGCCCAGTCGATGCCTACAAGGAATCTGGACCCGCATTTTGGATATCTATCAGGTGTCTGACTGCTTTAGGGGTTAAACATCTATGCAATGTATAGCCACCATTATTATATTTTGCAATATAGACACATTAATAGGGTGGAAAGTGACGGCTTTTTCTAGTCCTCTGACATCAGTGGGGGCGCTTGAGGGTTCTAAAGCGAAATGTGAGCAATATATCGACATGAATTTTTGGGTCGCCCGAAAATTTTTCATGGACTATATAGTCCACGGTATTTTTTCGAAATTTGAGCGAAAATTTGTGGTGTCGTAGGGCTTTCATATTTGCACCGATTGAAGCCCAGTCGATGCCTACAAGGAATCTGGACCCGCATTTTGGATATCTATCGGGTGTCTGACTGCTTTAAGGGGTTAAACATCTATGCAATGTATAGCCACCATTATTATATTTTGCAATATAGACACATTAATAGGGTGGAAAGTGACGGCTTTTTCTAGTCCTCTGACATCAGTGGGGGGCGCTTGAGGGTTCTAAAGCGAAATGTGAGCAATATATCGACATGAATTTTTGGGTCGCCCGAAAATTTTTCATGGACTATAGTCCACGGTATTTTTTCGAAATTTGAGCGAAAATTTGTGGTGTCGTGGGGCTATCATATTTGCACCGATTGAAGCCCAGTCGATGCCTACAAGGAATCTGGACCCGCATTTTGGATATCTATCGGGTGTCTGACTGCTTTAAGGGGTTAAACATCTATGCAATGTATAGCCACCATTATTATATTTTGCAATATAGACACATTAATAGGGTGGAAAGTGACGGCTTTTTCTAGTCCTCTGACATCAGTGGGGGGCGCTTGAGGGTTCTAAAGCGAAATGTGAGCAATATATCGACATGAATTTTTGGGTCGCCCGAAAATTTTTCATGGACTATAGTCCACGGTATTTTTTCGAAATTTGAGCGAAAATTTGTGGTGTCGTAGGCCTTTCATATTTGCACCGATTGAAGCCCAGCCGATGCCTACAAGGAATCTGTACCCGCATTTTGGATATCTATCGGGTGTCTGACTGCTTTAAGGGGTTAAACATCTATGCAAGCCACCATTATATTTTTGCAATATAGACACATTAATAGGGTGGAAAGTGATATTTTCTAGTCCTCTGACATCAGTGGGGGCGATTGAGGTGGAATCATTTCGCTTTAGACGGCTTTTTTCTAGTCCTCTGTCTATATTGCAAGTGGGGGCGATACATTGCATTGATGTTTTCTAAAGCGAAATGTGATATTGCTCAATTTATCGAAATGAATATCTTTGGTCGCCGAAAATTTTTCATGGACTATAGTAGTCCGGTATTTTGGTCGTAAAAATTTTGTGTCCTCCGATTCTCTTAAAACTCACACCATTTGAAGCTCATTCGATGCCTATAAGGGAGCTGCAGTAATTTTATGTGCGAAAATAACTTTGTTCTCCGATTCTTATGAAATTTGCACCAATTGAAGGCCATTCGGTGCCTATAAGGAATATGCAATTAGATGTCTCTTATCGTTCGGGCCGTTCTGATGACATCCTGGCGAATCGCATCTGACAGCATTTCCCAATAATAAAGGATTTGCAGCGTGCATTTGTTCCTCGGAGCGTAAGGCTCTGGTCCAATGCTTGCTGTTGGGGAAGACGAACGAGTGCATCATATAACGCGAATGACACATATCGAATCGGATCGGTCGCTTCCAAGTCAGCGGCGATGGTGATGATGATGATGATGAGATCCCGTTCACGCAGTGCAGCAGAACAACTAGAGCGGGGCTTTTATCGCTTCCTACTCGTTGATTGATTCCCGTGGCCGTTAGAGGGCGAATGGTGGTCACTGGACGCAGTTACGTTGTAGCGCCGCTGATCTTCGGTCGGCGCCGATGTCTCTCTCTGGGGCTGAAGATTTAGCGCCCTCTGGAGCGACGCCAAGGTCGATGATCTTTTGAGAATCCTTCTCTTGTCTCTGCAGCTGAAGCAGCGGCGGTCGTAGACGGAGTGGGGACTGTGCCCTTCTTCGCAGCATTGGAACATTAGTTCGTCGGGATATTCCGCCGCCTTTTGATTCCGTGCCATAAAACTCGAATGCAAGAGGATTGGTCGGCCGAAGCAGAAGTAGCCCATGTCCGGGGCCGATTTACTGACGGCCGTGAGCAGGGGCCAGCCCATCGGCGGCCCCTCCTCTCCGCCGTCTAAAATACCGAATGTCCTCGACACCGGAACCGCTGTTCCACCATCGGGCGTTTTCCCTTCGTCGTCATAGCAACTGCTAGTAGCATCGGACTGCATCGCAGCTGCGAAACACGTGACCCGCGTTGCCTTTGAATCGGATTCGAAGATCGGCTGAGAACAAAGACTACATATGCGGTCGGAGCCCCACAGGAAAGGCGTCATCGTCGTTCGGTTGCGGTCCTCCTGGCGATCGACTGCGCAACTGAACGGACAAACGCCGCCGCCGCCGCCGCCGCCGCCGCCGCCGCCGTCGTCGCTTTGTTCGTGACGATGGGTGAATAGCTTCCTGTCCTGCCACTCATCCTTGGCGAAGGCGAGGGGGTCGGCGGTCACCCCCAGAGGCCTCTGGCGGTCGACTGTCATCAGAGAGTTCTGTGGTTTTCCGCCGTGGCGTCGTCTGTCGTTTGGTTCGCAGTCATTCGCCAGGTGGCGACCGACGGCGCAGTGCTCCGGCTGAGGTCGTCCATAGGTGGCGTTCTCCTTCTGCAGATTGTTGATGACCACCCGCCATTTGTCCAGCTTCTGATGACCGCGTCGTCTGCAAAGAGAATCGTCAATTTGTTATCTGTCAATCAGCGTTTGATTGACAGATAACAAATTGACGACGATTCTTTTTAGCTCTTAGATTCTCTATCTTAGTTGCACAAAAACTTTTGGGGAATCAGCGATGAATCAACTATATATGTCTAGCGCCCATTAACGATCCACACTGCAAAGTCCACTCATTGGGTCTTCAAATTCCAGTTAAACTGCGGGGTCTGGACTTGACATTTGCGCCAAACCGTTTAGATATTTCGTGGGAGGTGGGGTGGTGGTGGGGGGTAGGCACAACGCCAAGCGCTCCTAAGAATTTAGAAAACGAGAGAGAACTCTTATTTATCGACGCATGCTCAGCCGACCACAGACAGACGCTGCTTTGAAAGTGAGACGCCGAATGGAGAATTCTCTCCACCCGTGCATATCTGTTAATTATTTACGAAGAGAAGAATCTCGGTGTCCGTTGAAACCTCAGATCAGTGCCTCCGCGTATGGCCTACGACCGAATGTCGTCTGGCAGACGTGGAAAGTGGGATTACGCGAACGACAAATGGATCAGTAATAATACAAAGGCACGTATACATATAAACTGATTCGCAGGTTAAATCCAGATCCTCGGGTGTCTGACTGTCTGAGGGAAGCAGGTAGGATGAGTCGGGTGCAAATGGAGCGAGTCCAATTGATGTTTTACTTTAACTGAGAACGGGCTTCTTGTCTGTTTCCCGCCGATTCCAGGTGTCGTCTATTAATTGAAGAGAGGCATCTCTTCTTTACGAGGACGATGCTAATTATAATCTTAATGAAAAACGCCGTCGAATGAGTTCTCGCTGCCCGAGCGCCGTGTTATTCTCCGCCTCATCCTCACCGTTTGTAGCAGAAGGCCATTAGCAGCGAAACGAGAATGACGAAGAGCAGAGACGAGACGAGCGTCAGAGCGATTCCTATACAGTATACAAGCAGATAAACAAACTATCCGGTTAGAAAACTCTCTTTTCAGTCTCTCTCGTCTAAGCATTTTCAAACCAATCCGTCACTCATCTAAAGCAGGAAATTTGCATCCGCTTAGGGCTTATATCTCGTGGTTCAGACAAAGACAGACAGAAGACAGACAGACAGACAGACAGACAGACAGACAGACAGACAGTGGGGCAAAGGGACCGGAGAAACCGATCAAATGCGCAAGTACGAGAAAAGCGCCCGCTTAATTCGTCCCTTTTCCCGTTCATTCGCTCTGTCCATTCGCTGCTTCATCGCTGTTATTATGAGCGGTGGGATTTTTGGCCTATGGTCCCAATTGGCCCCAAATTTTAGCAAGCAAACAGGGTGCCTGAGCCCAGAGAGAAATTGCAGAGCTCTGAATAACCAATGGGACCGTTATAGGCTCATTTCAACATTACACTTTCAATTTCATCTCTACAGTATTTCTTCCACGTTGTCCTATAATCGCATCGCATTTTGACAACTTCTGGCGACATCGGCCAGGGGCGGAGCCAGGAAATCGGTTAGGGAGGAGGGGGGTACTTTGTGTTTCAGTCCCCATTTCGACTTGTCTGGCCAGGAGTGACGCATGCTGTGTGTCAAAATAGGCCCCTGCTAAGAGAGAGAGAGAGAGAGAGAGAGAGAGAGAGAGAGAGAGAGAGAGAGAGAGAGAGAGAGAGAGAGACGCCCATTCTTTCGTGTCTTCATAGCCTCCAGGCTTTCGCCACGATGAGAAATTAGCAAAATAAAATGTTTCAATTGGGCGGGGGGGGGCGTGACCCGTACCCTCACCTGGATCCGCCTATGCATCGACAGCAGCAGCCTAAGTGCGCCACCGTTTCCTCCGTTATTCCATCGTTCGGTGGCCATTCGTCGTCTGTCTGGTAAGTTTTGAATCAAATACATCAGAAGCCGCCTTATTCTAAGACTGCATTTATTCAGCGCAAATCCGTAAATCCATTTGCTTAATTTGCCAGACGACGTATATAGACGATCTACCGGTGCAAATGGATTCTGTGTTGCCGCTGACGATTGCATGAAATTCTATGTTTCTTATCTGTTCAATTCCTGGTAGATTTCAGTACACTAATAGGCATGAATAATTTTTTCCCTAAAGGAATTTGACCATTCTCATGCAACTCCTCCATTTTGATGTCTTCAGAAACACGAAAATTTAGAGAATCAACAATTGGTAAAATTCCTGACTTCCGTCCATTTCAGTTTGTTCTTATTTTATAGCCTACCTCAAAATACTTATTCCAGATATCGTAAATGGATTATAAATTGACATGCCTATAGACCCTACGCGTTCTTTACAATATTTAAAAAGCATTGTAACACTAGATAAGCATTATTTTAGAAAATTTAGATAGATGGTCACAAAGATAACACAACTTTTAAGTCCAGTAGATCTTAAATAGACTCTTATTCTAGTAGATCTACCATAGTTTCAGTGACAGTGGCACCACTATTTCAGTAGCAGTGGCAATATCTATATGTGTCCTCTTTCTGCGTGTCCTTCTTCTACAAAATAAGGGACTTAAGTCTCGCTATTTCTTTTTGATGGATTCAGGCAGCGCTATATAATATAACAAGTCTCCATCTGTCTATGTCTGTCTTTCTGTTGGGTCCCTCTTTATGTCTCTCTCTCTCTCTCTCTCTCTCTCTCTCTCTCTCTCTCTCTCTCTCTCTCTCTCTCTCTCTCTCATTCTGTCTGGCATTCTGTCTGGCCATAACGGATTGCAGAATTGTCAATAGAATCTATCTCAATTTTATTCTAGAGCGTTCGAAATGCCACGAAAAATGGTCAACTATTTCAATCGACATTATAAAGTCTTTCAGAAATCTATTCTCTGTCAAATGTCTACAAAGTCGATGGAGAGATAAGAGGGGTCTTAAGATAACTAAGATAACTGGTTCCTAATTGTATCACAGGTTTTATAGACGACGAAAATAGTATAAAATCGATTCCCTGTTTAACATTAGCCTATGCAATGACTACTGTGTCACAGTATAGGTTACATGTAGATATGCAAAACTTCAGCGTAATGATGAAACGAATTAAAACCACATTTTCTTGTGTCGCCATCTTTATTGCGTCCATCCAATCGATGTCCTCTGATCTCTAATAGGCCTACATCTGTCCTATTAGGCCTACATCTGTCCTATTAGGCCTACATCTGTCCTATTAGGCCTACCTACGAGTTGCTTCGCTTAATCAGGCGATTATTTTGACGACGGCGCTATCATTTATCAGCAATGCATTATTCACGTTCATATTAATTAGAGACCATAAAACACGAAAAAGACTCTAATGATGATAGCGACTACAGGGGCCTAGAATGCGTCAAGGGAACAAGAGACGGTACAAGCCGCGAATTCCAAGGGGAAGGGGGAGGGGTAAAGGTAACCCTATCTTGCATGGATGCCGTGGGATTTACGCAAAACCGTGGAGAAATGGGGAGGGAGGGAAGGTAGTTAGAGTGACTGGATGTGCGCCAAGAACTCATTGACATTTTAAAAATATTGTAGTCTTTTTAAAGTCGAAAATGTCGACGTGTCCTCCTCCCCCATTCAGGAGCCCTAGCTAAGCCAAAGATTCAACATTCTATGGCTTTGCATAGAGATTGTCGGCTGTTTTATTGAACATTCCGAATCCATTGAGCCGAGTACGAGGTGAGGCCGACCGAGAAAGACATCCTCCTAAATTATTAACGCTCGAGGAGGAATGAACGACGGAGGCCGTCATCGCCATTCGCCCCCTTAAGAGCAGAATTTGTGTGAAAAGAACAAAATATCGATAAGATTCGCGTCAATTCGTGTCTCCGTTCATGCTATGTCGTGTTTTGAGAATCAAGTCATTCATTCGCGCCACGGCCTCACTCCTACACCAGCCTATGATCATCATCGGCAGTGATGGCCTCTGCTCATAAGTTGCATGTATATTGTGCAGCGCTGCCAATGCCAATGTCAGGCTAATTCGACGCAAACTGTGAGCAAGAAACTATCAAATTTCGACCAGGGCGTAGCGACAGGGGTATATCGGTACATATACACCCTCCTAAATCAGTCTACCTTAAAGTTTTTTATGTGATTTATATGTGGTTATATGTGGTTATATGTAGCTTATATGGTTTATAGTTAAGGTTTATACCCCGAAAAAAAAAAACAAATATTTATACCCTCCCAAATCAAATTCCTGTCTACGCCCCTGACTTCGACCCAATATTCACCTCATTTGCGTAGATATTTAAAAATGAAAAGCGAACTTAATCGACAAAGGTAAAGGTAATGGTACACTCAATAGGCTCAGCCTCTCAGCGCCCCTACGGAGAACCGAAGGGTTATAGCGCCTTCAGTTTTACATAGCAACGGGTGAATGAGAGCGCGATTGCCAGCCTTTCCCTCGTCGCCTTTCCTTCCACCGAGTTAACCCCGATGTACTCATTCACAGCTGAGTCGACTGGGGAGGGCGCTGGGACAGAAACAACCGAAAAGTTTCTGCCGCGGTCGGGAGTTGAACCACGGACCTCAAGATTGGCAGACCAGTGCGCTAACCACTGCTCCATCGCGCACCCATACAATCGACAAAGTGCGGGATATTATTGCTTTCAAGAAACACCATCTAACACCTCATACCAGAAGATAAAGCGGCCACTTGCCCACCCCTCCTCCTCTGCCCTACCACGACACAGATATCTCCGGGGAAATGAGAATATTTCAACAATTTTCCTCCAATATGTCTGTCAATCGATTGAGGATGGAGACTGTCGCATTGGATCGAGACTTCTTCGCAATTTAAACACCTCCCCGCCCTCCACACACCCATCTAACAGCATCCTCATCTTTATGTTTACGGTTCTCAACTTCGTTTGTCATCCGAACAGCCGTTGTGAGGCCGACGGCGCCGTCGTCATGGTTTCTGTATCTATTGGCAACACGCCAAGTCTTCGCTAGGCGCAACGGCGTCATCACATGACAGTCGTGGACTCGCTCGTTATAGGATGCTCGCCGTCCAGGCGTTGATTTCCTCAGAGAGACTGCAACTGATGACGTCAAGTGAACTCGTTGAATTTACCGAAATTATTTCAGTCAAGTACACGAAATGGCGCTGGCTTTATGTTCCACGAGAGAAATACATCGATTAAACCAGTGTTTATCATTTGGATAATTTCTCTGTCTCTCTCTCTCTCTCTCTCTCTCTCTCTCTCTCTCTCTCTCTCTCTCTCTCTCTCTCTCTCTCTCTCTCTAAAACGCGCATAAGAAGAAGGTCAATAGACGCAAACAGCCTGGTGGGTCGAGGAACAAGAAATTTGTAAAGAGGGTCTGAAAATATTGGCATTATTTCTTACACTGACCATAGATATATTTGTAAATCCGTAAAAGTGTTAGAACAGCGTTGCTAAACGACGACACCAACAACAACAAGCAGAAAGAGAAGGACCGAGGAGGAGGAGGAGGAGGAGGAGGAGGAGGAGGAGGAGGAGAGTAGGAAGAGGTTGCTGAGTGCGTTTGGATGAGAGGCAATATTAGCCGCTGTCTTCGTCTTTGGGTAATTGATATGATTTTCTTTTTGGGGCTTCCTGAAATTCAAACAGACAAAGACAACTTGACAAATTATCCTGACATTATGAGATTACACAGAAACACGAAGAAGCACAGAACTTTTATATATATATATATATATATATATATATATATATATATATATATATATATGCGTGTGTGTACACTGTATAATGTATAATGTATATATGCGCAGACATAGGAATTGAAGGATAGAATTAGTATTATAAAGACGTCAATCGCAGAACGTAACTGCAAATGACACATCCACAAAACGAAATATCGCTACGCGCCTGTCGATGACTTTAGGCATCTCTCTGTCTCTGTATGTCTGCCTGTTTCTCTCTCTCTCCCTCTCCCTCTCTCTCTCTCTCTCACACATTCTCTCTTCCTATTCGCTATATGGTGTAAAGCCAAGCACAGCTTCCGAGAGCATTCGAAGCGAAGTCAGATGCATCATTCGCTTAACTAAAAGAGTAATCGCCGACACAACATGCGACGCGAATGAGACACGCGTGCCAGGAGTTCGTGTTCCATTTCGATGCCTGAGCTCGTGCTTAAGTCCAAAATCGAAAACGTTCGAGCAGTAGGTTTGTGGAACAGAGAGTCCGCCAAAGGTAGGAGGTGGGGAGGCAGTGAGAGTGTTTCGAATAAGTAAACGCCAGAGTGTACTTTTAAAACCAACATTTTAATTAAAATCTTTTATGGAGGAGACGGCCGTTGAACGCAACAGCGCCATCGGTTGAATGCGCTGTGAATGGGCGAGGTTTTTTACGAATAAAAGGATTTTGCTGTCCAAGAAATCTGGAAATCATTTCTTTAATCTGAATTTGATGTCAATGATCGTCACCATCTTGGGGCAATTGCCCCCCACCACCACCACCACCACCTTCGCCCCTCCCACCATCGAACTGCACACGCGTGTTACGCAAAATGGCACTTCAGAATACAGAGACAGACAGACAGAGAGGCAGAGAGAGAGGCAGAGAGAGAGGCAGAGAGAGAGGCAGAGAGAGAGGCAGAGAGAGAGGCAGAGAGAGAGAGAGAGAGAGAGAGAGAGAGAGAGAGGCAGAGAGAGAGGCAGACAGAGAGAGAGAGAGAAGCCAGATGACGAGGCCAATAGCGTTACCGCAATGGATTGAGAGCGAGGCGACGGAGCGCGTCCTGTCGGACGAAGGGCGGACGACGTCCGACAAATTCCTGAGAATAAATCCGGACAAAGAGGCCGCCGCCGCCGTCGTCGTCGTCGTCGACGGAGAAACTGAAAGAGAAAAAGAAGAATCATTTTCTCCAATTTACTCTTAAATCAATCAGACGAAATTTCAGTCGGAAGCTAAAATTCCAATCACAACGACGACGACGACGACGACGACGACGACGACGACGACGACGACGACGACGACGACTGCAGCAGGAGCAGCAGTTTCAACAGTCAAACGTCGCTGGAAGAGGGAGGGGCAGTGGGTGACAGTGTGCCCTTATAGTGTTTCTAAGTCTGGTTCAGATGCAGAGGTTCTCGTCCTATTTGCTAACGACCAAAATTCTCTACCTGTGCAAAACTTATCTCTAGAATATATAGACCATAAAACATATTAGATTCAGAGATGGCCATAGGTTGGGTTGACCCATGGAAAGGGTTTGGTTGGGTTGGGTCAGAAAATAAGTCATGGTTTAAGAATTATTGCAGTGTGTTGTGGTGGGTTGGATTGGCGATTTGAATTTAATGGCCTGGGTTTGGTTGGGTTCTAAAAAATTGACCAAAGGCCATTTACGATTGGATTAGATGATAGATAAGAAATGCGTTTATCAGATACGCATTGGACCGCGTATATATATATATATATATATATATATATATATATATATATATATATATATATATATAAGTTAAGTGAAACGAACGATGACTGGGATTTTAGACGTACGATCGCACTCCGGAATGTCAGCGGTCCAGATGAATCCCAAGCAATGGATGAGTGCGAAGGAGGAGGAGGAGGAGGAGGAGGAGGAGGAGGAGTGACCGTCACTCAACCGGAATCCGTCGTCGCATGACGCGTTGGCGGACAGCGCTCCGTCTTCGTCGACACCGTATCCGATTCGTCCGTGGATGAGATCCGGTAATTCCGGACATCCCGGACCAACGGCTAAACGCCGCCATAGAACAGACTATACTCGTGTACGTCAACGACAAAAGGGCAACGCTAAATCTCGTGGATGTATATGACTTTGGACTTCTTTACAACGGCGCTATATAAATTGTCTTTAATAATAATAATAATAATAATAATAATAATAATAATAATAAGTAATAGTAAGTAGTAGTAGTAAGTAATAGTAGTAGTAGTAGTAGTAGTAGTAGTAGTAGTAGTAGTAGTAGTAGTAGTAGTAGTAGTAGTAGTAGTAGTAGTAGTAGTAGTAGTAGTAGTAGTAGTAGTAGTGATAATGACAAAGTGTAGAATGGTACAGTGGGGTCTGTCCTGTGCGAGAACCACCATAATTAAGAAGAATAGCACTTAACACATCATCTCAAAAGTGCGTGCTGCACTCCATCCCCACCCCACCCCCTCTGACGGGGATGGGATGGGGTGGCGGAGTGCAGGTGCAGCCGAGGAGTCCGACCTTCGTACTGGAGGAAGAAGCCTCTCTGAGTGAGACTTGTTTCCGCGGCTTTGAACTCGATCGTCGCAACGCTCGACTGGGCGTCTATCGTCTGTTTGCCGAGCACTCCGCACTCCATGAACAACCGCTCCTTCGAAGAACCGGAACCGGAAACGATCAGCAGGAAGTCGTCGCAGGCTCCGCCCCTCTTGACGTCCAGCTCGAAATCGAACAGCGTCACGTGAATCGTCTGCCACTTCCTGACCGCCAACGTCCACCGACAGGTGGCGTCCATGTAGTACTTGTCCGGATAGTTGGGACTCGATACGTATCCTCGGTCGTAGAGGACGGGACTCTGATGTCCGGAACATCCGCTCTGGACGCTGGACGCTACAGATGACGTCATAGGAATCATTCGAATCCTTAATTAAGAGCATCTCAACCTTTGACCTAACGTTGCATTCCATTCTTGAGTGCGTCTCTCTGGACTTCATTTAAAGATTTGCCTTTTCAAGATTATTTATCGTTTCTTACTTGATTTTAAGAGAAGGAGCAGAGACAACGACAACATTAACACGTCAAGCCAAAAACAAAGATATGTGCTTTTTGAAAATCCTCCTCCTCCTCCTCCTCCTCCTCCGCAGCAGCAGCAGCAGCAGCCATAGCAAATCAGTCAACACCTACGGCGCCATGCACTGTCCTTTACAGTTCACCCTAGACATTATTATGTCTAGGGTGAACGATCGATTTTAGGTAGGCAACAACTTTGACCTGTTACCATAGACCCCTTCTATAGCGCCTCAACTGCGACAACTCCCCATATTGCCATAACGTTATCGCATATATCTTGCTGGAATTTCAGGTCCACTTTGACAACTTATTTAATCGTCTAAAGTCGATGGCATCAACCGATGTCACGGAAAATCCAGTCCACGTTAGAGCACAGGTCAAACTGGACAGGTCAGTCATATCAACTGACCAGCAATGATTGTGCCATAATAATATAATTATCCGATCAACAGATGGAGAATCATCATCATCATCATCACGCGATGCAATGACTTAAATGAACGAAGGCGCACCTGCTATGCACAGGTAGTTGACTCGAAGGAATTCCTCGTATCCGCACGGATCGCTGAAGAGGTCGACGCCGACGTCGAAGGCGCAGTGACGTCGTCCTGCGCATGCGCGGTTCACCTGGAATTGGACGTCGACGTCACAGTTGAAGGAGAACGGGACGTCACAACGGACGGCGATGACGCTATGGTTACGACCGAAGCGAACGGACTCGAAGACCAACATCTCGCCCTCGCTACACGACACCTCGAAGACCGTGTTGAAGCACGAGTACCTCTCTATGACAACGGTTGCTATTGACGACGACAGAGACAGAAACAACAACAACATCAACACGACGACTGAAAGCGAACAGCGTGCAGTGGAACTGCGTTGTGACGTTTCCAGCGGATGGTCTGCGAAATTGAGTAGGCCTATACGTCATATCCGAGGTTATACGTTATATCATTAGCGAGGCGAGGCGAGGCGAGGCGAGGCGAGGCGATGCTTGTCAGCGCCCGTGGACAAACAGGGAATTTGGGATTTTCGCTCCCATCCGATCAATTGCTTCTTCCGTAAAAGCGCCGACAAGGAAAATAGTCTTAAACGGTCGTAGCATCCTTATTTGTTCACTATTCTGTTAAAATTTGCCGCCCCATGCCCCCATCTATGTGCCGCCGCCCGTGGAAAAGCCCGTGGAAACCATTGGCAAGCTATATACGGCACTTCGTTATATCCACTATTCGATGACAGTGCATTACATTGGACCTTACATTACGCTAGACCTACGTCATAACCGAATATACGACGAAGTCCAACTGTGAGATGCTCTGAAGTCGAATGGTCATCGGTCACGTGTGGTTCGCGGAGCCCAAGACTGACAATATACAACGGATTGACACATAACACACGTGAACATATATAGGGCCAGTGGCGTAGCCAGCTTATGCAAAGTGGGGTTGTTAACTAGAGGCGCTATGCAACTGAACACTGAAGCCGCGGCCGACCCTCCCTCCCCCCCCCCCCACTGTCCCTCCTTCAACCAAAAGTCTACGGATTTACATAAATTGTGTTGGTAATTTTTGCTGAATGGGGTTGGCTACGCCACTGTATAATAGGGCAACGTTAAATACTATACATCCGAATAATTAACTTTTGTCGATTCGGTTCCGCGACAATTCGTCTACAGACTTTCGGTTTACCGACAATAGATCTACTACGATACCCCAACCTAACCCAAACCATCACTAGCGTCGCCACAGGGGGGCAAATGGGGGCAACTGCCCTTCCCAAGCTGACCACAGACCGCCTATCAGATTCGCGCAAATCCGGTGAGAAAGTTTTTTGTGTGGTGGGGGGTGGGGTGGGGGTAAGGAATCTGACACGCCAACCCTCTTTTGCCCCCCCATCCCAAAATTCCTGGCGACGCCACTGCAAACCATAACCCTACCCTTAACTCTAACTCTAGCAATAACCCTAACCCAATAACCCTAACCTACTCTAACCCTACAGCCCAGACATTGTAGTCGACATGTCGCGATACCCTGTCAAGTATTCTATCACGAGCATGACACAGTACAAGCAGGACAGCAGTCAATCCGCTTGACGAATGAAGGTGATGCTAAAGCCAACGATGACTAACGCCGATGTCACGACGCGTGATGCGAGCGTCTTTTCGTCGGCGTCAATCCCGTACAACGTCACTCCAAGAAACGGCTTCAATCAAATCTCTCGTCTCGAATTCAACCGCAGACATTTCATTCATTACTCTCACGACGAGACCAAGCGGAAACCATCTACCGTCCTCCTCGTCCTCCTCCTCCACCTCCAGGCCCTCCTCTTCCTCCTGCCAAAGCACAAAGCCCGTTTTCGAATACCTTGGTCTGACTGTTGATATTGCTTTTAACGTTCCGTTCCGTGTATAGGCCCTAGATATGTAAAGATCTAATCGATTTGACGAACTTTTCCTACAAAATCCACATTTTCCTCTTGTTCCTTCTTCATTGCTTTAATATATGCAAAAATAATCAATAATATCATTATCAATTTCGGTCTACAGGGTTCGAAATAGAGCACTCAGCCATTTCATACAAGGACGTAGCCAGGCATGGGCAGGGTTATAGGTTTGGGGTGGAGCTGAAGCACAAGATTCACTCCCCTGTGTACTTTTTGAGCCCGCAACGCCATTTGGACTTGAATTCATTTGGGGGACTAGCACATGTAAATTAAAAATGTCCCTAAAATGTCCAATTTGTGCAATAGAGAATACCACAGGCAAAATTCTGAATGCAAGAACTTTTGATATACAAGAGATAGTGCCCTAATTTTTGAAAAAACTTGATTAGCAGGTGCTCTTCCTTCTCTGTCAAGGTGCTAGCCATTCACGTCTGCCAATACCATTCTCTGTAGTTTAAAAATGTCCCTAAAATGTCCAATTTACGCAATGATACCACAGGCAAAATTCTGAATGCAAGAACTTTTGATCTACAAAATTGCCTAATTGTTGAAAAAACTTGATTAGCAGGTGCTCTTCACTTTCTGTCAAAGGTGCTAGCCATTTCACGTCTGCCAATACCATTCTCTGTAGTTTAAAAATGTCCCTAAAATGTCCAATTTGTGCAATAGAGAATACCACAGGCAAAATTCTGAATGCAAGAACTTTTGATCTACAAAGATAGTGCCTAATTTTTGAAAAAGCTTGATTAGCAGGTGCTCTTCACTTCTCATTGCTTTATTCACGTCTGCCAATACCATTCTCTGCAGTTTAAAAATGTCCTAAAATGTCCAAAAATAATCTGAATGCAAGAACTTTTATCAGTGGCCTAATTGTTGAAAAAAACTTGATTAGCAGGTGCTCTTCACTTCTCTGAGCACTCAGCCATTCACACGTCTGCCAATACCATTCTCTGTAGTTTAAAAATGTCCTAAAATGTCCAGCCAGGCAGAGAATACCACAGGCAAAATTCTGAATGCAAGAACTTTTGATCTACAAGAGATAGTGCCTAATTTTTGAAAAAGCTTGATTAGCAGGTGCTCTTCACTTCTCAGTCAAAGGTGCTAGCCATTCACACGTCTGCCAATACCATTCTCTGTAGTTTAAAAATGCCTAAAATGTCCAAACAATAGAGAATACCACAGGCAAAATTCTGAATGCAAGAACTTTTGATCTACAAAATTTAGCCTAATTGTTGAAAAAACTTGATTAGCAGGTGACTTCTCTGTCAAAGGTGCTAGCCATTCACACGTCTGCCAATACCATTCTCTGTAGTTTAAAAATGTCCCTAAAATGTCCAATTTGTGCAATAGAGAATACCACAGGCAAAATTCTGAATGCAAGAACTTTTGATCTACAAGAGATAGTGCCCTAATTTTTGAAAAAGCTTGATTAGCAGGTGCTCTTCACTTCTCAGTCAAAGGTGCTAGCCATTCACACGTCTGCCAATACCATTCTCTGTAGTTTAAAAATGTCCCTAAAATGTCCAATTTGTGCAATAGAGAATACCACAGGCAAAATTCTGAATGCAAGAACTTTTGATATACAAGAGATAGTGCCCTAATTTTTGAAAAAAACTTGATTAGCAGGTGCTCTTCACTTCTCAGTCAAAGGTGCTTGCCATTCACACGTCTGCCAATACCATTCTCTGTAGTTTAATAGACACTCGAATACCGGTTGTCGTGTATCACGCGTTTCAGCATCAGCTTTTTAAAAGTGACTTTAGTCCATTAATTCTGGATTGTTTTGGGAAGAGGGCTGTCCTGCACAGCGTAAATTCGTGCAACACACGGACAGATAGATGCAATAAATGGATCGTTTATATGGATTTTTCCTCTATTCGCCCCCATCCGTGTGGTTCTGTCTAGCTAGAGGGACGGGGAGGGAGAGGGGCATGGAAGGAGCTTAACAAAGACACCTGTCTCTGACTCGACGTATAGGATCTCCTTCCTCTTCACCTGAAAGTTCTCTCTCTCTCTCTTTCTCTCTTTCTCTCTTTCTCTCTCTCTCTCTCTCTCTCTCTCTCTCTCTCTCTCTCTCTCTCTCTCTCTCTCTCTCTCTCTCTCTCTCTCTCTCTCTCTCTCTCTCTCTCTCTCTCTGGGCGGCGCATGCAGTGTTTGCCTTCGCCACTTCGTTCGCTTTGGTCGATATGGTAAACTTTCAGGACGGAAGATGGCATGGAAAGCACGTGGAAACGGCGAAACAGGCGCTACATAAATACTATCCGCTTGCAGATCATCTGCTGTGGAAACGTCCCTGCTTGCGGAGAATCGTCACTCGCTGTGACGTGCATCTTGTCTCGACATTCATTCCGAATGTCGAATCTCTTAATTCTCATCTTACTTTACGCTTCCGTTCCAGCCATTTCTAGAGCAGACGATCATCAGTAGACGCCTCTAACAGAACAGTGTGGCGTCTATGCGATACTTCCAATACAGCATTCACGGCTTCTAATTAATTACTATGAGTTATACTTAAATAGTATTGCATCACTCTTTGGCGTCTGACAATCCATACAATTTGAACAGCGGAGATGCGTCAGTTTACCTTACGGATGAACTAAATCAAAGTATATAGAACAGGTATTGCCACCGAGTAGAAATCAAAGAGGCGCTATACAAATGTTACATTACACAAGAACAGCAGCAACGCAGTCTGGCTGTGCTTTGGTTGCGTCGATGTCGTCTGCGTGAAAGGCAAATCAGCTTCGTGCAAAATTAAACCTTTCTTCTTCGTTATCACGGCGTTTTCATTGTTTTAGTTTTACAAAGTCTTACCAGTTATGATGAAATTCAGGAGCAGAGCAGACGTCCACAGCGCCAGACCGAGCAGACGCTGAGAAGCCGGGCTCTTCTTCCTCTTCCTCTTCTCTGGCGCCAAGAGACGATTCATCCTACAGAGAAGTGGCATTTCTGAGAATACAGATTACCGAGAAGTCGGAGTTTCTCTACCTAAACGCTTTCATTAGAAGTCGCAGTTGACAGAAGAAGTGAGACGTCTCCCGCAGACCAGCTGCTGCTGCTGCTGGTCAGTACACTCCTGCGATAATTAGTCTTCGGTGACAACCGGCGCCACCTATCGATCGACTGCAACCCGTCGCCGCCGCCGACGCGCTGACATCGAGCGCCTCCTGGCGGACGGACGCAGTCGAATTCAGACAGGAAAGTATTGTCGATTCCACTGAAACATATTTGGGAGTATTGGCCCTATGGACCTGATAGCATTCTCACTCTTTACTAGCTCGAGGATTTAGTTGTGTATTTTAAAAAAAAACTGAAAATCATGACAATTATCGACTCAGGAACGGCGCTAGGGGGTGGGTCCGCGGGTCCGGGCAACTGCCCCCCAACTGCCCCCCCAAAGCCTTGGGCAGGGTCACCCGAGCAAATACGGAGGTTTTTTGGAGAGGGGTAGTCTGAGCCGGGTCCTGGTTGTATAGATTGCATTAGACCCACCCAGCCAACATAACCCAGCGCCGCCCCTGATTCTCGTCAGTGGCGGGACAAAACAAGGTCTAGAGCTGGCTTCGCCCCTCAGCTCCTGCTCAGTCCACTCCTCAAAATATTAGATATTTCGTACCAGTCGTGACCATACATACATGCAGAGGCCGATTAATGAATTCATTTCGTGCTTCGTGTCACTTTCTCTGCGCCTTTACAACTTCTCGGCTATCAGCCATAAAGAGAAACTAACCAAATTCTTGGCGTGCTTTGGGGGGGGGGACACGTGTCCTGTGCCCCTTTAGATCTGCCTCCTAAAAGAAGAATGATCCATTAATCAGAACTTACCAGGACTTAGCCTACGACCTGCCCTAATCGGTGTGAGCCGTGTAGTCCCCGTGCAGTGCAAGGGTATTCAAATGGCACCCCGCGGGCCATTGGGGGGGGGGATTGCATCAGAATACATGTATTTTTTAATAAAATGTAGGCCTATAAATAATTTAACACTCACCATCTCCTGTTTCGCCACCGCATTCTACTATTTTACGCTACATGTATTTTGGCAGAAGCAAGAGAACGGCTATTTTCTTTTGTTTCAGCATTTAACAGCGCAATAATTATTACGGCTTTCCTTCTGCTTGTTCGTTCTTTTATGAAATTCAATCAAATGCTTTATTTTCACCGAAGTCAACAGCAAATATGGCCTAATAAAAACATCGGCTATATATAGACGTCAATGATAATAAAAAAACAGAATTTCAAGTAAACACGACCATATCCGGTTAATTTAAATACCGCGCTGCCTCTACCATAGATGCTGTTATTTAGTGTATAGTTAATATCTATGGTCTCGACTGGAATATAGATGGGGATCATAGACCTAATTATCCCCTAATATCAAAATCGTAAAGAATTTTCTGCGGGAACTGGGATGATAAGCATAGGTGGATTTTATTAAAGGCTAGGGTAGGCTTAAGCCTACCCAGCTAATCCCACCAAAACAAAAAAAATGTTTTTCCATCAACACCAGGTCTGTCGCGTGCTGGATGGCACCCCAGATCTCCATGCTAGCCTTCCCAAATATTAAACTCTAAATCCGTCTATGAGGATAAGATGGAAGGGGGTAGCATGCAGTGGCGGCTTCATGATTTGGCAAGTGGGGGAGGGCCATTGGGGTGGCAACTTCTAATCATGGGGGCAACCATTTGTTGTTAGGTATGCAGTATTAAGTATAGGGTCCCAACAGGGGGCAGGCAATCAATAGGGACACGGGGCCCCTCTGTGGAGCCGCCATTGGTAGCACTGTCGAAGAAAATTACGCGAATCTGCGAAGAATTCCTTACTAATATTGATCTTTTTAGTTCGTCGGAAACTTTTCAACCTTAAAATGCCGACGTGCCTCCCCTATTCCGGAACATTGGTTACGCCACTTTATGGCGGGAGGGCGGGGTCCATGCTGTCACGAACGCAGTGCTGCTGGGTGGTCCGTCCTTCCGAGATAGGCCTACATCAAGAACCCCACAAATGGCGTCCCCGAGGAGGCAAGTCAGCAACCCTGACTGTCTGCTGCGACCGTTCACATTTGCATTCTGAAGCGTATCTATGGTAATGCGTCGACCTAAGCGTCGAATGTCGTGACCAGATCGAATCTTGGTCGGACCAATCGACCAAGTCCCTGAATCGACCATCGACGCTCACGACCGCAAACGCTGTTCGTCAGGCGACCAGCATGCAGCAGCTCCTCCTCCTCCTCCTCGGCAGAAAGAACGCTGACATTTCGAAGGACCGGGTCCGTCCTTCCTCATAAATAATTGTGACTGGACCTGCAGTCCTTGCCCCCCCCCAGTCACCGGGCCTCTGGCGGACTGGTTGAGAGCCTGATGACCCCCTCTCCACATCCACTGCTCTTTAGATGATTCCCATTCAAACCCAGAATCATGGCATCCAATGGTGAATTCACGAGTGATTCGATGGAAAATAAAGTGAAAAGCAGTAACAGCTCAGCATAGGTTCATTTGATTAACAATTCAATCCTAAAACCCTTTTCAACTTGTCTAACAAAACAATACACATAGGCGTAAACTTCTATTAAGCCTTTAGGCTCGAACCCCCAATTTTTTAGAGGTTACCATGGGGCGGGTACTATATATAGGTTAAGCCCCGACCCCACATTTTCATCCAAGTTTACGCCAATGAATAGACACAATGTCACGATCCTTTAACATTAAAGTTTCCTCTGTTCTAATGAAGCACGTAAAATAATGATAAAAATAAATAAAACAATAATAAAATATCATATATATATATATATATATATATATATATATATATATATATATATATATATATATATATAAACTAAAGGGATGTGACTCAAAGCAAACACAGCAGCAGCAGCAACAACAACAACAACAACAACAACAAAGAATAATACAAACACCTAACACAGTCGTTGTCAATTGCAAATATATTCGCTCCAAAGTGACTTCACTCAACGCCAACATTAAAATAAAATTTAATGTACAATCACGGTTCCAAAAATATCCATAAGATAAAATCATCACACAAAAGAGTCAAATTCGCCAGCTGCCATACACAATATGCGGATCAAAAAGTCAAAGTCCTTCCCAAGCCTCACGGACTCATAGGGAGGCGCTGATGTCCGTTTCAAACTTTCAATAACCCTCAGCCAGGTGTGCAATGCCATGGATACAGGTCTAGTGCATCGCGTAGCGTACCTGTCTGACTCCTCACAGCTTCTTACTAGGGCTGTAATCTTACGAAATTTTTCTGTCGCGATATCGTGGTTATTTCTACGGCGATATCGTCGTAGGCCAAGATCGTGTATATGATCTTTGGTCGTAGGGAGAAAAAGAAAATGGCGCCATGTTCTTCTTTCCTGTACCATAATAATAATAATAATAATAATAATAATAATAATAATAATAATAATAACAACAATAATAATAATAATGTTTATATAGCACAATAGGATATTTTTAACACAAAGTCTCAAACCGAAACTTCGGAAGATGGCACATTAATATTCATGAGCATAGTTTTTGTAGCAACCGAATGAACCCATAACTTATATAGTGTAAATAGTAGCAGTAATAATAATAATAATACCTGTTTATATGGCGCAATAGATATTTTTAAACAAAGTCTCAAACCGGAACTTCGGAAGATGGTACATTAATATTCATGAGCATAGTTTCTATAGCAACCGAATGAACCCATAACTTTTATAGCGCTATTAAATATCGCGACAGCGAAAAACATATCGCGATATCGTTGTCGCGATTACACCCCTACTTCTTACCACTGCTCATTTTACCACCGCCCTCTAGCGAGTAAGCCTGAGTCGACCATAGGTCTCCTGCGGGTATCAAACCGACGACCTCCTGCTCTATCATCCACTCTGCTAACTTCCCGCCCAATATGCGGATAACGCAACACAATGTGGAAGGCAACGGTGCAAATCTATATTCAGAGTCAATCACACGAAGATTGCAACATGCCAAGACTGAAGACTTTAATGATTACGTAACTGCCAAATGACCAGAATTATTAGACATTGCAAGGCTTAAATTATTACAAGTGATTATCACACAAGATGATGATTCAGAACTGAAGAAACACGCTCAGGTTCATCTTTTCATTCAGAACATGACTTAGAATAATCCACACGATGTACAACAAAACAATAAACAGCCACCGACTGTACTTTGGAGGAAAATACAACCATGAATAATATAGCTACACATTCTGATACAATACAATACACAATATTATGACCAGCATAAGGAAGCCATAAGGAACCATATTAAACAAAAGATTCAAGTAGAAAACTCAGTTTGTACAAAATTCTACAAAATTCTTTGATTTCTTAGAAAACAAATAAATTAGAAAAGATAATCAACATTTCTAGATGTGATTACAGCTCACAGAGACATTGATTCTAATGCTTCAATTTCCACAGCACCACTGTTACACACATGGCAATGGTCATTTCACAGCATACCCAGGGTGCTTATGTATTGACCATATGGTATTGACCCAGCCACAGAGTAAGAACTGTTACCACTATACCACTGTGTGTCCAAGTAGTGAAGAAGGAGAAAAGTCAATGCTAAACATGATCACCAATGTCACTCATATTACCAAGAACAAGCAATTTAGCACTCAGGAATTTACACTTTAAAAATCAACAAAACATGAAATAAAACAGCAAAATTCTAGTTTATAAGCACAGATTAGGCATTTCTGCATGAATACATTTATTTATTTACACAAAAACATTTAAATAAAATTCAAGAAACAATAGAATTACTTTACTGCAGTCAGGAAACAAGCCTATCTAACCAGAACCAAATGCCCACAAAGAAGTAATTCACCAAACCAAGCAAAATGTGCCAACAAAGTCAGAGAAAAATGAAACTGCCAAAATGCATTTTAGATATTCAGACGGTTTATAAGACTTCACATGCCATAGAAATCAACGAAAAACCACAAATTACAAAAGATAAAACTAAAAAGTAACAAAACTCATTAGGATTAGCATCGCTAGTCACACACAACTGCAGTGACATCTTGTGTCAGCTTTCTTTTTAAAAAAACCACACAAACCACGGTCATAAAACAAACACAGAACAGAACTGCAGACACAAGCTGAGAGTCACTATCACACTGAAAATAGACAATTCCACGATTTTCTATCACAAAAATAAATATAAATATACTAACTAATTGACTTTCTGCAAATATTGTTAGGCATTAGCCATCTAGAAACACCGTGAAATTAGATGAAACCTGAGCTATTCCATGGCTACATTGGCATCAGTTGAAGATTACATTGAGAGGAAATTGTCAGCCAGAATCTGCTATGGTACACATGGTGGAGATGGAAAGACTTGGAACAATTAAGAGAAGATAAGTTTTAAGTCTCTAGCTGAAGGACATTAGAAGCTGTAAGAGCGTTTGGATCAAACAAACGAAAAGGTGACCTGAGTAAGGTCAATCCTCTTGCTAAATAGGGTGTCTCATCAATCGAATGCTTCCAAGAAGATGCAATCAGAACTTAACTGTCAAGTTTTTGAGTAAAATATTCATGACACAAAGAACAACTGGAAATTTATAGTAGCTGTGCTGTTGCACTCACAAACCACAGTCCTGCAGTAGACGGCAAAACACTGAAAGCAACCACAATTCAGTTATCAAAATGTCACCGACAGCAAACAAAAACCAAAAAACATTCCAGAATGTCAGTCTCAGAGTCAGTAACAAGAAGGCAACAGACTCAGTGTTTCATAAAAACAATTCATCCACAGTGTCATAAATAGCACAACACAATGTCCAATCAATGCCCTGCAATTCAAACAAAGGCCACTGCAGAGCAAAAGATCACGAATCTAAAAATATCCCTTCTTTTCTTCAAAAAAATTCACTGATATCGATTGACCGACAACCATGCAAGTAAGAATGTCATCGACACCAAGCCAAGAGTTGACATAATCGTATCTGTCTGTCTGTCTGTCTCTCTGTATCCTTGTCTGTCTGCTCTCAAAATGACTGCCTGTCATTGTGCCTCTACTTGCTGTTCCAAGAACACAGACCTGAGTCTGCCAGACGTTACACATTGCAAACTCCATAGAGATGTCTCCTGACTACTTACAAAATACAACAAACACCTGTTAGAATCTAGGACAGCCAGTCGTCTGCAGTCAGTCGCGGCCTCTTGTTCGAATAGAGGTTGTCAACATTTCGATAGCACTGATAGAAGGATGAATTCAGAATGTTGGCCGCGTCGCTGGCGACTTGCGGCCGAGCCATCTGGGGGGACGGATGGTCCCTCGGCGAGGAGGAGATCCCCGCCTGACCGAGATGATGGAACTGACGCTGTGGCTCGCTCGGCGTCAGGCCGCCAGAAGGCGCCGCCAGAAACTGACCACTCGTTTGGGGGGACATGGCGCTCTGAAAAGCATCGTATCGCTGGTTTCTAGGAGCAAGGCCAGACTGGATCGAAGCATAGCACTGGTCGCGGGTGGAGGGGCGTACCGCCGAACGCCCGGAGCCCAACCGGTGCTCACCACCACCTGCCAAGAGCATGCTCCCCACAACAGGTGGGAAACAAAGGTCGCCGTTCGTGGAGCAGGCGTCGAACAACAGGTCGTGATTCGAGGTTCCACCGTTGGCCGAAAGATACTGGTTTTCGATCGGCTGACAGTTCTGGTATCGGCGGTCGACGGCCGAAGGAACCGAGAGGAACTGACGCTCGGAAACTACGCTCCGCAGTGCCTGGCCTGTCTGAGGGCGCTGCTGGTGGTGGTGGTCCTGCTGCAAAGACAGATGCTGCTGAGAAGGGATCAGCAACGACTGCTGCTGATGCTGCTGCTGCTGCTGACTGGGACAGCGCACGTTTGACATCACTGCCTCTGGTGGAGGTGATATTGGCTCATTTTTTACATCCACGTCCAAACTCATTCCAAGTCCAGGTACGGCACTACGAACATCATCGGCAAAGTCTGACAGTCTACAATCGAACACACCCAGCAATTTCAGTCTCATCGTAATCTGAAAAAATCTGAGGAGCTCACTGAATTAACAACATTCCACTTGTCAATTTCAGGGAAAAATACAATTTAACAAAAAAACTTAAGCATAAATAAAACCTTTAAAGATCTCCCCACAGGACTCCATTAACGACAAGCTGACGGCCAACTTTATGGTATTTGAGAATTCCAATTCGGGGCCTAAGAGGCTAAGACTGCCTCACCAGATGATAACAACTGACTAGAACAAGACTGAATGTCATGATATGAAAACATTGACTGACTACAATCAATAAATATTTCATATTTCCTGGTTTGAAAAGGCTTTTAATGTTTGCCACAGACCGGCACATAATTACTGGTTGTCATCATCTCTTGGAAAGATGTTCTTCAGTAAAGAAACATGGCTTTGAATTAGAATTCTTTTTAAGCATTGATGTCACAATTCTTGCTATAAATAAAGATAGAATTGAGAATGGTTATAACTAAGAAGTGAACTCTATGGAAGCCATTTATTCTTATTATTACCGCAACTCGTTTCTGAAGTTCGATTCTTGAATTTCACTGCAGAGGTCAACGAGGCTGTTCCAGTCACTGCCCAAAAGAGACGAAGGCGCCGGGTTAAACCCAGCGTCATTCATCTGCTGCGAGTTCTGCATAAGACCTGCTCATCAACAAAATATTAAAAACCGATTACATTTTGCTGACCATAGAAAGCCAAAGTCCATAGACATCTGCAGCAAAGCAGCCAATGCCAATGTCTCTGATTTAATGGACAAATTGGTCATCCATAAATGAAGCTTCATTTTTAAATGCCTTTCTCACTTTGAGCAAAGACAGCAAAAACTGCCTGGTTTTGTTGTTGCAACAAATGAGTCACCCAGCCAATCATTTTTTTCTTTAATGATAAAATTTCAACACAAAAACAAACAAGTAAGGCAGATCAATGCAGATTATAATGAAAAATCTGGTTCTATGTGCATTTCGATGAACCTTTTGTTGTGCCACTGAAGAATAAGAAATAAGTTTATAACAATCAAACTTGAGCAAAAGCAGCAGACAAGAGAGATCCTAGTAATCTTATTAACCTGCATTGCCACACACTCCTCCTCCTCCTCCGCTAGAATTCATATGAAGCTGTGTGCTGCTCTCTAAGTTGATCGAAGGAATCAATGGAGAAAGTGTATTTGCAGACAACTACAAAGAATTTCAACATCACATTATTTTGACATTCTCAATGCCTACCTATAGCTGAAGAACAACCATTTTTGTCACTCATGACATCACACCCATTGCTCCTCGGGCATTCAAAACAAATACCAGCAATGTACTACTTGACAAAATCACCATTGCTTAAAACACATGCCCCAAAATGTTCTACCCTGACCAACAACGAAACCCATATCAGCGGAAACAAGAGAAGCAAACTTCTTAGAGCTGTAATTATGTTCTCAATTATAAAAAATTCTATTTTGAAAGAGGTGTTTCAATGAAAGAAGAAAATGCCAAACAGTGAAGGAGCTGGAGTATTATTACATGACCACCCACGCTGTTTCCCTTGCACTTCCATTTACTAACCTTTCCACTTTCTTCCACAAGATCATCATATATTCCGTTCAGTTTTCCCTTAAATCTGTTCACTGTTGGATGATAGCCAGCTGCAGGCGAATTGTCACTTGGTTGTGGGGGGCCTGGTCCAATGGATGCCGACATCTGATTTGGCGACATGTTCGGTTGCCCTGGCAACAGGGATGGACTGTGGCTGCCATAGTCATCGGGTGACATCAGTCTAGGACTTATCCTCGTCATTGGTACAGAAGCTGTCACTCCTGGAGTGATTCGGTGGTCCTGACACGGATAAGATGGTGTCTTTCTATGCTGCTGCTGCTGCTGCTGCTGCACTGGCTGAGGCTGCGGCACAAGATGAGAGCCACTTGGTGAGAGATTTGGTGTTAAAGTCTATAAACAAAGGCAACAACGTTGATCGTCAAAGCAAAAATTATCAACTGAAACAGCTTAACTTAACAAAAGTTCATTATAATTACATGCATTGAGTCACACATAAAGACAAATAAAAATAATAATCATAGCTGGGTTTTAAGTGGCTTAGTAGGGTCTATCTGGTGTCAAAATATACAAAAGGTCACATACACAAAAACCAAATACTTAATAAGAAA
This sequence comes from Metaphire vulgaris, assembly GCA_018105865.1. Classification (NCBI taxonomy): domain Eukaryota; kingdom Metazoa; phylum Annelida; class Clitellata; order Crassiclitellata; family Megascolecidae; genus Metaphire; species Metaphire vulgaris. The sequence continues at coordinate 565,462 of CM030853.1, forward strand.
CCGTTTTGTTTGTCTAAGTTTCTCTTCTCACTTATCCACAATTACTCACGAGTAACCAAGCGAATCCCCAGGGAGTCTCATATAAGCCTTGAATCAGCGTGAGCACAACATAACAGATTCATTTCATTACTATCCTGAAGCACTGTTCTAAAGAAACTGTTTGACTCCAATAAATAACAAATACAAATGAGCAAATGTATATCGGGCTCTTGGGAGCAGACGATTTCCAAAATAAACTTCGATTGGCTACCCCAAGAGCGACTACAACCAGGTGAAGTGGCCCAAGGGTAATTGGAAAGCTGATGGGGGTAGACAGTGGTTTAGTCAAACAAACGAAAATGAACTAAGAGGGGGGAGTCTCTAACGGATTCACATTAATTCAATGGCTGTCTCACAAAAGACCTCACTATGTTCTAATTCTGCCGGTCCCCATCCCAATGAACAGTGCACGAAGGCTGTAAGAAACTTTGGGTAACAGCTGGTAGTCAAACAAATTAGCCACCAGAATTCTACTTGCTGGGACGTCTATTTTAAGCTGAAAACTTCCTGCCTTGAAAAGCAATCAATCCACAAAATAATTAACCCATTAAGGTAAAAATAAATAACAATAAGACTAAAAATCCCCCAAACTCTTAAAGTGTGTGTGTGTGAGTGCTTTCCAGAAAATTGGTTGACGACATTTTGCCGACTTTCAGTATTTTTACTTCACAGAATTAAAAAGTATAGCACACTCCCCACCCCAGTGCAAAAATAGTACTGCAACTATAAGCATGCATGTGCTAAGAAAGAGGAGGGGGGAGAGAGCGCTAAGAGAGGCAGAGACATGATTTACCCTGTTAAATGAAGATGAATCTTGTAATAATAACTTATGGAAGTTATTGTTGTTGTTATTGTTGTTGCTGGTAGCTGTTGGTCTTGAGTCTTCTAAGACTTTGACTGCACTGCAGAGAGTGTCAAGAACCGAGTCGTTGCTGTCGTCATCCTTATTTTTCATTCCCCAATCCTGATAAAGTGTAAAACAAACACATAAATAACTGATCAACATAGCAAAGCATAAAGTGGAAATACATTGAAGAGATTGCACAGTATTTTTAAAATTATAAATCGGTGAAGGGAAAGGTTATATAGCACAAAAAGTCAAAAAACAATTAACCATAAAGCAAATCTGGATGAGATCAAGATTCGTGAACTTGATATCCAAGTATCCAAAATTCAACTTTCCCCTCATCTCCACACACTTAACAGTTAATATCCACCATCGCAATGTCATCAATTTCATTTTCACCAGCAGCAAATATTTTCTTCATTAAGTAATATACAATAATTCAACCATCACTTCCCACAAATATATGCAAACTAAAAATCTTAGCAATGATATTAAAGATGTCCTAATAATAATGTTAAATAATAAGAAATTCTTCAATTCTTTAGAACGTATTTATTACCAGAGCATCATCTCCACAGTCACCTTTGAACTCTTTTCTTCTCAACATCTACAGGTTAAAGAGAATGATAATATGTTATTACAAGATAAGGAAAAATGTTATGGTAAGCTCCAAATCATTTCTCTACGTTGCTGCCTTCTGACCAATCTTAGGGCAACTAAACTCTCAACATTTCTTGAACAGAGGCTATCCAAACCACCAATCTCTGTTTAGAAATATAAGCAGTAACACAAAAAGCCATCATAGAAGGATAACACATTTTAGACTGATTACAAAAACTGATAGAAAGATTGGTATACCATATTAATACCATTGAATTTAGCATAATTTTAACCACAGAAGAAGCAAACATCCATTTTAAAGCAGGAAGAATTGAAGCAGATTTCATCAGAGATCTTTGAACCCAATGACAACTGTGCCTAGGATAAATCAAGCTTCCAGCCGATCCCTAAACGTACCCAGATCCTCTGCACCTGTACTCCGGTTCCAACTCTGTCTGTAATTTACTTGTATTCATCCTCTCTCAACAACAGAACTTTCCTTATCAATTTCTCCAGCCCCGCTAATTGACGCTAAACAACGTTGCTAAAAGTCAGATCAACATTGCGCCCAGCAAGATATCTACCTCAGACCACTGCTAGCAAACCAGTCAAGAACCAGTCAAAGAAGCCACATCATGAGTACAGAAGCATATGGTTATAAGATGAAATCTAGTTAATATCCTAGGCTACAAAAAAATCTGAGAAATTACCAGTTACCAGAGTCAAACTGCCATCTGTCTGTATGTCGCACTTGTTTTAACAACACAACAGTTAAGAACAGTCAATAGCGACACCCTAATTTCCATGCAATCAAATGGTGCCTTGGGTGCAACATTGATCCGGTGTGAGTGCTTTAAATCTTTGACACTTGGTCTTGAGATTGCAAAACAAGAACACTTGACAAGTTCTTGTTTGAATAAATTTCATCTTGACTCAGGAGAATTCATGGGCAGGCAGGTGTGTGCACACACACACACACAAACACACAACCCACTCACCAATGTAACTCATCTTTGAAATTTTTCATGTATATAAAAAAGGCTAAGTTCTTAATACTACACCACAAGAATATTATTAGCAAATAACCCTGCCCAATCATTATCACATACCCTTAGCACTGCTTCTATAGCACCTAAAACAGCTACGCTGCCTATGAGCAAAGGGAATTTTAAATCAAAATGCATAATCGATCTAGAATGCACATTGCAGGTTACTACACAGTAAGTAGTAAGTAACCCAGCCACAAAGTAATGTATAGCCATTTATCTTGTTCATCAACCAATTAAGCAAACAATCAAACAATCAATCAATCTATCAATTATACAATAAAATCACAGCCAATAGAAGTGCCGTAGAAGAAAATTGCCACGGTACACAATGGCCAGAAACTTCTGCAGAAAAGCAACACACATTGCTATTTACCAAAGAGTCTACCCTGATGATGCCAGAGAATACAGACCTCTAGGATATCCTTGTTAGTTCTGCTCTCCTGCGGGTCGCTGTGCTCCGTGTACTTCAAAAGTACTTTATCCATGTCGGTGCTGGCGTACTGGAACAGCTTATTTGCGCTGTTGAAGACTATCAGCGCTATTTCACAGTTGCACAGCACGCTCAGTTCGTACGCTTTCTTCATCAGGCCGAACTTACGCTTCGTAAAAGTCACCTACAGTTCAGCAAAGTGGAATTTTGGTTATCTGAACCAAAAGGTTATAGTATGAGATGACTGATTTGATTCTAAAGCTACCAGAAAATAACAGGAACAATGGAAATTGAAACTTGCAGTTGCCAAACCTTAAAACCCTTCAAAGATTTACACGAGCAGTCTTGAACAATGCCTTATTCTATACTTTTCTGCAAAGATATACACAAAAGTCCTCGTTCTATACCTGTCTGTTTCTTTCATCAGTTATGTGGAGAATCTTTATCTTCTTTCTTCCCATGATTCTAAGAAACACTCAAATTCACTTGATTCAAATGTCTATTACAGCTCCTGCATAGAATGTCCGGGACAATGTACAGTAGTTGAAGACAACTGAACAGCTAATCGGTTTCCTTGCTTGACAAAGACTACTGGCTAGTTAATATCCAGGCTGCGTGTAGGAAAGCAGTTGAATTGGCTGACAAATCTAGAAAAGAAAAGAAACACAAGTTCCTAACTTCACTAAACAGTTAAGAATGATTAGTTGTGTTAAATTTCTCTTTGAATGCAAATGCAATTGAAATCACCATTTCAATGCACATCTTGATTAAACTGATATCCTCTTACTCACCACCAAATTAGCAGTAATGACAATGACCTTAGGCTCATGCAGGATGCCACAAATGCCATAGTTTAGATATTTACAAGCACAACAATTTGATAGGCAAAGATAGACTAGCAAAATATCCTATCATATCCCAGTTGGTCATCTTAAATACCTCTGATAAAAAATGTGTCAATAGTAATGCCAAAGCATCAATATCATCATCCTTATCATCAGTTTAATAATGGCCACTGCTGATATCATCAGCTACAGTTCAACCAATACATAAGTGCATATATATATATATGTTGTTATTATTATCATTTTTATTACTACAACAATTGTTATAATTATTTTTATTATAACTACTACTGTTATAATTATTATTAATATTAATTTTTTTAATATTATTAGGGTAAATCAGTTTGCAGTTAATATGGTGTTCACAATTTTCTGCCCAGTAGTGTAGGTCAATACTATAAATTTCAGTGTAATTTTTTTTCACTTTCCCACTTATTAACACTTGCGGTAGTTATCATTCAGTGACATCACTTATCAAGTGAACCGGGTCAAAAGTCATAGGAGTGCAACATGTGAGCAACAACAGAGGAAACCACAAGACAGGTTCTCCTCGGCCTTGACCTTGCCTTCACCGCATTTCAAGTATCGGGTTCAAAGGTTACAGCCATTCACAAACTCTAACAAAAACTCTAAAGCAATCACCAGGTAAATAAACAGAAGACAATTTACAGGTGTTTGCATTCAAGGTGTTTGCTCTTTGTAGATAACCAGTCAGCACTTGACTTTAAAATTCACAAGACAGGCACCACAAAGGTTATTGAAACCTCTCAAAAAGCATTAGCATACTCAGCAGTCACCAACTACTCTTTAGTAAGTGAATAAATAAATTAATTAATAAAGGCAAACTCCAGATAAAATATAATAATGGCTGATAAATATCAAAGTTGCCCAATAATTATGACAAAATGCGTCAAGTTAATCCTAGACTTATTCATAATAGACAGGAACTTACACCATGATTACATCACTGTTAGTCAATGCCAGACCGAGCAGTGTTGAGAACTGTCTAACTGTCTATTACGGGTACCTGTCCCTGCATGGTAAACTGATGTGCAGCATATCATTATACTGTGGATTGACAGCCATCATTGCTTCAATCACACATGTCTTCTATGTTAGAACAGGCAAAGGTTTCTGATTTTATTCCGGGACTTGCAAGCTAATGTCATCCGAAGGTCGGACATGCTTGTTGCTTAACAGTTCTAGACCAAACTACAGTACCGCACCACATGCTGGCCATCGAATATGAACAAAGCAGGTCGGAGAGTTTACAAAAACCATCAATTCTTGTGGATAACAAGACGATATGGGTGTGCAACACTGCAATGGACAATAATTTTGATAACAGAAATCAGTGGAGGTAATTCTCTGAAAAAGGAGCACAAATAACATGCAAAGGATGTTCATATCTGAGTACAAATATCCCGAAGAACACAATCGAATCGCACAAGAGCACGCAATTACGTCTACTCAGTCAGTCTCAACAGCTGGATGATGGGTCAACTGGAGCTGCTTATAGGCGCCTGTGCCACTATAGGACGGGGGGGCGGTCATAGCAGACAGAATAATGGCCAATGAAGGAACGGATGTCAATGCAAGGAGATTCAAAGAAACGGGACAGAAAACATCCACATATCAAAAGAGCACATCAGTATTTCAATACCTTCCAACAGCTTTTCAGTCTACAAAGCAACAGCTATCAAAGGGCAGAATATTCACATTTGCCCAGCACTGAATATCTGCATCTACAGGGAACGACAAGACACCACGCTATTGTATTGGCTCCTCAACTGAAAAAGCTAGAGCACCTTCAGTTTTTCATGGCATCGGCTGAATGGGGCGGTTGCTTGTACGTCATTTTCACAATGTTCTTACAGAATTCATAGCATTCCTCTAAGACTGTTGCAAAACCAACTGGTAAGAGCTTCAAGATGTAACAGTAAGTAAGTAAAATCTTGTGAATTTATATAGCACTTTGGAGTGTAGTAGTACAGTACAATACAAGTTATACAACAGTGTTTCCCAAACTGTGGGTAGTGACCCAAAAGTGGGTTGCAGGGCCCAGTTCAGCGGGGCACATGGTAGTGTGAAATTAGAGTCAAAAGTTTCATTTTCTAAACAACACTATAATGTAACTAGCCTTACCAAGTTGCAAGTAGGTTTTGTTTCAAGAAATTTATATAGGGCCTACCTGCAATCCATTCAAAGCTTATATTATGCCTAAAACTATTAGTGTCTTATCCACTTTTAGTTGACACAACGTTTGCAGGGTCGCTGCACTTTAAAAAAACTGCTGAAGTGGGTTGCGATCCCAAAAAGTTTGGAAAACCCTGCAATACAACACAACAACACACTTACCTGACACTATCTCAGAAGCAGGAGAACGTCTGACATCTTCAAATGCAATCAAAATCATAACTGTAATCTATGTCCTTCCTTTAACAGTTCGTTTTTAGCTACATACATACCTACCTACCTACCTACACACATACACAAACAAACACAATGACAGTTGTCAACAGATCACCTTGTAATCGCATTGAAGATCATCTTTAAAGTAACAGCAACTGAGCTGCAAGATTTTCTAGGCATAGATCACTACTCATATGCTACATTTTCATTTAAAACTTGACACAAAACACAGAATCACCGATTAAACGAATCTTCGTTCAACTGAACCTCAGAAAACTTCAAAGGAAACGACTCAGAACCAAAATACTTCCACAGAGTGAACTTCAAAATATCTCCAAATACACGCGGACGCAGGTCCAATAGAAGCCACAACTGCGACCAAAAGAGAAAACTTCAGAAGAGACGACATGCTTAACCCATGGACCATGCACATTCTACTGTATAACGCATAGCTCGATTAAAGTTGACAAAACCTTCGGAATGAGACGCAGGTGGCTAAGCAGCCGTTAGCCTTTTCTAAATACCTGCTACTATCTCACATGGACGTACTGCACCTGCGCAAGATATAGGCTCACCGATCTAGATGAGACAAGATACAAATACCGCTGTACAGCTGTTATCTGTACACGTTCTCATGACATAACTGTACAGTGCTCAAGCACCTTTGATAATAACTACCGTACAGTATACAATAATGCTCTGCTCCTCTCACTGACCACATGATCACAATACACTTACCGGTATATGTTACATTAGTGTAGTTAGTGCTATAAAGTGCATGAAACTCATGAGACCTGCAAAGGGCAAGGCAGCAAAACTCCACCGCACTTTAGGAAATAAGATTTCAAATTTCATAAACATCATCTTCATCGAGTTTCCAAACATTATTATCATTACTACTACTACTACTACTACTACTACTACTACTACTACTACTACTACTACTACTACTACTACTACTACTACTCTACTACTAAATTGAACTAAATAAATAAAAATAAATAAGCATAACCTTATTCAAAACATTGTTGAAATGTTGATATAAAAATCATTGGATTAGTCTAATTCACCAAGACAATACTACATAAATGACAACGGCCATAAACTACGAAAGCACATCTACGGTATTATTTGCTATCAATGAGGTCCTAAATGAAATTAAAGTCATTTATGTGACTGAAATTCCCATAAACCCAAACGAATGGCTCCAGGAAGACAAGGACAAAGACAACACAGCACACAGCATTAGACTCTGCCAGGACCAACAAGACCCATTTTCAAATCGTCACTGTCTGCACTATGAGGACTGGGAATGTGCACAAAATCACTTACTTCAGGTGCAGTGACAATTTTTAACTGGTAATAACACAGACTTTAAAATTACAGTAAAACTGGTTAATGCTATGTTCAAGAGAGACGGCTTAAACAGTGCAGCACATACTGGAGTTATTCGATATAAACAGCAGTTGAATACATCAATAATGGCTGCAGTCTAAAAAAAGTGCCACTGCTATTCAGTATATTTACAAAGCACTTCACTGCGGCCAACATGGTCACCTTATTTCGAAGCTCTCAGACTTTAAAAAATACTCGACTCAATCCTCATCCACAAATTATTTTTTCATCCACCACGCCCCCCTCCCCCACTCAAAACAGTCTTAGCACCCCCAAGTCTTCTCAGTAACAATTTTATATCACTTCAGAGTCTTTATCTAACAATGGTAAGTTCAGATTACCAGTAATTATGAACACAAAGTTAGTCATGACGTTCATATCAAATGTTATAATTCTTGTGTCACATGTCTCAGGCAACAGTCACTTCTGCAGTTGATTCACGTAGACAGACTCATGCACACGTGCACACACGCACAGACGCACCTATGGTACTCAAAACTGAATCCAAATTACACATTTACAACAGGCTAATCCAGAGGAAAATTTAGTACTTCTTAATTGTGTACTTGTGGCTAAATTTAGAACATTATCTAACAATATATACCGGTAGCTCACTTATATGTCAGGCCTAGACATCTGAATTGACACTGCTTTGGCTAAAAAAGTTACAAATCTCTGTTATCTTACTGACACTGTGCACTCTGAATGTTAATATAACTGCCAATATTCAAGACAACAACTTCATTGGTTGGTTTCTTAACTGTTGGTAATCCAATGAAGATTTTAAGGCAGGATCTCAGCAGTTAGAACTGCACGAATCTACTGCCACTTCAGAAGGAGAAATTATTCTATAGGAGGGTCTTCATTATCAGGCATTGTTGCATGCATCGTATGTTCAAGTTGAATTCAGGATGGGGTGTTATTTTGGAAATGTGTGAGGAAAGCCTGAGAAGCAATGTCCAGTCACTAAGTGGTTCCAAATATCCTCTGATTGCCCAAGAACTGCTGCCTGCTACTTCTGAATTTATTAATGCTATTTTGAAGAAAAAAACTGCAAAACACTAGGATTTTCATGTTAATTCCGACAATGTCAGAGGTTGATTTTTCAAAAAGCATCGTGGGTAGTACAGATCAACATTTTCTACCCACAGTATGGGTCATGCAGCTAAAACCAAATGCTTTACCCCAGGGGAGTCAGTCTCAGTCATCCAGGGGGGATAAACTCTTGCTCTTCAAGAATTCTTCAGTACATGAGAATTTTTAAAGCAATTTCGATCAACTTTATCAACCGCATCATAGGCACAAATGACCAAGACCATCGATTCAAAGAGGACAATATCACACTAAAGATATAACCATAACAGAATATATTACGTGTCCTTATAGTAATGCCAATAAATAACCGATGTTAATGGTACCAAGGAGAGGTTTACAGCTTATAAATCCGTCACTGGGCATGTGTCCTTGCTTACGGTAAGTAGTTCCAAAATTCCCTGGTCTTAAATAAAAGCATGTCGCTAGTATACTGGTACTTAAGGCCTTTTAAGCTGTCCTGAGACCTTGCCTTGCAGGTCTTAAATTACAAAGGTTGTCATCTGTACCAGTCAGTTCTTTGGACAACGTTTCACTTCGTGGCAAATATCAGAGACGAAAGCATTGACATCCCAGCAACTATCGTGAGCAATACATGAAATTGTGAGCAATACAAGAACACGTGCTGTTCGTTTCACACAAAAATCTTAACAGGCTGTTCATAAGTGGACGTACCTTTGGTCAAAAAATTCTCATAAGTTAAAACCTGTTTCACAAAATGACCGCACTTCAAAAGACGTGCCTTGTTAAGTTCCTGTCCTGGCAATCTCATTTCTAGAACCTGAACAGTACAACTACAGACTATCGGTAATCTTCATATATAGTGCTTAATTAACCATTACACTCATAAATGGCAAAGTGAAAGGTTTTGCTGAATGTCTTTGCAATTAACAGAATCAAATCAACAAGAAAGTGCGTGGGGAGGGGCTCCCATGGAAGAGGGGCAACCTGGAGAGCGGTCCACAATGGAGGTCATCAGGACACACCGCTAAATATAGGTTTTAACCTTTAACACCTCCCTTGTTACATTACGAATCCAGATGGAATGAACAGATGGAGGCAAAACAAAAACTCTGACTAATAAAAATCTTTTGCATCTGGCAAATTAAACCAAGCATTTTATTTTGATTATGCCATAGCGTTTTGTAAAATCATGCCTACTTAACCTAGTTCCTAATTACGGCAGTAGGCCTACACACGGGGTGCTTGAGGGCCTACAAAGAAAACCACAAGCCGAAGAGCATTCCATCATCATTGGGCTTCAATCAAAGAGTGAACAGTAAGACAACTCATGCAGAAAAAGCTGCACATCCGCCACCTTTCACTTTTCCATCCACTCAACGCCCACTGTCTTTGTCAGCAGATGATAATAATATTATAGATATAGATGGCTATGCAAACTCTCTTCACAATGACAACAATAAAAGGACACAGACAGAGTAAATAATAGAAAACTAGATGCTAAACACAAAACCGTTGTTTCTCTGGTTGGTTCCTGATTCTTCGGTCGGTGTGTGACGTCTTTCCTACAGCCGCCGAAACGAACTGTCACTCAAACACAGAAGAACAAAGCAGTTTCCAGCAGACGACAGATTAAAGCAGAGGACAAAACGACGGCAGTTATTACAACCGTCTGTGCAGCTGGACACTGATTAGCCGACCAAAGGTACCGGTACTTGGATCCTATCGGTGATTATGACCTCTAGTTCATCGTCTATCCACCTAGGCAGCATCTGTCTTAAGCAACTCCCTAGACTTTGACATAATTTCTGCTCAACGTGTGGAATACACCTGATCATTCTGCCTTAAAACAGGCTCAATTCCTTCTGTGTTATACAAGCTCAACGCACAGTGCAAATGACTTTTCAGAAAGCTAAAATGCAGTGGCGTAGCTACATTGGTGCAAACCGGTGCAATTTCACCGGTCGGACCGCCCAGCGTCACTTGTGCAAACCGTATTTTATCCACATTTTCGTGTGTCCCCATCTTCATTGCATCAAACCATACTAGAAGAGTCAATATATTCTGCCTCAATTTATTCTAGAGCATTCGAAATGCCACGAAAAATGGTCAACTAATTCAATCAACATTATAAAGTCTTTCAGAAATCTATTCTCTGTCAATTGTCTACAAAGTCAATCGAGAGATAAGAGGGTGTTAAGATAGCTGGTTTCTTGTATCACAGGTTTTATACACCATAAAAATATTATAAAATTGATACCCTGTTTGACATTGGGCTGTGTAAGCACTATTCCTACAGTAGGCTATAGATACGCAAAAATTCAGAAGAGATAAGAGGGGTCTTAAGATAGCTGGTTGCTTGTATGATGAAATGTACCTTAGTGAGGGTGCCAAATACTTTACTTAATAGGCCTACGTATTCTTTCTTAAATCAACCGCAGTGGTCAGTTTAGGACATACATGTAGTTCAGCATGTTGCAGGGGTCTGTCAGGTTTAACCCCTGCTCGCCAGTGGTCAGTAACAACTCCCCCAGTGGGGTCAAATATATTGAGTCCTAACATCCACTGGAAGAAGAAAATATGTGGGTAGCAGTATAGTCCAACTACTACAGCTTTTAAAAATGCGAACACTGGTCTGAGTGCCTTCAAAAGTTAGCTCACTCATTATACAACAGGTTTGTAGATAAAAAAAAACAAGTTTTATCATTAATTCACCGCGTGAGAGAAGCCAATGGAAGGCTTATTGAAAAGTCAGTGTCTATATACCTATGTAAAAATCCTGCTTGCATCCATCTTCATTGCTTCAAATTGTGTAAGAATAATCAATATTGTCCTTCTCACTTTCGATCTACAGTTCTCAAAAAAGCCATTTCATACAACACACTAGAGCCAATGACTGTACGGGAACAAGGGACAACAGCGAAAAGAAAGTCCTGTCGAATATCTTTAGAATGGTTAGTGAGTAGTTCGAGGGATGAGCCATGTCTTAAGAAACTGGTCAAGAGACGTTTGATAGCACACACAGAGCAGGTAAACGAAGTCCGTTCAAACACCAGATCATTATTACTTCCCATTCATACAGTCAGCAAAATGAAACCAAATTGAAATTAATCTTTCTTGCACAGATCTAATTGAAGCCCATTTATCAGAATGGGTTTTCACTGTAAATTAGGCCAGTTAAAGAGCTGCTAACCGCTTCTGGTGAGAAAACCGTTTGACAAACTGAGAACCAATTAAAAAAATCTGACAGCTGTGTTGAAAATTAGGCCAGACAGAACAGGGCACAAAAGAAACTCAAACAGCCCCGTTAACTTATGCTTTAAACAGACGCGGCAGACAGCTGCCGACATAACGCTAGTCCCTAAAGTTGCTGATTCAGCTTGCATGAGGAATTCTGCACAATGAAGTACGACTTGTACAGAGAAAATATGGTAATTGCAATTCAGAAGAAAGTCCAACTCTCCTCCACATAAACAAACCTTAGTCAGCCAACCATTATGGAACCCGAAGGAGGCGGTGTATCCTGACACGGTCTTATCTCAGCTCTGCCTTATCTGCACACCGTTTATCTGGGGAAGTGGAAATGCCAAGAGGACCTTAAAGAAATTTCAGCTGAGAAACTTGGCTCCCATACAAAGACTGAAAGTCTGGCAGAGCAGATGACATACACGAGGGCGCTCCAAGTGTCGGAAATGCAAACTAATCACCAGATCGTGACTAATAAATACACAGCCACACAGTTCTTAGAACTGAAAAAGTCTATGGACTTGTAAATAAGCCAAAGCATTATGAAACAGTTTGTTTAAGCACTCAGAATAATCCAATCCGAAGGTGATATCAATGCCCAAAATCATAATGATTATCTGAACAGTATCAATCTACCGGTAGTTATGACTATTTAGGCCATAAATGTCAAGGCCTAAATCACCTGCCAATCAAGCAATCAATCAATCCTATATGTCAGTGTTCATATAATATCAAAACTTTACATGCAACTAACTTGTGTGAATACCATATTCTACCCCAAAACAATACAGACCACTTTACATGCACAGTAGCCATGAACTGAAGTCCTATGCTAAGTTCTCAGATTAGATTGTCTGATACTCCTCACAGAGACTTCGAAATGAGGCAGTGCCTACAGTTGTCTGAACCATGCCACAAAAGTTATAGGCCCTGTGAGTAGAGTCAACACTAAATTCTTGCAAACTATTAAATAATTAAAATAGAATAATTATGCAAAAATAATAATGACATGGTAAGAAAATCCAGCATCTTAATTAGCAGCCAAACCTTCAAAATTTCAGCCCAGCTTTGGTATTGGCAGTTAACTTAATAGCCTGACTTCAATGCTGGTGCACTGATGTTATTCCAGGGAGCCTCTATGGTAGGTGGGGGGAGGAGGGGCTGCACAGTACACCACAGCAGTCTGGAAACAAGTTCAATCACAGAAGCCCTTAAATGGTCAGTGCTTAGCTTTGTTTTCAGACACTGTAAAGAGTGCTTTCAGAGACATGCAGTCCAACAGCCATCTGACAAGAGTATAGGACAAAATATTATTAGCGGGACTTTGCTAAAAGCCTTGGAAAGATTAATGAGCAACGGGTGACAGAAGAACACTTAAGTTCGGCATCTCTCACATACTTGGCATTAAAGCCCTATGCCCACTACAACATAGAAGCCAGAGAATGTGACAACAGGTCTGATATTAAATGGAAGAGGACAACCTCCGAAGAAAATCTTATCTCAGCTGTGGACCTGGATTGAATTAAACTAATTACATATAAAGTGATCGATTTTGAGAACCAGTTGAGGCCATCTCATTGGTTAGTAGAATTTCTAGTTCTGTCCATCCAATCCCCTAGTGATAGCTGAAAATGTTGGCCTCAGGTTGTCCAACTCCAAATATTTTGTAAAAAGTCAAGCATTTAATATATTCTAATAGCCATGGCAAACTAATTTAGATTTATGAGTTCTGATCCATGGGGGGTGCAACAGGGTGGGCCAGGTGGGCCATGGCCCATCCAATATTTAGGCCCAATGGGCCACAATGTGTTTGGCCCACCCAATTTCAATTGGCAAATTACAATGTTTTGTGGAACTAATAACCGCAAATCCGCAATATATTGGAATAATATTGCAACATTGCCAATTTATAATATTTTCAAATTTCTACACAACGCTATCGCCTATTCGGGGAATGGACATTGGAGCTAACCCCCTGGACCACCCAAATCAAAGATTTAGTCCCTCCTCCCAAGAAATCAAAAGTTATAGGCCTATAAAAGAATACGTTCTATATGTTTTGCCCAAACGTCTATATGCTAAAATTAACCAATGAGATAGAGTCGTATGATCGCATCAATTTCTGCCTATTTCACTAGAGGGTTCTAACCCTCTGGACCACCCAACTCAAAGATTTAGTCGCTCCTTCCAAGAAATCAAAAGTTATAGGCCTATAAAAGAATACGTTCTATATGTTTTGCCCAAACGTCTATATGCTAAAATTAACCAATGAGATAGAGCACACTTTTCTAATACGTATGATCGCATCAATTTCTGCCTATTTCACTAGAGGGTTCTAACCCTCTGGACCACCCAACTCAAAGATTTAGTCGCTCCTTCCAAGAAATCAAAAGTTATAGGCCTATAATACTATATGTTCTGTATGTGTGCCCATATGTCTATAAGCTAAAAATAGCCAATGACCTAAATAGAAGACACTTTTCTAATAGGTATCAATTTCTGGCTCTGATCTAATGAAACAGTAAATTCTGGTCAAAAGGTTTTGAATGTGGGAAGGATCATGGGGTGAAAAAACTTGAAACCAACCTTATTTAATCTAAAAATCGGTCATCTACAATTTTCATATAAAGTATGATAATAATAATAATACCGGTAATTGCTATTAGTATTATCAGTATTATCAGTATTATTATTATTATTATTATTATTATTATTGTTGTTGTTGCTGTTGTTGTTGTTTCTATTATGAACTTTTATGGGACCAGTTCTAGGTTGTATCAATGAATGACCAAGTGGTCAATTCCAGAGATCACTCAGAGTGGTATATGACAATTGCAAGCACACTATCAGAATGGCCACCAGTCGATTCTAATGAAATTATATTTGCAAAACATCAATTAAGTCTGATAGACCACCGTCCAGTCAAAGCCTGCTTTAAAAATATTGGACGTAGGCAGCAATAAAAATTCTCATACCTAAATATCTCAATTAATCCTCTTCAAACACCAGAACCGTCTCTCACCACCCGGCTGACTTTCGCCCCCTCCGCCGCCGCCGCCGCCGCCGTCGTCGTCTGCCTATGGCACAATGATTACGTCATAACATATGCAGCAGACGTTAAAAGAATAAAGCGCAGAGGCAAGCAGCAGCCACTTGAGCTAGAATTGAGTGCAAAGTATTGCTGTAGTGTAAAACTATACATGCTCTCTCTCTCTCTCTCTCTCTCTCTCTCTCTCTCTCTCTCTTCATATTTCTAACCAGTCATTTGGCAATTTGAATTAAATTTTCATTCCAATTAACTGAACAGGAAATGACAACATCAGATAGCTCTGTCTTATTCAATTTACTTTTTAAGGTATTTTGAACACAACATGTATATCCCTCCCCACCCCCACATTTGTCTGTCTGTCTGTCTGCTGGCGTCGTGGCGTCTGAGTATGATCGTATGACGCCCTCTGGTGTTTGTTCAGCTGACTTCTCTTGGATATCAAAATCAGCGCCAGTAACTCCTGTATTGATTCTCATTGGTGGTGGTTGTGGTGTTAGGAATGTGGATACCAACCTATTATAATCTCTCTCTCTCTCTCAATTTCTCACTTATTAAAATAATTATACAATTTTATTCCTAACCAACAGTCAGACTGGCAACACTAGACATTAAACATTATATAATCAAATACAATTTTGCAAAAATCCATATTGCGATTGGAGATCATTTTCTGAGTTTCTAAACAACCAGCTTCTAAATAAAAATGTTTTCACTTAAACAAACACCCTTTTGAATAAGGTCCAAAACTGCCTGCCACATAGGTACAATCAAACACAATTGATGTCATAAACTTCTACATGACATGCTACTTTTGATGCCTTTGTCAATAACAGCATAAATGCTCACCACTATTAACCTCAATTAATACCATACATTTCCATGGATGTCGAATTAATATTGTCTGACCATAAAGGTTTAATAAAATTCCATTACAGTCATACTCATGTGCAAAGCAAACAAACAGCCTTGAGCCTATGACTATGTGTGGTCATGCAGCTACCGGTATCTCACGTTTTTGTTAACAATGGTCACTAATTGACCAGTTTAACATTCACTAACACCAGCACACTTGATCTTAGCTACCCTGGACCATCTTACATTTCAAGCAGGCTACATACCAACTACTCTCTCTCTCTTCTCTCTCTCTCCCTCTCTGTCTGTCTGTCTGGCTGTCTGTCTATCTCTCACTTTCTTGTCCTTCATAGCTCTCAAGCAGCAATGCAATAAGAGATAATCTGTATATTGTTCCACTTCATAGGAGACAAAGTTGCTCTAAAACTTGTACTCGTGAAATTATCTCAAGTGCACAATATTCATTCAAAGTAAAGTTTATAAGCAGCCCAGGTAAAAACACAAGTGAGAGAGAGACATCTGGCAGCTTACAGTGCAGAGATCAGACTGAAGAAAGGCAATCGTGTATACTGAGCTACAGAGAACCACATGTGCCGGCACGATCCAGCAATCTATGCTCTACACATCTTACCTGGTAGAAATCAAGCTACGCATAAAATCCGAGGTGTTGTGGTAACACACCTCTTTAATGATGATTTTTGCAAGCAAATGAGAAATGTTCTGGCACAGAAGGAGTCTCCGGTGCCACTTATTTACACCAAATCAAATGTGGAAAGAACAACTGAACGCACACAACTGAGCCAAAGAAGAATTTCTTATGTAATCATGTGTGCTAAAATGAGATTCAATGCAGTTGCCATGGCAGAGGTCAGAGTTTCAGTCCAAAGTAAGAGGCAAAGTCCAACAACACAATACAAAATAATGCAAAGTGACAATTACATCAAATTCTATTGTCCTGATTATGAATTTGTGTTGAAATTAACTATATACAGATAAAAAAATCATCATGTTAACTCCATTGATTACTAGTCAATTATAGGCCTATTACCAAAGTAAGCAGCAGCAGCAGAAAAAGTCCTTAACATAAATGGTTCTCTGTCCACACCAATGTGTCCATCTATCATGGGTTGAGTTATGCTGAGCCAATCAACACAGTATTTTAAAAGGGGAGTTGCAATTGAAACTGGTTTAAAACCAGGCATATTTCAATCACAATAAGAGGGAATAAGGAGTCTCCAATCGATGGTGTACAGAATGATAAAAAACCCTTGCACCACAGTTGCATAAGCATATGACACAGTTCCTTTGCCATTTATCATTTTAGTAACTGATCCACGTCCATTACCACAGCGCCCCAACCTCATTTGTTACTTTTAATATACATCCACATACATTTATTCAATTTATTTATACATAAACACATGTATACTGAATTACTATTATTATTATTACATGGTTGTTAACACACATTAAGTCATTCACTAATTCTCTAATAATTATGAAGAAATCTGGTTATGGTTGTTACATCAATGCTTTGCTCATGGGCTGTTTACTTTATGCTGATGATATATTGCTCATCTCTCATTCTGTTTCTAGATTTGAAGTTTAATGTAAAAAAATGTAAGGCCATGAGAATTGGTAGATGTTATGCAATGGTTTGTGCTCCCTTATTGTTGAATGGATCTGCCCTGGCTTATGTTGATGAGTTAAGGTATCCTGGGGTTGTAGTTAGAGCTGGTCATCAATTCAGGATATCAATTACAGAGACCAAAATGAAATTCTACAAAAACTTTAATAACTTGCACAGCAAGAGCAAATCCTCTTCCTCTTGTTGATATGTGTGCTGGCTTTAGTGGTTTCCTACAGTCGTATTGTTGCCTATTATATTATATGCTACTGAAGCTACTTGTCAGAACATAAACACTTTAAATAATTTGAATCGATTAATACAGCAGGCTGTATGCAAAATCTTTTATGCTTATGATAACAATTGACTATATGCGTGAAATGCTTGGATTGAATCCAATACTTTGTTTTAAGAATCTTTATTTTATCAATTGCATAATAACAGAATGTGCAATTGTTAGATGTTTATCTTATGATATCTGCGTTTGTAAATAAAAATCTCTATAAGTGTGGGGTGAGTCACGTGTCCAAAACAGTGTAGGCCAAACTACAGAGTACAGTTTTCAGTCGGCGTTTAAAAGCAACAATAGAAACAGTTAAGTCCGAAGTGACAGGTATCGGAGGATTGTTCCAAACAGACGGAGCAGCAGCGAAGGAACGGTTGGCGAGAGACTAGCAAAGGCATGCCAGTCACACCCACGCTTTTCGGAGCAGATCGAGCAGACCAGTAGCGAGCCGATTACCTTTCGAACCAGAAAATGCTCACCTTGTGCCACCGAGTGCAGTTTCGTTTGCAATAAAACGAAAATAATCGATACAACTTATAATAAAACACACGCAAAACGCAGTTCTCCAAACACCATTAAGGGCCAAAGACTTTGAAATGCAAAGTCCTTGCAACCCGCAATCTATTTTTAACCTTAAAAAATAAACCCCGTTACGAATCATAGCCCTCCGCTAGGCCAGTCCATTTACCGGAGAACTCAGCTATCCCAAGCGAAGACGCTCAGATAAAGAGAAGGCGATGTTGGTTTTCATGTGACTTTTATAGAATTTAGAAGGCATTTCTAGTCGTTTTGCCGAGAACATCAAGGAACTACTTTGCGAGGCGCGTTGAGCCACTGATTCAGAACGGGGCGCTGCGGCAGGCAATTTGCGTCACAGGAACGCCTTGACAACACAGACAGTAGTGACGCAGGTGCTAATAATAATGGCGCTACATGATTTTCCGCGTGGTGTTATTGCGCTACTTTATTATATGTGTCGAAAATCGTGTAAAGTCTGAATTCATAAACGTTCTTCTCAGTCATAGGCAGGATAAAAATTTTGCCAGTGAATAACTTTAACCACGACTTCTATAGCACTGGCGCACCAGGTCCTAACCGCAAAAGAAACGATTTCGGTTTAGAATTTCACGCCAATCATATGGCAGTTCTAGGTCAACAATAATTGCCAGGGTGAAAGATTGTAAACACTAACCAAGTCGATCAAAATTTTTTCGAGATCCGTTTTTGTTTTTACTAAATGATAAAACTGCTATTTTGGCCTACCGTGTTACTTATGCAGACGACGAGAACGACGTTGAACATCGCATCTATTAATTATAATTACCGATCATAAGCTCTCTTGGTTAAATATCGATATGCGCCTCCTTTCTGATCATCTGGGAATAAACATTAGCTCTGATAATGAGCTCTAAGTTTTTCACGAGTTGATGTATCTGCCAAAATATATGCTCCCGAAATCAAACTATACACCGACTCCTAAATGACTTCTGGTATGGCAAAACTGGAGTGTTTTAAAATTTTACACAAGCTGGTTTCATGCGGGTTAATTAAAAGTGTCCGACCCCATCAGCTAACTACTTCAGGCATCGTTTTCTACCAGTATTTAGAAGTCGTCTACCAGCCTGAGTCGTCGTCGGCATTAGGGCGCTATTAGCGTTACCATGGTGACGGCTTCGAAACTGAAACCGTAAATGCGTGGGTTGACAACACGAAGTGCTTAAACTAAAAAAGTGTACCTGCTCGGAGGACTCCACTTAAAAGACAAAATCAAAAACCAAGCACAAAAATCAGGCATTTTTGCTGTTGATGGGAGTAATGTAATACGGTAATCAGTGGGAGTTCCTGTCCTTCGCGGCTGCTGCAGTTTTGCAAGCAACGCTGTTACGAAAGCAAAGCAAAAGTCTGTTTGGTACTGTAATATCGGTTTTATCAAACCACACAGCAGTTCAAGGACTTCTTTTAAAATTTCGACGTCAGTGACACTGTACAGTTGACGTCAGCAGCATTGAATGTAGACTTTGCGTCAGCGGTTGCTTTCCAACAGAAGCAGTGGGAGACACACTATGCCAGTGCAGTGTTAACCCACAATGCCCAGCACACTGAGCCTCGTTAGTGATTAGAAAAAAACGCAGTGAAACATCGTTATCTTGCCGGTCTGTACTAGCACATTTTATGACACAATTTGAGTTTAGTGGCTTAATGGGAAGCAATATAATAAGGTTTCACTGTAATTACGCTACCTTTGGTGAAACAATATGAAGAATGACTTAAACTGGTTTGGCCGTCAGCATAAGCATATACAGTAATGGTGAAAAAGATGTGGCTTGTCTTCCTGTGCTGAAAAACACTTCAGCCGGCAGGAAAACTACAGTATTAAAAAAACCAAGATATGAATACTATGCTTGGCCACGGTTGGCTAAATCTATTCAAAACAATTTTATAGTTCGCAAAAATATTAGAAAGATTTTTAAAATGATTAAAATAAATTAGAAATGCTACTCAACATGATCTCTGGGCAAATGTCTTGCACATTTACTCTGTTAAGCAGAAGATAATTTTTTTTTTAAATTGGAAAAAATTATCATAGATTCCATATCATATCAATTCCAAGCAGATCTGTACAATTCACAATCCAAGTAACCATCAGAGTCATTGAATTATATCCATCCCAGCTAAATCAATCAAAAAATTTCCCAATTTAATTATCCAAACAGGTTTTATATTCAGAGTCTCTC
The DNA here is from genome assembly GCA_018105865.1 of Metaphire vulgaris. Lineage (NCBI taxonomy): Eukaryota > Metazoa > Annelida > Clitellata > Crassiclitellata > Megascolecidae > Metaphire > Metaphire vulgaris. Next base: position 585,927 of record CM030853.1, read on the forward strand.
AACTAGGATCAATTTCACGAATGCCAAAGGTGTGCTTTCTGCCCTGTTGGAAAAATTCCGGCGGTACATTGTGCTTCTGTCGCTGGTGTCTGTACAGGTCAAATGTATTCTGGTACTGTCGTCCACAGCTATCCAACGTGCATTCGTACCGTTTCCGTCGGGTGTTTGTTGTTGTTGTACGACGTGAAGTGATGCAAAAATTTGGGAGAACGTAGACGTCTGAATTATCAAATTGACTGCTGACCTAAAAGTACAACAACAATAAAAATTGTGTACATCAAATCCAAAATTTGTTAAAAGCAAAACTTTGCTTAAAACCCATTCGTCCCATTATAAAATAGTCACAATGGGTTTGCAGTCATACTAGTTTCACGCATAACACAAATCCTCTGTTTAGTAAAGGATCATTGGATTTGTTAAAGGTTAGACAACCTTTGCTGATCAAGATTAACCCTTTCGTTCCCAAGCATTTTCAAGCCACTGTCATAGTTTATTTATAACTTCAGATTTAGAGGCATCATAAATAAAACCAGCATGGCAAAGTCATAGCACACAGATTCCAAATACCTATACATAACCATAATTCAATCAATCAATCAACTTCTATAGCGCCACTATCATAATGCCCAGGGCATCAGCCGATGGCGCACCAAATCCAAATAGCATTAGAGCCAGGTCAAGCCAGAAGATCAGTCCGAAACGGCAGGAGAGTAATCTAAGGGGGATAAGCCAAGTCAAACAGATGTGTTTTAAGGCCAGATCTGAAAGATGATAAGTTGTTAGTTATGCAAAGTGATGTTGGTAGTGAATTCCAGAGCTTAGGGGCACACTGAGAAACAACTAGTGTCAATGACTGTGTGAGAATAAAATTCATTTAACCAAAGTGAACAAGCAACCAACTTGAGTGTCATTGTGAATGTCCATATGTCCCTGAGACAGACACCTCGGCTGATATGAAGACTTCCAAGCGCTCAAAGCGTCCGATTCCATATTAGAAGCTGCTTCTGCTTTGGTTGACAAATGCAAGCTGGTGGAAATGACAGGAGAGCAGTCACTGGTCATCCGAGATTGTAAAGCATATGCGTCAATATCAAACCCAGCGAATTCTTCGTTCGTCGTCTGTTCAAACTGATTAAAAAGCTGTTGGAGAAATTCTGGAGAATTGGATGAAGCTTTTCGATCGCAGGGCATAGGATTAGCGTCCACAAGAGCAAACTCACCTTCGGTTTCTTCTTTGACAACAATAATGTTAGTTTTGTCATCCAACATACGATCGTCCTTTTCCTGTTTTGGCTCTTCGATGTGCTGACCAGATTCTTCTGTACAATTTTCAACAATATAGCGCTTAGACGGTGGTTCGTTTAAACTAGAGTTGCCATCATCCCTGCTTTTAACAGATGCACTCTGCAACTGTTCTGGCAGTCTTCGTTTTAATGATGGACTGTTAGCAAGGTTTGAAGAACAAGACTTTGAACTGTTTTCATTGGAAAGATTTTCCATCAGCACAGGACCAATCAACTCATCAACTGATTCTGTAGCAACAACGTTTGGATTTGTTGCACTTGGCAAAGTAGATTGTGATGCAACACCGTCTTTGAACAATTCATCGATGTGAACGATGAACACCTCATCATCGTCAACGGTTATGCCCAGCAGCCCTTGGACTTTAAGCTGCTTGGAAAAGAAGAGGCCATTTTTGCACAGTAATGTCACTGTGTCTGCAAGTAAAGTCTTCACTCGTTCTTGATCTGCCTTCATAACAACAAACACCTACGAGAAGAAAAACAGAATGCACTTAAATTAAATGAATATCGGAGAAACAATTTCTATGCATAAGTTCATCATCATCGCCAGATGTGATGGCTTGATGCCAGAGGGAAACAGGAGTGGAGCCAGTTTTTGCTGGAGCTGGTCGATCCATCTCTTTCTCGGGCGGCCGGGTTTTATATATAAGGTGAACACCACAATAAGACCAATTACAAAATACTTCTTCGGTCCTGCGGAAAGCATATAGGGTTTACTGCGGCTCACTTGTAGCTGAATTACAATGAAACTCTTGTAGCTGAATTGCATTGAAACTGTGTTCGCATTCAATTAAGACAATGCAAACATGGAAATAGACCTATATTGCGTTCCAGAAAATTGAAATATTTCTTACATTTAGTTCTGTCACTCGACTTCAGCTTTTCAATAAATCAACTCCGATCACCAACTTAACTGGAAATTAAATACCGAAAATTATTTCATTTCTTGGAGGAATAATCTTCATTTAAACAAAAATACACAAAATCCGAAACAGAACCGGAAACCAAATATAACAGATATCTGTGCCTGCAAATTGTATAGCGCAAAAAAACCATTATTATCTTTCACTGTATTGATATAATTTCACTTTGATGCATCTAACCAGATATTACTGTTTGGTATAAATTGTTATGCTACTGTCTAATCCGACAGTTTTGACTGAAACCTGTTCATATCTAGATTTTAGATGAAAAATTGTCGATCTTGGGGAGGGGGAGTGGGAGGGGTTACGGGACTGAAGGCTGCTAGTAAAACTCTGTGATGCTGCTCAGTTGCTCTGGCGCAGGTCTCACGCAGACCGGAAATCAATTATCTCTGCAGAACTTCATCATCATGCGTTCTCGCCATCTCGCCATATGCGAAGAAGTAATTGACACGACGGACTTTTGTATTCTAATTAGAACCTTTAAGTCTTTGGTTCGCATCTTGGAGGAATAATACCGGTTCGCATCTTCACGTTTCACCGGAACATTCGGTCAGCTGACTTTAGGTCTAAACAGAGAATGTAAGCAAGTCAGTTAAGTAAATAATGTAATGTAACAAAATATTTATATGGCGCTATTCAAAAGTATGATTGACTTATTCAGTAGCGCTTAACGACACAGTCGTGGATTTAAAAGACTTTGAAAATCAGCGTCGTTTAAATAAAAGTTGTTTAACTTTTAGGCATAATTAAGCCTTTAGCATAAAATCCAAGCCGGCATATGATAATATGCACCATTTCCTTAATTTAATATTTTACAATGTACTGCCAACAAGTGTGCAGATTATGCATTAATTTTCTAGTATTTACTGAGGGTGGCTATTCGGAATATTGTTACATATGTTCTATTTAGCACTGGGAATCAGAAGCCATAGACGTTATTTATTTGGAACAGTGTACTTGTATATTTTCAGCATTTTAAAATTTTATGTGATTTGAAAAGTCAGCCTAGTCATACTGTATGCCACTTATATGTCGTTAGATTCCCTTTTCCATTATTGGCATAAGATTTATGCTATCATATAATCGTCATATTTACAGATGTCTTTTTGATGAAACTTTCAGTTTTATGCTAGCAATGGTGAAAGTCAGCATATGAACAGTGCTCCAATTTTTTAAGATTTAAGACAAGAGAGTTTCAGGATGAACCACCTGAGCCCCTGGGAGACTCCTGGCCACCAATTCCAGGTGCCCCAAGGCCCAGTGCAGATGTTTGATCCGTCAAAATTTCAATCTGGGGCCGTGTATGGCGCACCAGAGGTTAGGTACCTGGACGGTGGAAATTACCAGAAAGAGGCCGAAGGATTGCAGCCGCACTTTTTGAATCCGTGGAGTGCACAGCAACAGCAGCCGCAGCCTAATGAGTGGTCCAACGCACCTGCCGTCATCGGTCATCTTAGTTACGGAAATTCTGAGTATGAATGGCCACCGACCACTGATAGTTATATAGAATCGGATGTGACTTCAAATTCTCCTTGGTATCAAGGAAATGTTGATGCATGGCAGCAGCCTCAACAACGTTACTGCTATCAACACAGAGGCTACGTTGAGTCTGATGACAATCTTGTAGGTGAACAGCAGCTGTATTACGATGGACAAATATCATCCGAAAGCCTTAGTCATGTTAAAGATTTCCCAGGAAATGACTCTTTTCCAGTTGATCCCCTTGTGGGTTTGAATTTCTCCGGTGGTAATAATATGGACTATTTGAGTTTGGAGCAGGGTAAATCTATCCAGCAGCCAGAACCACATTTTGAAATGATTTCATCTTGTGGGTCTTCTACTGAGGCTTACAGTTTGTCAAATTTTTAAAGTAACGATGGCCAGGTGCCAGATCAACGGTGTTTCAGCACGAATACTAAATCAGAGCCAACGTCCAGTTCCTTTTCTAACCGTCCGCATCATCCTTCACCATTCGATGAGATTTCTGGATTTGTGAGTGATAATTCAGGAAAAAGCAAGTCAGACAAATGGACCTCACTGACCCCGGCGCTCTGCAGTGGACAGAACGTGGGCAGTGGCGCCAGATTTATCCTCGGAAATTTAGAGTGTATCCGTGGCATAGGCGGCAAAAATGTCAGTCCACCACTGACTGGAAAAGTGCAACTTTCGAAGGAAGAATCTTTTTTGGACCAGTCAAGTAATGCATCAACATTTTGTCAGCGTGTTGATTGTGTTGACGCTGCATCCAGATCTGCATCAAGAGATGACCATCGCCCATGTCTACCACTGAATGAGCTGGCTGCACTTACTCCATCTCTTCCAGCCGGACCTGGTACGATGGCCGGCGTCCCTGCTCGTGACCAGCTCCGTAAAGTTCCAGAGTTGAAACCCGGTCATTTGCAAGATGTCGAGTATAGTCCTGTGCACATTCCATCGGGATCGATGAACCCAAACAATGAATGTCAAAATCTTCCACCCACAGTGCAGTGCACGGGTTCTGATGGAGCGTCAGCATCAACGGAAGGCATCTCTGGTACTTTGCTGATTGTAGACTCCAACCAGACACACTCAAGTTGTGAGTCAAATGTTGATGGACCAGTTGGCATAGAGACATGCCTCTATGAATCAGCAGAGACAGGACAGGATCATCAGATGAATATATGCGCACAGTCGATCAGTGCCCATCCTGACGACTCCTTTGTTCTTGCGGGTCCTGGGTCTTCATCCGCTTTGGACAACAAATGTCGGTCCTTGCGTGAAGCTGTGGTAGAAGGTTCGGTAGATTTAGACAATTTCACTCAGAGGGAGTTCAATGGTCAATTGTATGATGGTGAAGTCAGTCTGCCTCAGCAGCAACCCAATGACATGGTGCCAAAACCTGGATCCTTCGGTGATGGAAATGACTTTCTGGATATCCCCTTTTCGTTTTCTCCCCACCCTTTGGAACAGCAGAGATCACTCCATGAAGAAGAGGCACACGAAAAGAGGCTGGCATTAAGAGATTGCTCGAATAATATACCGGATCATCTCCATTCAGTTTTGCCTAAACTTCATCGAGAGAAAGCCATGTCACCGGCGGCAACACTCTGGGAAATCCCTGATCCTTTGGCCGGTGTTGGGGATTGCCCTTTTCCAGCCACAGCTGTCAAAGAACCACAGCCAGGTGACTACGTACCTGCTGAACACGGTAGGCAAGGATCTGGTGGTCTCGAAGCACCACAGCCAACCAATGGCCTTGATCTTCTGCAAAATACAGGCACTGGTCCTTTCAAGAACACAAATTTTGTCAAACCAACCCACTCTGACTGTGAAGAGAGTGTCCTTTTGGGGACCTATAAAGGATCGGGTGATCAGACTTCAGACACGCGACTGAATTCTCGTCCCCAAGCGGTAAATAGACAAACCAGAGATTCTTTGGTTTTCCATCAACAAGATGCTGTGTTGGCAGATGTAAACAAAGGCGATGGGATCGACAGTCAAGGCGCTGATTTAATTAGCACTGGTGCCCTGGTGCTTTGTACAGTCACACCTGTAGAAGCAGAAGTCATACCTCGGATTATTGCACACACTAGAAGCGAATCAATTGATTCAGTGACCGAAGATATGATTAACTATGAAAAAGAATCCGCTTTGGTGACAAAGAACTTGGAATGGAAGACGGTAACAGAATGTGTTGGTGAGTTGCATTCTGAGACAACGTCTCACACAAGACATTTGGGTTCTGAAGTTTCTTCCCATCCTAAAAGTGAAAGAATTGTCACTCAAGAACTAGATCCAGCAGATTTGTTCAACGAGTCTGAGAAAAATCTGCTTGCTTTTGATGAAAATCAACTTAAAAATCCAACTTCCAGCAAACAAGAAAATTTGATCAATCCAAGCCAGAAGCCTGAAGGGTTTAAACAGACCCAGATGGACAATACTTCTGGCATAAGGCAGTCAGCTGTTCAGCCAAATGGAATAAGTTGTCTGGATAATAGCAATGCTAATAGGGAAATAGGTGAACAGGATAAAAACGGCGTCAATGAGAGAATGGATGAACAGGGTTTGCAGAGAAATTCTCTTCCAAGTGATGACCGCTGTGTTGTACAAAATTCTATCAGAAAGTCCACTTCTAGTGTTGGCAGCAACCCTGCAAATTACAGAGAAAGCCAGTGTGTGGCTGACAAACAAGGTCGTCCTCATGATGGACATGAAGAGTCCAGATCAAGACAGGATTCTGCATTGGATCCATCCAAGAGGCCACAGCCACGCCAAGGATGTACCGATGATCCAGATGCAAATCCATGTTCTAGGAAAAGCTATCCCAAGAATCACGACGACGATAGACCTAAATATACACGGGGCTATCCAGATGAGTCGTATTACAGGCCAGGATCAGAACAAGGTTATCCTGATCACGATCAATCTCGATCAAAGCCCAGCTCCCGACCAAACTATCCAAACAAGTACAGGTCTCATTCTAGGCAGGGTCATCCTGCTGATAATCACCATAGGCCCAAAGAGAACTGTTCTGAGGATATGTACCATCAATCTCAATCACATCAAGACTATCCTGTGGATGATTATGATCAAAGGAGGCCCAGGGAAGGACATTCGTCTGAATACTATGATCGACCAAAATCGAGGCAAGGACATTTCGATGCCTGTCCTGACAATTCTCGAGGAAGATTTCAGCATCAACAAGATAATGTCAAGTCAAGAAAACAAGAACATGACTTTGGCGACAGTTACAGACATGGAATTTATGATCATTCTCTTAATGATTCTAAATCAAGACGTGGTTATCAAGACAGCGATGGTTATAAAGTTCATCAAGGATATTCAGATGAAATCTATGAACGACCGAGATCAAGTAAGTAGCGGTGATTTCTTCCTTTGGATTTTGGTTCTCATAATTCCTTTGTGTTTCATTTTCATCATGAACTTGTTTTATTCTTTAGAAGTTAAGTGATGTTTAAATGAGTTCCGTTGCATTTTTATGTTTTTCAAAGTATTTGATATTTTGGTTACTACTGCAGTTTGTTTCTTGTCATTATTTAGAAAATAATGGAAATTCACACATGTCTTTAGGCGATCTTGGCCGATCATATTACCGGTCAGAACATGGCAATGATCGAGTAGCTTCAGAACGGGGTCATCGAGATCGAGGCGATCATGAGCGTTGTGGCTATGAGGATTATTATCGTGAATATTACAACCGTAAGAGATACAAAGTTTCAAATTTGCTTAATATTTATTGTATTGTTATTATCATTATTATTATTGTTATTATTATTATTGTTATTAAAGGGTATGTTGATTGACTAACTGATTGCTTAACTGACTGACTGACTGCTAAATTTTGCTTTGTAGGATATATTGCCTTGCAGTATGCGTACCAGCATGGAGGATATCAGCATTATTTTCCATTTCTTCAGTATCCCAATCAGTACAATACGGGATATCTTGAGGAAACGGCTCGATGTTGTGGCCAGATGCCTATGGATGATGCTAAGTGAGTAACTAACTGTTGCAGTCTTTTTTGAATTTCCTTCTTAGTTTTGAGAGTCAGTGACCTCAAAGAAGACCGAGTTAACAGTTAACAGGTCGTCTGTCCGTGTGCTGCTGCTGCCCTGGTTGTCTAAAGTTTTATCCTGAGCATTATGTTCTCTTAGTTCTTTTGTGTCTGGAGATTTGGTTGGTTAATGTTTAAGTAGTTGAGTGGATTTTTCAGAGAGCCCTGATACGATCCTCTGCTTTTTTCTTTATGTTTTTTTGGTGTTGATATTTTCTTGATCTTCCAGTAACTTCTATTTACTTTGAATGATTTGATGAATTGGTTTCACTTGGAATTGTGTGTTCTTGGTTACGCTTGCTCGTGGAAAATCAGGTAAATCTCGCTCTGGAAGTCAACGCATTTCTACTTGAGGGAGTTTTCCTTCTCGAAATCCACTCCCTTCGGCTGTGTTAGTGTTAAGATTGTGATGACTATGAATACAAATTCTTAGAACAACTTGTGTGGAAGAAGGGCGTTTTCAGACATTATATGATTTTTATGTTTTTATTTATTCAGTGTCAATTTGGCAAGGGATCTCACCCTGACCACAGTTTCAGCGTCACTGAACTGTCTTCATTTGGTGTAGAGCCAGGACATAATGTAGACCACAAGGGCCAATCATATGGCCACCAAGATCAAATAACCTACAAGGGTAATTGTTTTTTTGTACTTTTAATGAATTTAATGCAAAATGGCAAATTGCTTCACGTGAACTAATACAAGAAAATTTGGATTTCAATTCACCTTCATGTCTATCTTTGCCCTTATTCTGAAGTCTTAATGCTTGTCCTCTTGCTTTAATATTTTTTTTATTATTTTTATTATTATTATTTAATATTTTTTCTATTTGTGATCAGAATAAGAAATTGATTGCTTATTGCTAATACAGTTAGGACTCATTGCAATTCAATAAAGGTCATTATGCACCCTCAGTTGAATCTCATTATAAGAAACTCAGTTATAATGCACCAACGGATAAAGCAGATAAAATCTGAAGGTTTTTGAAGTCCATCCTTATCAGCTCTCTCAGTGCAATCTGCACTACAGCTTAATATACTATCTACAATATTGAGACCAGTTAGACAAATGTGAAAATTCTATCTTTTTATAAATTAAAATTGATGTTGTTCAATGTTCACATCATTTTGGCTTCTCTTTGCTCTTTATTAATTTTCTGTTTATGAAATGGATATATAATAATATTGTTATCTGTAATATAGGGTCATCAACACAAGTTTGGTTTTGTTGTCCTAGAATTCAGGTGTCCACTGACTCCCATGAAATTCACCGTGCCTCATGTGAAGGCATCCTTTGGACCAACTGGGCGACTGGTTCACGTCTTGCCAAACAGTCCAGCGGACGGTCATCCGGGCATAATTGAACTGATTGAGGTCAACGACCTTTTCATCGGAAGTCCCAAAGTGGATGAACTTAGAAGATTTCCAGGACCTCTGATCAGGTTATTTTCTTCTTTGAATAAATAATTAATTTTAAAAATACTTATAGAAAGTATATAAATATATGTTCATGTATATAATGTGTGTGTGTGTGTGTGTATGAAATAAATATGTGTTACTGAACATATTAAAAGTCGTTTAGTAAACAAAATGAATGTTAACATTACTCTTGATTTGTTTGTCTTTTTCAAATTTTCTTTCTTTATTTTATTTTATTAGACATGAAACTCATAAGAATGACGTATTGCTGTACTGCCAGAAGATGGCGCTGGAGTGTCAAAATAATGTGAACTTGGTTGACAGAGAATCGGCGCAGCTGATCTGGCGTTATCTCGAACTGCTAATTAAGCAGAATGGAGTTAGTTTCTTGTAATCGTTTTTAAAAATTCAGCCGCTCTCATTGTTCTTTGCCGAAATGTTGCGTGTGGATTTGTAGTTTTCATTCCAAAAACTGTTTATTGTATATAATGTCAGATGTACGACTGAACAAAATTAATATGTGGTATTGACGGTAAATGAAAGTTGCTAATGCTTTGATATTGAAAGGAGCATAAGTAAGTAAAATCTGGTCAACTTATATAGCACTTTTGAAGTACCTTAGTACCTTTGAAGTGCCTTAGTAGCTGCTTATTCTTTGGCACTTTGTCTATCTTGAAATAGCTATACAGGCAAGGTGCTACAGTCAGCCAGGCAATGGTCAGTACGTATCTTGAGCATATCTTGGATGTGAGTTTTGCATTAAATGTGTCATTGATTGTATGATGTAGGGTGAATAGACTTTGTTGTTATGACAGACAGTGATTGGAACTGACATCGCCAGTCTGTTGCTGGAAGGAGGTCATGAGCCAACTTCAGGCGCTTATGAGGGGAATGGTCTTCATGTTGAGTGCAGTCATGAGGGTCTTAACACTGATGAAGATGGACCACTGTCTCTGATCGATGAAGAATGTTCTGTGATCAACAAAAGCTCGATCACGATCGGAGTGGACGAATCTGCCAATAGCAGATATCGACATCTGCTGTTGCACGGACGCAAAAAGGTGAGTTTCAAAGACCTATAAAGACATGCCTAAGCACCTGTAAACTGTTTCATTATGGACAGTGATTGATGTCACCTGAAGTACTTGACTTTCACACAGGTATTAAGCCTTGGCGGATTTTTGGAAAAATTGTTGAGGTATTTTCAAGCTGAATCGTTGAGGTACATGGGCATACACTGAAATTAGTGTTTGCATGATGGATTTCCTATCACATATTCAGTACTGTGCAGACTTTTGATTCCTTGGTTTCCCAGGGTTCAAATTGTGCTCGATGTTATGGTTGCTTAATTAATTATACTAAGGACTACAGGTAATTTTAGATACTGAATGCTGTTGTGATGACCATTTCTTCAGATTTAATTGAATTTTTATATTGAAAATATCTCTATCTTAAGTAAAGCCTCATGATCATGATTTTGTATTTTAAGTGAATGTGATGATATCTTATTTGAGTTGATTTTATCTGTGTAATGGATGTAGCCCTGCTTCTATAGAACAGTCGATTTCCAGTCATGATATGGTTCCTTGTCTATAAAAAATGTAAGAATAAATGTTTAAAATGAGATTCTTATGTCGATTGTGTCATTACATGTAGAGGTGTCCATTTCTATTTGTCATAGTATTTCATCTGTTTTTCAGGATGCGCTGGGATGGGCAATGAGGAGAAACCTCTGGGGCCATGCCCTGTTTCTTGCTTCCAAGATGGACTCCAAGACCCATGCAAACGTCATGACACAGTAAAATAGTCTATAAGAAGGATATCCAGAAAATAAGCACATTCTATGTCTCTTTAGCTGAAGAAAACTTTGCTGGAATATTTTATTTTTATATTGTGTTCAGTTCTGTGTATTTTAAAGCTTGAACACTCTAAATACCTGCCTTTTGTGCCTTTTGTGGCTGTATTGTGGACGTTTTCAAACTGAATTCTAACAAATTAGAATTGATTTTTTGTTTGTTTCTTTAGATTTGTTAATGCATCTGTGAAGATGAATGACCCTCTTCAGACGCTATATCAAATCATGTCTGGCCGTCAACCGGCTGCTGTTACGGTTTGTATTTCCATGCAGTCTGTTATACAGTGAAGACTCATTGCTTGTCAAATTCAAGGGAATTTTTTCAAATTGGATAAAATTTGGTTGAGGTGACTGTAGCAGTTGTGTTGACTATGATAGCAATAGAGGTTGGAGTGATTGTGAGATTAGGAGTAACTTTAGCCGGGTTTTATTGTAGATCACGATACTGAGAATTAGAAATATAGGCCTAAGAATACTGATGTCGATTGACAATTTTTAATAATAGGTCTTCTGAGGAATTTGCTCCAATCTACTGATGATGTCTTTTTTATGAAGGATTAGTTGAATAGATATTCTGAGCACGTGGTTTTATATATTATGTTAATTAAGAAATTAACTAACCACTGAAATTTCAGCTGTTACTGGTTGCCTTTCCTGTTGATTTCAGCTCATTGGTGATGACAAATGGGGGGATTGGCGCCCTCATCTATCTATCATCTTGTCAAATCCAACGCAGAGGACAGAACTCGACAGAAAGAGCATTGTCACATTGGGCGATACGCTCGGTATAAGACTTAATTTATTAATAAGGCCTTCAATAGATATTTAAATTACTAGCTTAATGCATCTTGCAATTTTCTTTGTAATTGGCATTAATTTTGTTTTATTAGTGTTTATTTTTAATCAAAATTGTCCACTCTCTGTAAGTTTATAAGTTTAAGATCTGGTTAATGATGAATGGCTAGAGAAACAGCTTTGATTGTGCTTAATTAATAATAATGTTATAATGCTTCTAGATTTTGTTATTTTTGAATTGACATCATAGATTCAATTTATTTAATGCCTGCATTTTTAAATATTGATATTATGCTGCTGGTTTACTCAGTGGCTTATAGGGACCTCTGTGTCGGGGGCCTAGTTAAAACCCCAGAATTCTTGGCTTATTTAACGCAAAATGTGCTTCTTGTTTCAGCTTCACGTGGATTGTGCTTTGCGTCTCAGTTTTGCTACATAATCGCTCACGTTCCATTTGGTTGCTACCACAAGAAAAGCTCAAAAATTGTTTTGCTTGGTGCGGCTCACAGGTAACTAACTCTATGGCCAATCCCGTGGCTGCAGTCTCCCATTCCCTATGTTCTAATTATGTTATCCAATTTTTTTTAAACACTGTCCAATGTCCATTTTCATGCAGCATATTCTGGTGCTTTTGAGAATCTGATAACTGAGAATTTGCTCACTCTGCAGCTGTGCTTCTGTTCTATTGTATGGAGGTTTGATGTTTGGATGGAAATGAAGAGGGGCATGCAGATATATAGTGGGTCATGTCATACAACTAGAGTGCTGTGTGTTTGAATTTGCTGTGTGGAAACCTACAGCAGGTTGATTGCTACTTAATTGTATCTGAGAACAGCAATCAGAATCAGTCAATCAATGGGTCTTTCTCAATCCTGGATAGCCGACTAGATCTGCCTATGGATAGAGAATTCATCGTCATCATTGTTTTGAGTTACAGAAGTGTTACGGCAGAGAGTTGTGCCGTTTTGTTTCAGTTCTCAATTCGAAGAGTTTGCAACCAATGCTGCCATTCAGTGCACAGAGACTTACGAATATGGACTTTCGCTGGCGAATCCAAACCTCGTTCTACACGAGTTTCTAGTGTACAAGTTCATCTACATACTTCGCCTGATCGACTGCGGGCTTTTGGAAGAGGTAGTTCTACTTGTTATCTCAGTGAAGTTATCATAAATCACTGGTGCTGCTCTATCTTTGATCTGCCCATCAAATATAAGCTAATTGCAAAATACAGTGTTGTTCAGTGTGGGTGTACATGGTCATTTTCTGTCGTTCTCTTCTATTGTTGTATCGCTGGTTATAGATGCTTTGTTGTTCTGTTACTCTATGTTAGTAAATTTTTCTGTAGGCATTGAAATACACTGAAGTCTTGTCTGGAATTATCGTGCAAGCACCAGGGGTTTACCCTCCGGCTCTCGTGAGGGCGCTGTACAATCTGTCGTATGGTCTCCGTCTGTACGATCCTCAGATACTTCTGATGGATGGAGCAGAGGAAGTGACTTGGTTCCAGCAGCTTAGACAGGGTGTTCAGAGAATTTAAGAAGAGTTCATCTATCTCTATGTTGTCCATTATTTGTTTATGAAAAAATTAATTTATATGGATTTAATTAATTAGAAGAGGCTGAATGTTTAACATGAGATGGTATGATTTGGTTCTGTATTTAACAGAATATTTAGTTTTTTGCACGTTAGTTTGGATACAGAAGAATCTCTTTCCAACTTTTCCCAGTGTTTTACAAATGCATTTGGTGATGTGATATTTTTTGCCGATGTTGTAAATTCATTGTTCAACCAGAATGAAAGGACTTTAAAATGCATGTTCATTTAAAATGTTCACAAAGAAGCGGGCTGTGATTTCTACAGTATTTGCATTTAGTTTTAAATATATGCTTTTGATTTCTTCACATATACAGTAAAGTGGAACTGACAGGACAATGTTATGGTTTGCTAATTATTAATAAGAAATCTGGAAACAATTGTACGCTTAGAAAATTGTATATAATACAATGTATGTTGTGATATTGCTCCTAATTTCATGTTCTGAATGGTTTTCTTTGAAATAGAAATTGATAATTTGGTAAATACAGTATTAAACAAGACAGCATAAGGAATGTTTAGTTAAACGGCCATTCATTTCTTTGCCGTTTGCAATTATTTAATAAATGCTGAATAAAATTCCCATCTACGATTTTTTCATTAGACTTTTACAACAAAGCACAAATGAAGTTCCAGTGCTACTTGAATCAGCATAATCGTTTAAGCCATTTATTTCATTATGTTAATTAAGACAAACTGACATTGCAACCAAGAAATCTGTTAATGTCTTAAAACCTAAAAACGTTGAAATTTGGCAAAATAGACAATGTAGAAATCAATGTAATAATAGTAATATATATGATAATAGTAGTAATCAATGTAAAGAGATAAAATCAGTCTATTGTGTCACTGGATATTTGAGGGCTTAACTGCCAGCACCAAGAGTACAGCATCGCTTAAGAATCATCCGTTGCAAGAAAAACTGTGTGCTGTCCACCAGCCGACACCATGATGCCTTTTCTGAAAAAAACCCATAAAAATTGTCAAGAACAAGTTACCATTGCAACAAAGACCCTATTTTCTGTAAACACAAATCTCCTGTACCAAAGGAAAGCCCAAAAAACCTCAAAAGTAGACAGTGGGTTTGTTTGATGCAAAGAATCTGTCGTACTCTTGCGATCCCTCAAACAATTAGCCTCATTATGCTAGACAAATGGCAGGAAAACAGTTTAGCTGTCCAGTCATATATACGTAATCAATGCAAAATTACTAGCGTTTGGTCAAAAGCAGTGGCAGCTCCACAGGGGGGGCTGTGCCCCCTATTGAGTGTCTGGCCCCCCTGTTTGGACCCTGTACATAATACTAAATACCTAACGACAAATGATTGGCCCCCATGATTAGAAGTTGCCACCCCAACGCCCCACCAACTTGCCAAATCCTGAAGCCGCCACTGGTCAAAAGTGCTACTTTTCTAGCACTTGAGGTTGCCTTTCACAACCTACTTGTTTTCTAGTTGTTTGCCAGTGACAAGTTTCGGTTCATAGATGTCATCTTCATCATCTCCCTGTGCAAGTTGCTTGTTACACCCCATTCCCCATCCATAGATTTTGCCTAAAAACACATCAATCAGTCAACTAAACTTTAAAAATTTAAAAAAATATTGCTAAACAGATTTTAAAAGTGCATATTTCAAAGTTCTGCGTCATTAGAGCCGCATCTCACAAATACGCCCCGATCTTTGAAAACAACAAGCACGGCTGCATCACTTATGCACCTCTGATCAGTTGCCAAGGTGACAGAATGTGTCAACAACTTCACAAAGACAACACACAAGGCCGATACTTGCCGTCACTGTCGACTGAAAACGAGACGGTGTTGCCACAGTTAATAGTGATGCATTTCTTGTCCCTGAGTGAGGTCACGAGCGTTGGCTCGGTCTTTTCCTCTAGATTTTCCTTACCAAGGCCAAGACGTCCGTAGTCTTTACGACCCAACGAATAAACCAAACCTAAGCAGGAATTGAACACAACACATGCTACTACTCCTGCGCACAAATACTTAACAAATAATGCCTTTAAACTATTAATAATTAACTATATATATATATATATATATATATATATATATATATATATATATATATATATATATATATTAATCTTCCGTGATTACTTTCCCAGAAACCATGTTACAACAAGAAATACTATCAGAGATGTTTGTTATTATGACTTTTGTTTACATTACAGACCTGATCAGTATGTAAAAGGTAAAAGTAAAATGTAGAGGGACAGATTGGCTGCACAGCTCACCATCCTTATCTAAGGCCAAAGTGTGATGTTGTCCTCCGCTTATCTCCTTCCAATCTTTTACTTTGTCAAAGGTCGTCAACTTTGCCGGAGTGAATTTGTTTTGCATATCAGGAATTCCTAGAAACAGACATTTTCAAAACACAGGCCTTTGTTATTCAGGGATCGAAGACATATCACAAAATCAAACCAAATATTGATCTTCGCTTTATGCTGATCAACTTGGAATCACATCAGAAAATTAAATCAAGCATTCAATTGCAAGAAATAAATAAAGAATTACGCTAACTTATAATTCACAATTACTTAAATTTCCTTTATACGTTTAGTGATCCACTCATTGACCAAAACACTTCAAAAATTCTTGCTGACAACTATCACACTAAATAAAAGCATAAAGTAAATATAGAAAAGCTGGGGCTGTGCAAATCAAGATGCCTCCCTCACCAAGTTGGAAGTAGTTGTTAAGACCCCAAGCATAGATGTCACCACCGTCCTTTGCCTTTGCAAAGGTCACATATTGGCCGCACCAGACGTCTGCAAATTTCAAGCTGCGTCTGCTGCATCTGACCAAAGATGGAATCAACAGATACTCTGGAAACAAACAGCAACGAGTGAACCATACATTCACGTTTTATGCTCACCAAACACACGAAAAGAGAAAATTTAACACAAAAATAAAATACGCAATGTTTGACCGTGCATTCGAACAAAAAGTAGTATTCTGCTCTTACTGCAGTGTCAACGTCACGGTCTCTGCCATTGCACTCATTTGTCAATTCTATATACAGACTTCCCATTTCGGATGGTCGCTTGAATATGCAAATAACAGAGTTTGATTGTAACACGTACAGAAAGTAACTAACCTATTCCTCTTCTTCCACCCCGAACAGCAAAAGATTCGGCCACTCTTCCCAGCTGGCCCTGCTCGGCAGCCCCTAAAACAAATCATCAAAATAACGGCTTCTGCGCTACGTCCATTACAAAACAATTAAATAATTTTTAAGATGCTTGGCTGAATGTGAATCAGATGGAGAAGTAGCTGCTAAACATGCTGAAATTTTTAAATCCTGAAGTAAAAATAATGACAGGAAATTGCAAAACCAGAATATGAAAATAAAAAAAAACAGTGAAAATGTTTCAGAACCGCCTCATTTCCAATTTTTTGCTGTATTGGACAACCACCCATCTAACTATATATTATAGAAATTTAAGTAACAAATAGTAATAACAATAATAATAATATGTGACATTTAATAACAGAGCCTAGCACATCCAAATATTTATCAACAAGATAATCACAAATAAATGACCAAGAAAACCAAACTTGTTTCCCTAGAAAGACTTGAGAAATTCAACTTAGTCACTTAAAACTTCTCAAGCACCAATTAAACCAACTGTACAATGACTCTTGTGATTAATAACCAATATCCTAGCGAATAAGTATGCAAGTACCAAGCGTGTAGATATCTCCATCAGCCGTAAGGCAAACCAAATGATCACAACCACTGACAATTTTTGAAACAACAACATCGGACAGAATCTTTTCTGGTTTTTCTATTTTATCTCGACCCGGAAGCAAACCAATTGAACCATTTGCATCCTAAACAGGATGAAAGAGGTCGAGAGATCCACATGAAGTAATAAACATTCAATATCATACTCAAAGTGTGTGCTTAAACTGGCAAGACACCAACTGAAGTTGAATTGCAAAATTTCTAGCAATTTTAGATACAAAATTCTGTGACATTAGGGATTATCACTGAGTACCTTTGATCGTAAGAAGTGTTCCTTAAGCATTGCTTAAAGTCAACTTGTATTCAATAAACAAAGACTATGCATCTTAAATTTTAATCAGGTAAAATAATCAATCTATATCTCTTCACAGCAAAAATCATATTTGGAATAAATTATCAAAGAGAAAACAAAGGTGAAAATTACCCGGAATGTCCCCCACATGTACACCTGGCCACTTCCAGACAGAGCGGCAGTGTGGCTGTCACCAGCCGACACCTGTTTGATCTTCTCTGGAATATTGACCTTCCCAGGTTCCATGCAGTCATCATCCTCTGCAGTAGGTCTTCCAAGAGCCCCCTCATCATTGCATCCAAACGTATACACCTAAGCAAAAGTAGCAGCGTTTACTAATAAAGTCAAATACATTTGTTCAAAAGTCTAAGATGAAGAACAACTAAAGAAAGACATACATGCTAAAAAAATAAGCACAAGTCAATTCCCACAAAAAATAGACCTCAATTTGATCAAAAACATCCATTTCCTGCAAAACCATCAAAACATCAGTTCAGGAAACAATACAGATATTAACCAGGCCCAAACAAACTCCAAAATTTGTTTCGGTCAAATCGTTCAACTAAGATGCCAACTAACCTCTCCATTTAACAAAAGACAGACCGTGTGCATTCCACCAGCACAGACTTGAACAGCATTTGCTGGTACCACAACCAGTCCAGGTTTACCACGTTCTTGGACATCTGGACCGAGACCCAGCTGACCAGTATCCCCTTGACCAACCGTAAGAACAACGCCAGCCACTGTTCGGTGGGACGAGTGGGACACGGCTTGAAAAAAGCACAAGATCAATTTTCAGTTTTCTAGAATTACATTTTAAATAAATAAAAATATTGCCTGTAAGCAAAAACTAGTGTCTAGCAGTTTTTTTGTAAACCATTCCAAACTATGACTTTTTAAACAGTGTTAAATACGAAAGCACAGCTCAATCATGGTAAATGTACACACCTCCAGGAATACAGACTCTCTTGTTCGGAGGCTCGATTCCTTCGCCATCTTCTTCAGTCACTGCATTTCTCTTTGTCTTCGTTATTTTCTGTCTTTTATCGCCTTCCTCTGCAGCAGCTGCACTGTTTGTTGGTCCTTTGTTTTCTTCAGAACATTGCTCTTCCAATTTAGCTTCATCGTTTTTCTGATTCTTCTGAACTTTTGAACTCTTGGCTCTGGCTTTAGATGTTGCTTTACTGTTGGTTCCATCCTTTAGAGCCAGGGCAGTTTCTTCCAATTTGGGTTCATTTTTCTGATTCTTCAAAACGTTTGAGCCCCTTGCATTTGCTTTGGAAGTTGTCTTATTGCCGTGACCGTCTTTCAGTGCAGTGTTTTTCTTCACAGGTATGTTTCCGGATCTTCCTCTGCGTGGAGCCAACTGCTCGTCAGCCTCTTTTCCAGGCTCCGTTACTTCATTATTCGCCCGTTTTGGACGTCCCATTATATCCCTAACTTTTACACCTTTGAAAATTCCAAAAAAATATTCAAACTCAGAGAAAAATCTCTTACAGAAAAAGCATTAATGGTGGATTCTCTGAGTCGGCTCTATATAAATTAACGAAATACTACATCCGTGAACACAGTCTACAATTACAATCGTATTTAATTTTCTGAAATCCTAAACTAGTATTAGGCCTAAATAATCTACTTAACTATAAAGCGTTAAAATGTAAAGACTAATGCCTTGAAAACCGCGCCGCGGGAAAATCAGTTCATCTTGCGAGTACGGCGTGCTAAGCACGATCACTGCCAAAAACTCATCAAACATCAAGAACTTCACGAGAACTTACGCTGAAACTAAAGCCCCGATTTAATGCTGAGAAACGGTCAAAAAGGAGTTTAATATTTTAAAACATTTACTTCGGAAATCCTCTTTATTCGATTGCTAGAAAGATATTTCCATTAAAAGGAATTACCACAAGCCTAAAGACCTCGAATCGTCAAGATTATTTACATCCGGCTAGTACCATTGGTCCATTTCCGCAGGCCGACAATATATTCGTATGCAGGAATAAGGTCGTCATACATAGAAGAGACTGATTTTTAGCTTTACGTGGGTCTACATATGAAGTTATGAGTGGAGTAGAAAAAATGTCGCTTCCAAAATTTGCCGCCTCCATCATGTGTGCCGCCCATGGCTAGAGCCATAGTAGCCATTGGGACGCTACGTGCGCATCTGCCTCCGTTCCCTTACCCTTAATATGATTCTAGAGCTTTAAGAGAATTTTGAAAATCATTTGTATAGGGTCTATACTAAGCCTGCTATTTTGAAATTCCTATTAAGGTAGAGGTCTGGGCAAAGTGGCCCGCCCGCCCTTCCACTCTGGTAGTGTCTGGAAGTAGCGTAAACCTCAAGACTGCTTATGCTCACTGTGAATATATATATATATATATATATATAATATTAAAATCCTTCCTCTGTATGTCTGTTACCTTCAAGCGTTCTGATTGGCGAAATCGACGTTGCGCAATAATTATCGACGTTGCGCAATCGAATTGCGTAACCTCTGTCAACATGGCGAGTCATGGTGGAAATGAACCTTCAGCAAGGCCATTGGCAGCCAGAAGAAAACGAGAAGCCGAAACCGCATTGTGTGATGTGGATAGATATTAGTATTATCCTGCACTACGAGTGAAGCGAGCATCTTTCTAGTTTATAGATTTATCCGACAGTAAATCTAGCCATCACCATCTTCAACATATGCATATTTCCTAAGAGATAAAAAGAGCTAAAAGCTGAAACTGGCCAATTGATGTAAAAAAAACAAGACAGACTGGCCAACCCCAGTACCTCAATTCCATGCTAAATCACCAAATGCATTACCATTCAACCAGGTTTTCTAACTGTACCCAAAGCCAAAGTACAGTAGTAACAAAACAGGCAAGATGGCCTTTTTTCTGGTAAACCCAAGGTCTCGAGGACGGTTCAAATCAAGACTCATGCAAAACCAATCTTTCCTTTCAGATAGCCTAGAGCCCTAGACCATAAATCAAGGCAGTGATTACTTATTACAATGGTTAGCGGTTAGCGGATACCCTTTTAAACATTTGACACTACTGTAATAAACTGACAATCAATCAATCAATCAATCAATCAATCAAAAAACACGGAATGGCGATTAAAATAAATTTGTCTAATATCGCTCAAGGTAAAGACGTGTCTACAAAATGACGCCTCAAGAAGATAATTTTTCCAGTTTGTGGAACACGTATAGGCCCCTCCGCCCCTATAGTTGAGCGAATGTCGTCCATCTCTGAACAGTCTCGTCCAATTTAACCGAATGTTGAAAGATTAAGTGCACAGACATACAGTAGCCCATATACAGCTTCTTCTCAGGTATTAAGAAGACTGAAAAACATTGTTGCTAGACTTATGTTAACAGCGAGCACTAAAACGACCAGCTGCCTTCCTCGACACCATTCCTAACAGAAAATCAGAACAAAAACGTATTGCATAATATGATTCTTCATCAAAGCTTATGGAGGAAAGAAAGTGAGAATAACAAAGAAAAGTAAAGCACCAAGCATAATATTCTGTTGGCCATCGTTATATAACGGTAGAACTGTCAACATCCCATTTACTGGAAAATCCTTAGAAAAGATCCTTTAGAAATGCAAATCCAAGAGGTTCATAGGCAGTAAGAGTTAAAGGGCTTGGGTCTTAACAGTTTCTTTTAAAGCTGCAAAACGAGTAGCAAAACGAGTAGAGTCCATTGGCTTCGAGTCCCTGAGCGGATTGTGTTGTGTTTGTTGTGGGCCTAAGCCTTGTTACAGCGCTATAGAAATTGTCTAGGAATGAATGAATGAATGAATGAATGAATGAATGAGCAGGCCAACATTTTTCAATCGCATTAATCGCGCAATTAGTTTGTTTAAATCGCGGTTTTAATGCACATGTTGCATCGTGTTGGTGCAGCATAAGGCACGGGCAGTGGCGACGCCAGACGTTTGAGAGTGGGGGAGGGTTATGGCGAGCATGCTTAGGGGGGTTAGAGTTAGGACTAACCCTAACCATTTGACTTTTACAACATTAGAATTTGCTAGAATTACTATCTCACCCGTAATCAGAGCATTAAATAACTTTTAAACAATATTTTATCTATCTGATCAAATTTCTTGCAAATAGTAACATGGACGGCCATGGCGGGTCCCAGTCCGTCTGACGCACGACTGCTTCTTATATATATATATATATATATATATATATATATATATATATATATATATATATATATATATATATATATATATATATATATAGAGAGAGAGAGAGAGAGAGAGAGAGAGAGAGAGAGAGAGAGAGCTTATTATATAGATATATAGAGAATTTGTTATATAGATATATATAGAGAACGCCTGGTACTTAGACTAGTACAGCCGACCCTCAACCATCCCTCTACACACTCACAAAATTTTTCTCTGCAATTTTGCACGAATCTCATGGGTGGTCCTGATGGCAAGTGGGGGTGTTCAAACCCTCCCCCCCCAGTGGCCTCGCCACTGGGCCAGAGTTAGTGTTGGGGTCGTTGGCTTTTATGCATTTAAAATTTCGTCTTTGACGTGTTAAGGAATGCGTCAATGCGCTAATCTGACAGCCATACAGTTTCTATTGCCTGTAAACGCTGAGAATTCTGAATCCCTCTCTTCTAACCTTCACATAGACAGAAAACGTTTTACCTTGAATTCGTCTAAGGACAGGATCACGTGATCATGTCTCGTGTTTGCTTCTACTTCTCCTTCTTTTCGGGTCTCTACTCTTCTTCTTCTTGAGCTCATCGAGTGAAGGTTTTCTGTCGGTGTCGAACCGTGACTACGGGCGGACGAACCCTCGAATGATCCGGGAAAGCTGCCCGTATGCCCCGTCGCCCTTCCCAGTGCCCCGGATGTCGGCAATCGAAAGAATCCAGGCTCTGGGAGTGCCTGTCGGGCGCGGGTCGAGGGCCTGGTACCTCCGCTCTCGTCGACGCGCCGTAGACTGCGAGGACCCGTTCGGGGCTGGTCGAGGGTGTCGGTCTGAGACAGTGAAGCGACGCCGGGGTCATGACCCCGCGATGACTGTCGAGAGAGGTCACGACCAGCAGCTACACCGGACTCCCGAGGAGGGGTCGAAGCCAAAGGCGCTCTTGCGTAGACGCTTCCATCGGCGGCGGCGTCCCGAGGGCCGAAGGGAGTCCCGCTAGTCCTCCTCATCGACCCGGAGTGCCTTCCAAGTCCGGTGGAAAGCTGTCCACTCAAAGTCCGGTACTGGTCAAAACGATCATCGATGATCTCTGAACTGTCGGATGTCGGAGGAGCTGATCGACCGACGTTGTCACTGACACTCGATTCCATTTCCGGCCTTCCCGACAGACCTTGAGACCCAGTCACGTGATGCCCAGGTGGTAGTTCTCCTTCACCGCCCGCCCCTCCGCCGCGCGCCTTCGTGCGTCTGACGATCGGCGCTGCACTGTCCAGAGTCACTGACCTCAGAGCAGCGGCGACGGACGGAAGGGGAGGGGTGGCAGGAGGTCTCCAGCTGACCTCGTGGCGACCTTTGTCCATCCCGGCGACGTTGGCGACCCGCTGTAGGATCGATATGGCGGATTGGGGGGTGTGGAGGAGCAGAGGAGTTCTGGAGTCCGGGTTCGGATTGGGAGAGGCAGAAACGTCGTAATGCTCAACGAAGGAAAGGAGAGGAGATCGAGCGGGAATTTCATCCAGGATCTTCTCCGAACCTGAACACAGAAGAGAACTACGCTCAGCAACGAAGGGTTTATCATAGTCATCTTAGTCGTCGTTGTCATCATCAAATAATAATAATAATAATAATAATAATAATAATAATAATAATAATAATAATAATAATAATAATAATAATGCATCTTATAGCACCATTTCTAAGACCCTAAAGGTATCAATCGACAGTACTTCAAATCCATCGGCAAAGGCAAAAGACCGGGTCATTCCAGGAATCAGAAAGCGAGTCAGAGCTATGGAGGATACGCTGACTTAAAGAGATGGGTTTTTAGTCTGGATCGGTAAATACTCAATTCATTCAAAGATCTGACAGGGGAATAAATTCCATGTTTTGGGGACAGAAATAGACAAAGCACTCTTATCACTATCAGACATGTCAGTCGACGTACAAACTAGCACATACATGACATGTCTCTGCTACATTGGCTTGCAAAAGTAGTAGTAGTAGTAGTAGTATTAGTAGTATTAGTAGTAGTAGTAGTAATAGTAGTAGTAGTAGTAGTAGTAGTAGTAGTAGTAGTAGTAGTAGTAGTAGTAGTAGTAGTAGTAGTAGTAGTAGTAGTAGTAGTAGTAGTAGTAGTAGTAGTAGTAGTAGTAGTAGTAGTAGTAGTAGTAGTAGTAATAGTAGTAATAGCGTCTGATGTTAAAAGGGTTAATACACTTACGTGCCTGCATGAAGTCCGGTGCATATTCGGTTGCTTTAACCCTTGCCTTCTCGGCATCGCTCTGTGCCTTGTTGGACGCCGCCACTGCAAACTCTGCCTTCGATCGAGCCGTAGTCAGTCTAAAATGCAGGTAACCAATGGAGCTCATTCGGTAATTCATCACGGAGGATTCCTCAAAAGACCGGTCGGATAACACACAAGGACACCTAAAATGCACTTTTATGAGATCTCGTATAGGCCTAAAGTGCACAGCGCTCTTGACTTTGGCCCTTCGTCCATGTTTCTGCGCTATATAAAACGACTAACTTACTAACTAACACAGAATCTGAAACAATAATAATCACCACCAGAACACTCCATCTGGATAACTGTCAAAGGCATAATAGGTCCATGAGTTAAAGAAACTTTGGGCTTTTGGAGAGATTGCAGGCCCTTATATATCAACATTTGATGCAAGTCTGTTTTTAGGAATATCACCAAGAAAGAGATTTCAGACGATCAAAGAGGTAGGCCTACAAGCTTGGCGCTGTCAGAGAAATAAGTGCCTGAGTTGGACAATGACATTAGAAACAATAGATGCATGCATTTAGTCTAAATAAAGCCCCTTCAAATCGCAACTTGCAAATCGATTGGTGATGTCTGGAAAACAGACCGAAACCAGACTGTCCATACATTGAGCGCCAAATGTATTGTATAATCGATAGAAACAAGGCGTTGCATTGAAAATCACACAGAAACTAGACTTTCAAAAAAATTAAAATCCAGCTTAATAACGGGCGTTTTCAAAACACTCCCAGTAAATAAAATCATGATATTTAACATATATATATATATATATATATATATATATATATATACATATACATACATATATATATATATATATATATATATATATATATATATATATATATATATATATATGAGCCATGTTTGAATTAGAACACGTGACCTCTTTGCAGTTAATTATTCTTGACTACCTTCGCGCAGTGCTAACCTGGAGACGGCGATGTCTGACTTCTGTAGCGCAGTCTGTGAGGCGCCTCTTGCTGTTGTGACGGCGTCCTGGACTCTGTCCTGGAACCTGTTCGGCCTCAGCATCAGCATCCGGGACTTCTTCCCGTAGGAGACGAGCACGTTGTTCCTGTACTTTCCCTCTTCCTTCGTCCCGTCCGCAAAGGTCGTCGACCCGTACCCGTGCCTCTTGTTGGCGTCCCATTCGCCCTCGTACTTCAGCCCGTCCGACCTCTCGCTGACCCCGAACCCCGACCTCTTGTCGCCCTTCCACTCCCCCGCGTACGTCTCGATCATGT
This sequence comes from Metaphire vulgaris, assembly GCA_018105865.1. NCBI lineage: Eukaryota > Metazoa > Annelida > Clitellata > Crassiclitellata > Megascolecidae > Metaphire > Metaphire vulgaris. The sequence goes on from CM030853.1 coordinate 611,129, forward strand.
CGACGTCGGTGACGTCATCCTGGATGACGAAACTCGCGTCGCTGTCCGTGGCGGCGGCGGCGGCGGCGGTCACGTGCGACTGGTCCGACCGGGAACTGGTTCGGCTGGCGGCGCTGCGGACGGAGCTGCGGGTGCCCCCGAGGCGCCCACGGCGGGCCGCCCCTGGACCCCCCTGAATGTCACCGGTGCTCCTCAGCTTCCTCAGCCCCAGGCCGTCCATCAGAATCGTCGTGAAGTTCGGCCCGGACGAAGAGGTTGCGATCGGCGGGAGGATGACGTCTTCTGTCCGAACGGCTGTGAGGATGAACCCTCCTCTCTTCTCGTCCAGTCTTCGGTCTCGGTCCTTGACGACGCTGTCGTCCTCGTGTTCGCTGCGGAGGGAGGTGAGGGACTCCCTGCCCGCCTTCTGTTGATGGCGGGCGGCCAGGCCGTAGGGAACGCTCTGTCTCAGGCCGTAGCCGTGGCGGATTCCACGCAGCCACTGTCCCTGGTAGATACCTACAACGATCCAAAAACGAAGACATCTTTATAGACATCATCATACATACTGCTACTGCTACTGCCTTACCACACTACAACACTGCTATAGCTGCTGCTACTAAACAAATAAATTTTGAAATATTAGGGCCTAACATTTTTCCAAAAATCCGAATTTTTTTAACTCGTGGGCATGTTTTAGCTTATCGTATCAATTTCATTTCGTGTTTTGTTAAAAATTCTTACGTGATTGAGGAAAACGGTTTTCATTTATGAAATTAGCACATTAAACTACATACAATTCAGCCTTTGAAATTAAAACAATTTTCAAAAAGGTAAAAAATGCAGGCCTGTGTTATTGATTCATAGGGAAAGCAGGCTTTCGACAGAGAATGTTTCTCTTCTCCTGCTTCTCCATTTTAGTATCCTAATTCTTTAACGTCAATTTTAATATATGAAATAGGCCTATATAACTTACCAAATATCGAAATAGGCTATTGCATATTTTAGCATATGTCTGTACAACTTTTTATCCTGTAATGAATTGTGATATTGTCGATCTTTGGTTCTGACTTTGATACTAATAAACAGATTGATTGATTGATAGATAGATTGATTGATTTATCGTCCTAACTCCCCTCGAATGCCGAGTTTTAAGCAATGGTTACTTACATTAAAAATGATTTATACGGGAAAATAACAATATAGCATATGAATTAGACAAGCACTCACCTCCGTCGGCGTAGGTTTCAACTCCGTATCCATCCTGAAGCCCCGTAGTCCACGTACCCTCGTATTTTGCTCCCGTTGACGTACTCTGACGAATACCGTAACGACCTTTGAACCCTTGGGTCCACTCGCCCTGGTAAATCCATCGCCCTTTGACCTCTACGCCGACCCCGTGTCGTTTGCCCTGCGTCCACTGGCCCTTGTAGTTGTTTGCGCTTGACCAGGTATAGACGCCGCTCGTCTCGAAGCCCATGTGCCAGGCCCCGGCGAATTCGCCCTGGCCCTTGGGGCCGGTGCAGACCCCGTGGCCGTTGGCCCTCCCGTCTTCCCAGCCCCCGGCGTAGGTGCCTCCGTCGTCGAAATCGAACTTTCCTCCTGCGTTGGACATCTCTGAGAAAAATACCAGTTCCAAGTTATGCTTTTAAAACGCTAAAGGATTTTGCATATTTTATCAATATTTCGGCGAATGTTAATTTATCATTTCTTATCCATGAATAGGCTATTGCGAACAGATAAAATATTTAATAACTGTTCGTGTTTACTGAACATGGAGGATACGTACAATGGGGGAACACGGTTCTAATTGGACGCGATCGTCAACTGATGCCACATGCATTCAGAGCCGACGCGTGGGTCCTGCAAAGCCTGCGGCCGCAGGGGACCCAGCCGGCCGCAGGGGCCCCGCCGGCCTCGGATATTAAAGAGTTTTTATACGGATGACCTTTCTTTTGTTCGTCAAGACATTTCAAAAACATTGTGCACGCAAAAATTGCAGGGGGCCCTCGAAAGTCACGCGCCGGCTCTCGGAGAAGGTGCTAGCCCTCTGGACCACATAACTCAAAGATATTTGTCGCTCCCTCCAAGAAATCAAAAGTTATAGGCCTAAGCAACTAGAGGTCCATATGCAAAACTACATAGAAAAATGCCATTGTCATAAGAAATATATTTTAATACTATTAATAACAATCAATTTCTGTCTATTTCAGTAGATGATGCATTACTAGAATGACAATGCATAGCGGCTTGGACGAGCAAAATTTCATGGAAACTATATTTTTGAAATGCTGTATTTACATCATTCAGTGTTTTATCTAGGCCTGTTAGGGGGAAATCCCTCCCCCCCCCCAAAAAAAAAAAAGCAGTGACACAAATTTTTTGCATTGAACTGTTTCTCTTCCCCTCCAGCCAAGTCAATCCTCCCCGCAAGGCCTGGGGTCTGGATAATACACTGACACTATTAGCAAAGCTGTGAGGGGGCACAGTGACCAAACCCCCTATTTTGGCGAGGTTTGTGCAATTAATTATTAGCTTTTGTCTACCATAGGCCTATAATAGAACTCAGTTTTCCCAACAGTAGGCCTGTGGATGATAATTAGACAAATCGAGCAACTTAATAGGCCTAAGTGCTGTTTAATGGGATTCACGAATAGGCCTTTAGGCTAAGCGCTTTCAGAATTAAATAAACTTCGGCCCAGGGGCGGTTTCACGTTGGGGATGACGGAGGATGCATCCCCCCACCGGCGCACCAAAAATGCGTGTGTGGCGTTGAAGAATTTCTGAGAAAATTGTTTGGTATTGATTTTTTGGTAGTACTTTAGTCTAATAGTAAACTTACTGACTAACTAACTACAGTTAAGTCGAAGCGCAAATTGTCGTATGCAATCGTCGATAAAAAACCGTTTACAAATGATTCCTTTGACAATTTGCGGGATCTTCCTAGAAATTCATTGCATCCCCCCACTAAGAGATATTGGAATCGCCACTGCTTAGGCCTGACAACCACACACAGGACTAACTGTACGAAAGGACTGTACTGTACACACAGGACTAACTGTACGAAAGGACTGTACTGTACACACAGGACTAACTGTACGAAAGGACTGTACTGTACACACAGGACTAACTGTACGAAAGGACTGTACTGTACACACAGGACTAACTGTACGAAAGTGCTTTTTAGGAGCGAAGATTTAAAATCTGGCCACAGATAAAGAAATTCACGGAAGAAAGAGATCCAGGATTTCAAGCCTAAAGGCAAGCCACATCGGGGCCAAACAAGACGCCGATCTTATATACAGGTCTATGCACAGGAACACCAAAATTATACTTAGAATCGAATAAAATGCTGAAGCGGGAACCCTAACCGTAACCTGGTCGTCAGAAGGCCTACACCTGGAGGTTCTAGTCATCGATCGATTTGATCGAATTTAACTCAGCATCCGTGTGAATAATAGCCTAATAATACGACGACGGAGCTGTCCCAACATCTTCAGGTGTATACGATTCGAATTCCTTGGAGGAGTAGGCCTACAGCTCCCCGTCGGCAGAAGCGCTTTGAGCTGGCGGAAACAACCTCCACGGGACGGAGGATGAGTGGATCGAGGGGGGAAGGTGTAACGCCCCGTGTACACACGGGACGGCGTAATTTTAGTCGCACTGGCTCGACAGGTGTCCTAAAGAGAAGCCTATCTAAGAAGCGAGGCTCATTATGTAGATGCCTATGCGTTCGAGGATAGGCCTACAGGCCTAAACGTATAGCCTAAGGCCTATATATGTTTATAGGTCGAGAGCCATGCTCGTAGGGCCTTCAATCTGCGTAGACCGATTGCCTAACTGTTGTAAGCCCTACACCCAGCATCTCTTTCCGTTTTCTCCGTCTTTTCGTTATGTATTATGCTCACCGCTTTCAATCTAGGCTTATACCTCCCCCACATTGTCCCTCCCCACTCTCCGCTTCTGACCTTATCGAACGAAACAACTAACTGAAAGTCGAGAACGAGGGACATACACTATAGAGTAAATGATAGACTGAATGTCCTGTCGAATATCTTTTGGAATGGCTATAGTAGGGCGATCGAGGGAAGAGCCGCGTATTAAGATAAATTATGTGGTTCATTGTACAACAGGTCGTTTTATAGACAAGAAAAACAAGTTTTATAATTAATTCGCTGCGTGCGTGAGAGAAGCCAATGGAAGGCCTGTTGAACACTGGGTGTATAGATATGTTAAAATCTAATCGATTTGAAGAAATTCTCCGACAAAATCCACATTTTCCTCTTGTTCCTTCCTCATTGCTTAAAATCATGCAGGAATAACCAATAGCATCGTACTCAATTTCGATCTACAAGGTTCGAAATAGAGCACCTCCCAGCCACTCCATACTAAACAATAGCGCCAGAGACTGTACGAGAACCAGACAGAGGCTATAGTATCTACAGGCAGACATCTAATGTCAACGAGGCGATTTTCAAGGAAACCCATTCAAAGCAGGTCCACTCAGTGGCGTCGCCAGGAATTTTTGGTTGAGGGGGGGGGTAAAAGGGGCTAGCGTGTCCGATTCCTTACCCACTCATCACTCTCTCCACAGAAAACTTTCTCAGTTCTCACCGGATTTGCGCGAATCTGGTAGGTGGTGTGAGGCAGGTTGGGGGGAGGGGGCAGTTGCCCCATTTGCCCCCCGTGGCGACGCTAATGTTAGAACGCCTCCACCATGACAACCCCCGTCATTCCATAATGCTAATAATGCACAGGATGCAAATTCATGCATTTGCAAATTCATCCGCATTTGCCATTGGAAAGATATCAATTATTTCGTCTTATGTATTTGTTAGAGATCGATTTCAAGCACTATATTGAGCCATTGTCTTTTAGCATTCTTCACTACATCGATATCAATCACTATTGTAAACTTAGGCCATCGCCATAAGTATTTAGAGCCCTCCAGCATGACAAACCCCAATGTTCTATAGTGCGTTATTCCATAATGCTAATAATACACAGGATTTTTAATAATGCGTCGATATTAATCGCTTTTTGTAAAGAGTATTTGAGCAAATACAACCGCACATTTGAAATTTATTTCGTCATGTAATAGATCGATTTCAATCCATGACCATATTCAGCCACTATCTTTAGAAATCCATTATTACATTGATATCAATCACTATTCGATATCAAACATGGGCCATCACCTTATTTGCATTTAAAATGGTTCATCTAATAACGACACTCAACCAGATTTGGTTTCGTTTGAGCACAATGACGAACCTGGAACTGATTGTGCATTGTGCATTTAAAATGCAGTGTTATGTTAAGATACAGAGCCTGGCAATACTGGCAATAAAAATGGCATCATTGCATTGATAACGAAATGCATTCCCAACATTACATTATTTTCTATTTGTTATTGTTGTGTCTCTATTCTATGTGTCATTAAGGTATTTTAACGTAAAGTGTTAACGAAAATTGCTATAGTTGCTAAAAACTAAGACCAGAAAATTATGAACTTTTTGTAGCTTTAAAAATTTCATATTCATATCTGTTTCATATGTAAAAAGTGTCATCTGAAAAGTTCTGAAAGTTTTTGAAAATCAGAAATTTTGTGTTTTTTGCAACACCTTAATATATATATATATATATATATATATATATATATATATATATATATAAAATACATTAATAAAATCAACATCAGTGCTAAAAACAAACACTCTGTAACCCCGCTAGGTCTGTAGCTAAGCTAAGTAAGAACATCTCCCATCTCGTACAAAGAGCAGCAAGGGGAATTTGACCACATCTGGACTTGGATTAGAAAACAAGATTGAGGCCTCAACAGATTTTCTGCCATCAGTTGTGATCGCTTTGATTTGTGAGAACATTCAACATGTGAATCACAAAACCCAACATATCAAACATTGTCCATGAAGACATGGCAACCATAATATAATGTTTACACAGACAATATCGTAGGTCTACAAAGATACAGAAGCAGTTCAATTACTGTATGTCTATTGTATTAGAATGTCAACCAAAAAAAGCTAATCACTCAAAATGAAACAGACTTTTAATCAAAACAAACTTTACTTTAAACTATCAGAAAAATTTCAATACATAACTAATTTGATAAAAGTATGCATCATAGGCATAATGTTTCATGTTTATTGCAGTTAGTTAATGTAATTTGCAATGCTATTCCAACTGATTCTGTAGCTGAACCAGATTCCATAAGCACCAATCAAAGTTTCGCTTCAACTAAGTGGACGCGCATGTGTGTCGTAAGAGCCCTCGGTCCTACAAATTCCTTTCCGCATCTGTTGCAAGACTGTGTCACATGAGTTCTTACGTGCAACGCAAGAATGCGTCCGCTGCAGAAGCCTTTGCCACACATGGAGCAGACGTGCTTCCTGTCTGCGTGCACAGCAGCGTGGCGAACCAGATACTCCTTCACGGCAAAACGCTTACCGCAGCGCTCGCAGACGTGCGGCGTCTGCTTCGAGTGCATCTGCAGGTGCTTCGTCAGGTTGGAACGCTTGCTAAGGCTCTTGCCGCACACCTGGCAGACGAGAGCCGATCGCCGGTCACTGTGCGTCGACAGGTGACTCTGCATCGTCACCTTCTGAGCAAAGCCGCGCATGCAGACGGGACACACGTACGGCTTTTCTCCGGTGTGTAGCGCCCTGTGTCGACCGAGGTTTCCGGCATTCGAGAACGAAGAGCCACACGTCTCGCAGCTGTACGGCCGCTCTCCGGAATGGGTCTCTCGGTGCTTCGCAAGACGAGGACGCGTGACAAACCCCTTGCCGCACAGACTGCACACGTACGGCCGAACAGTTGTATGCCAATTCAAAACGTGACGCTTCAGATTTGTGATGACGTAGAAGCCGCGGCCGCACATGTCACAAAGGAAAGGCTTCGTTCCCTTGTGCTTCATCGCATGAATCAAGAAGTAACGCTTGAATTTGTAGCCTTTTCCGCACTTTTCACACATGTGTGGAAAGCCGTCAACGTGAGACTTTTGATGTGCCTTAAGAGCTGCAACGGAAGAAAGCATTTGGCCACATTTGTCGCAAACGAGAGTCTTTGTCTGCCCAGCGTGCAACTGCATATGCTTGTCGAAACAGCGTTCTCTTAGAAATTCCTTTCCGCAAGTCTGACAGGTAAAGATGTTTCTAACTGCTGTAACATCCTCTCCAGCAAATCCTGATCTTTCCCTGGAATTTTCATTAAAGCAATGCGGCAGAACATCTTGCAAGTCTTTGCGACGCAACGTATGAGATGACTTTACGTCGTCTGCTTCGTTATTTGCATCAGTTTCAATTAATTCATTCAGAGATTGCTGCCTAGTTACAGACGAAATTGCCTCTTGCTTCCGATTACAGAGATTGGCTTTATTTTTCTTTGCAGCCAGTTGAGAAGAAGTCCGAACATTTGCGTTACGCAGTTTCAAAGAACTGTCAGGAATCTTTTCGGTGTTTGTGGGAGCAGAAACAGATAACAGGGAAGGCAGCAGTGATGATATTTCCTCATTCGACTGGTTGTAGATAGCCAACAGTCCACAATTGGACACACAATCATCGGACGCATTCAATGAATTTCCCAGCACACAGTCGTCATCCTCCGAGCTTCGGTTTTCTCCTGTGACCAAAAACCAAAACACTTGGAATAAAACTAGTTTTAACTGGTTTCAAGTCAAGCAAGTTTCTTGTATGGCAATGAATGTATAGAAAATAAGAGCAGGATAAAATTGCAATGAAAGAGTTCAATTGCGGTGAAACTCAACTACGTCACAACTTATGCTAGACACATGATATAGTTAAACCTTGGTTGAAATCGTATTTTGGGAGACAACAATTCTTGAAAATACAATTTAAACCTTTTCCTTAGCAATAAGTTAAAGCAAAAATCAATCTAGTCATTTGGCATAAAACTGACTTATAGTTACCTTTATCAGCATCTGAAGATCGGGATTCTTTGAAACTTTAAAAACAGAAATTATGATCAATTCATATGCAGTTGCATAACAAATACGTACTTTTGAATCTGAATCGAAAGCAATGTCTACTGTGAATTACTGGTAAGCAATAGTAACATTTAGCCGCTCTCATAAAAAGTCAGTTAATACCATCGCTTGATCTCAGTGGAGTTGAATGCTGTGGCAAGCTGTGTTCTCTATGCACAGTGTTCATTCTAGCCACCTTGACATTGGGGGAGGATTTTGAAATCTTGGGGGGGGACAAGGTCTGAGTTTCCATACTTTGGGGGGATTTCCATTCCTTCTGCCAACATATAAAAAATTGGGGGGATTTTAAAACTTTGGGGGGAGGAATTCCCCCCAGAGAAGGCCTAGAATAAACACTGCTCTATGCAAAAGATTGATCTGTGCATTGATTAAAGTGTACCGCAACATAGCTGCTTCAGTTTGCAACAAAAGAACTCTGGTTTTATGATTGGTTAACATCATTGCACTTTTACCAATGATTGAACTAAAACATTGGTGGTTAAGAAGCACAAATCATTGCAAATATTCACCGTCATTAAAATCCCATTTGGGAGAAAAATGTGGGGCTTCCATTTTCAAGATTTTCAACTACAGCTACTTCAAATATCAGCCACACTCAACCAAAATTTCCAAACTTAAAATTCTACAACAGAGCAATATTAACAAACCCAATAAATATAGCCAAGGTGCTCACCCTTCAAAGCCATTCTCAAATGTCACTCGGGCTCCATTTAGTTTTGATATATCAATTCCAAGTGACCGGCAAACAAGTAAGATTCTCGAGAATTCCTCCACCCACCGATAAGACGAAGAAGCGACAAGGTGACCGGTGTAAAGAAACTGGAGAACTAGTTCCACAGCGGAGGCAGAGCAGCCAGGAAGACTAATTCTGTACTGGACTTTTGTTGTCGCAGCAATGCTCAGATCTTTAAACATGGAGCAGAGAGAAGGGCTGACAGCGGCCAACACAACACTGTGGGCTGGCAGCTCCTGGTCGTCGGCTTTCAGGATTGTGTCGCATAAAATACTCTCTTCACGAAACTTCTTCATTGTACTCATCAGTTCCATCGTATATTCCTCAGGTGCCATCATAAAATCTAAAAATTCAAGCGTATACGTTAAATTAAAGCTTGAAAATTATCCTAAAATATTGTTAAATGCATGCTAATTGGTTGAGCTTTCAGGTAAATAAAATGTTGCACCCTCATGGTAAAATGTCTGTTGACGATCATGACCATGATCACTGCACCCTTGCATTAATGCACGTGCAATTTATTTGTGCTTTTTGTGGTTTTAAAGTCTTGTGAATTTTACGAGCCTTTTCCTTTGCCCAGCTTTGTCCTTTATGACCTCTTGTGTCCTCCTTTAGACATTAAGCCATGTATCTGGCAACTCTGGCCACTGGCTACATAAATTCGCAATTATTTACATAAATTTATTATGTGTACATCAAATTTTTTAAAACACAAAGTTTAGTTTCATTTGAGCAAAATAAAGACTATAATGAATCACATGTCTAATAAATACGCTCAAATATTCACAAAATCGAAATGTTTTCTGTATGTAGTTATAGTTAATCAAAACATGTTTAGATGAGACAAAATCTTTTATCAGTTCTTTCTTAAACAAGGCATGCGTCTAATTATGTAAAGTAAAGTAAAGTAGGTAAAGTAAAATATCGTGGATTTCTATAGTGCCTTTTCAGGCAGCACAACAGTACCTGCTTATTCTTAGGCGCTCAGCCTCTTTTAAAATAGCTATAGAAAAGGTATGCGATCAGCCAGGCAATAGTCAATATCCGATATATGTACAGCTTTAGCTAATGCTCGTAGTTAAATTCAGGTATTTAATGCTAAGCAAATCCTGCAGTATAAATCATCGATATACATTCGATGGTATAAATCCACTGTCCGAAAACAATAATTGATGCAACGTCAACAGCGTAATTTTTAAATAGGAAATATGAAAACTCAAATGTAGCATCTTGCAACAGATTACTCTCGTGAATTGAGATTTGTAGCGTTCGTTTATCTGAAAACAAATACAGGTAAATGTTTAATGGTTTTATCTATGTATTTGAACTTTGTTTCTTTGCAATTTGCATTTGATCCTGATTTTTTGTACAAGAGTGGCGCTGTAGAAGTTGGTATTGATAATTCGACTTGCTGCCCAATGTAAATTGACGAGTTTGCTTAGGCCTTTGGAAAGTAAATTACACCGAGTAGGCAGTGACAGTGTTTTTGTTGGACAATTTGTTTATAAAATTGATTTAAAAAGCAGTTTATATTGCGCCAAAATGTCTGGGAATTCAGCGACAATTGAGTGCTACCTGTGGCTGTTGAGCGTCATGTATCTCTGCGCCTTTTCTTCTCTTTTCGTTCAGATTCCAGGTACGTGAGGCACAAAGCATGCTTTCGTTTGGATTCGGAAGTTACTAAAAGTAAAACCATAAACAGACTTCGGTGGTATGTCATGTAGTTGTCGGACAGTTATATAGCGCCTCTATTGACATTTACTCGGGAAGCTTTGCTTCTTAACTGCTCAGTCTTCAGAGTTTGGCAGAATGATGAAAAGTGTAATGACTGTAAGATTATTATTATTTTATATTTTTACTGAAGCATAAGGGGAAATCGCTGTTTTTCTCTGATTGTATAGTAAATGTGTGCTTGAGGTCTGAGGTTATGGATATGATGCATTGGATATTATTTTAGGTGAATAGGTATTTGAGTTTTGTTTGTTTGTTTGTTTGTTTGGCTGTACTGTGTAAAGTGTGTGTTTTATTAGTTTATTATTAGTTTATTATTGTTTTTTTGTTCTATTTGATGCTGTGCTTGTCAAGAAATAAAGATAATTATTATTAAGTGTGTGTAGTGAAGAAATGCTGATATGTTTTGTGTTGTATTGTTAGGGTTGTACGGGGGTGATGGTATATTGCCTGTTAAACTCGTTCTTCAAGGAGGTTGGTAGAATGTTCTAAGTCATATCACTGTTAGTTTCTGATGTAAAATAGTGAGTCTTAGAGGCTTTTTGGCTGCTTGGTTCATCATATTAATTCTGATGTTATCTAACTAAATCAACATCCGTCTCACTGGCAGTTAACTCATAAGGCATAATTACCCAGTGCAACATGTGCAGAAGTGAAACTTTGGAATCATCAAAATGGTTTCAGTCAATGACCTTAAAGGCCAAATTCAGCCTTAAGATCGCTGATAATCTCTACTCCAGATGTTCTGCCTTATTTTAATTTTCCCAGCATTGTCCTTTAAGGGGTTGTGAAACCATATTTACCTACACAATGACAAACATATAACATATCTTATTCATATACACAGTAACAAAAGAGAAAGTTAGATTGCATTTGCACAATGCTTGGAATTGTTGCATGCTTTTTTTTACTGGCTCTTTTAGTTTTCACGTTATTTTTTCCAGGGCCTGAGTCTTTGCAGAATCTGGTGACGAGTCAGCCTTCTCTGTTGCGTATTTTGCCATGGTTTGGCTTAAGAGACCCTCAGCTGGGCATGGACTTGCTTTGCTTCCTCGGCATTGCTTTGTCGTTTTTTGCAATGATATTCCAGGCCTTCAGAAATGCCTTGATGTTCTCAGTTCTCTGGGCACTCTATCTGTCTTTGTTTACGGTAAGTTTAGTTATTTGTTATGAGAGGTCATGAACTATCATAATAGTTATTCACTGTCATTGGTATGTCTTCAAAATTCAGGTTACAGGCATGTTTTGATCAGTCATATTTTTGGAAATATGTCGGCTTTCTTGCTGAAGTGGGTCAGCGAGGTTTGATTATAATTTGAGTTCTCTTGTGAAGTGGCGCTATAGAAGTTTAAGAATAGATTAAATTAGATTCTGTTGTGGTTCAGATCAGTAGAAGTGATATGCCTGAGATTTTGTATCTTGCAGGTTGGACAGACATTCCTTTGGTTTCAGTGGTGAGTGCTGAGTTTTTTCTAACGAAATATTTATAATTATAATAATGGATTTAGGCAGATATTTATTTTATTCACTTTAATTTTAGTTTATTAATTTATGATTTATTGAGAGGACAAATGTGAAATTGTATGTTAATTGCAAATACAAGCAATGCTTGATTAAACATGTGAAATATAAGTAAACGTCTTTGGCTATAGACCGATACAGAAATTATTAATTTATTTGCTTATTTGTTTAGAAGTTGCTGTTGTAGTGTTTGAGCTGGAATGATGCTGCGTTGCAGGGACACGCTTCTGCTCGAAGCGGGTTTTCTGACGATGATCGTTGCTCCTCTCGGTCTGAGAGTGGTGCGATCGAGCTGGTTCCATCGTCATGACGGCATAACCTTCTGGCTGATCAAGTGGTTGGCATTTCGCCTGATGTTCTGTTCTGGAGTTGTCAAACTTCTGAGCAACTGTCCTACCTGGTGGGGCCTTACAGGTAATCGCTCTCGTATATTCTTCAGTTCCGTGTTCATTGTCCATATTTTACTTATTGAGTTTCTTGTTGGATTGATTAGCTGTTTCAATTTTTTGTCATACTTACTTATATTCCTGGTATTATATAAAAATATTCCTGATGTGCATTGGTATTTCATGATCTATGCTAATGCTAATATTTGGAAGATAGAATTGGCAATCTGACTGAAATTGGTGTGAAAAATGATGAAGGAAACATCAAGAAAGTTGTTTATTACTTTTACTATCTTGTGCATTTTAGCACAGGCCCAAATACACATACAAACAGTCAAAGATGCACACACACACACACACACAGACACACACACACAGTCACACATTTAATTGAAGTTTGAATTTTGAGAGGCATCATGTGTGTTTGTTTACAGCTCTGAATTATCATTATGAATCTCAGGTTTGTATGACTGCCATGTTTTGTTTGCTCGACTTTGTCTTTAAAATCAAATGGAGGTTTTCAATGTTAGGTTTTTAAACTAAGACTATTTCTGTTTTTAAAAATATAGCTGATTTGTCTGAGGGGCTGATTGTTGGTGATTTTCTCTGTAGTCATGAAGCTGACATTGAGTTTTTGTCTTGCAGTGTATTCCTACCGCACTGGCGTGGTATTTCCATCAGCTTCCCGTCTGGTTTCAGAAGCTTTCTGTGGTGGCAACATACGTCATTGAAATTGTACTTCCATTTCTGTTCTTCTCTCCAGTTCGTAATCAGAGAATTTTCTCCTTCCTGGGTCAGGTTGGGAATTCTCAAGATCCTTTATATCTTGTGCTATGTTTTTTCACAGCTCTCTGCTGCAAAGGTTGTCTTGTTGTAGTTTCTTTAACCATATGACTGTGCTTATGTTGTAGGCATTTCTGATGATCCTAATCATTCTTACGGGCAATTACAATTTTTTCAACTGGATTACAATCGCTCTTTGTCTCTCCATCGTCGATGATGACTTTCTTTTGCTTAATAGATGGACTGCAAAGCAGCCAGGAGACGGTCAGTAGCCATTTATATGCAGCATTTTACTTGCAATAATTGTATTTGTGACTTTTATCAAATGCAGAATGTAATTGTATGATTTGTATGATTGTCTCATATTTTTGGATGTGCTTCAATCAAATCTAGGTTATAATATTGTGTATTGTTGTGCATAAATAATTGTCTATGTGATTTTTTGTGCTATCTTGACAGTAATATAGATAACATTGTTCAATTGTTTTCAGATGAAAAATTTAAGCGACCAACTGTTATATCACGGCTGTGCTCTGTAACAAAGTTTCTGATCAATCTTGCTGTGTATGGAGCCATTTTGTTTGGGACCATCCATTATTTTTCTCTTCGCTTCAGTTTACGACACTTTTCTATTAAAAGCAGCATTGGTTAGTAGAAAATAACTTTCTCTACACTATACTCGCATATACGTCAAGTCTTTCTGGTGTCTCAGTGGCCTAGTTGGTAGAGTGTCTGTCATCAACCTGGTTTCGATTCTTGGTCACCCACTTGTCCACTATTGCAGAATTAAAATCAGTATGGCCTGCATAGCACTTTAGCCTAATGGCTAGTTCAATATGAAGGCAATATATAAATGTAAGATTTTATCTATTTATGGTTCTACATCACTTAGTGTGTTTCTCTGTTGATCGGTTATGGTTTTCCATGCTTAATGACATCTCTTGTTGATGTGCTTGTCTATATATGATTTTAATGATTTCATGTTTTTCGAAAGTGTACTGTATACATTGTAGCGTTTTCAATGGATGATCTGAAAGAGTTTTTGCGTGTGTCTGTTCCACTTTCCATCTGGATTGGATTGATTTGCCTTGGGAAAGAGATTATCTCCAGCCTTCTCCTGTATGAGCCAATAGTAACAGTTTCTTTTGCAATGCTTTCTTAAATTGGACTGATGGGCATTCAAGATCAACCTCAATGTTACAAATAGGAACATATTAGTAAATAGACTTCATTTCATTCAGTGACAGAGAATTTATAATGTTTGATTATAGGTCTTTATTTGGTGAAAAAGGAGTACTGAAGAAGCTTACAAACGCAATGGGTGTGGCGTTTTTTGGGCTTGTTGCTGCCTGGATGTTTTGCTTGAGTCTGGTCAGTGCTGTTGGAAAACATTTCATATTTTGCAAGGCTGCTGAAGTTGGTTACCGGTATTTAGCATAGCACGTGTGATATGCAAATTGTTCTCTCTTTGCGCAAATCTTTTTAAGTTCACTGAAATTATTTCCTTGTGAAAATTCTACAAGTTCTTTAATCTAAAACGCTGATGCATTACTGGGCTCCTATATTGCAGACATGGCTAGATTTGCTTTCAATAATAATTGTTTGCCAGATAAATTGATTTGAGTGAAGAGTATGAAAGCTTTCTAAGCCACTAAACTCTCAGCTGCTTGTGATGATGATGATGATGATGATGATGATGATGATGATGATGATGATGATGAAATTCTTTTGGTATTTAGGTTCCATATACGGATGTTGAGAGAGTGACACAAGAGAGACTGCCAGCATCTTTTAATGATTGGTTTCGATCGACTGCCCCTTTGCAGCTCACGCATTCTTATGGTCTCTTCAGGAGGTTGGTCTTATTCATAGATTTTAATATCACAAGATTGAGTGTAAGCTATGAGAAAGTGAAGCCAGTTTACATTGAGTGTGTGTCAAGAAATGTTTGCCCTCTAGACGTCTCGACACTCAAACTTCTTTAGCACCAATCAGTATTACAGAAAGCATCAGTCTCTATGGTAGCCGATAGTGTAGAAGTCTAAAAATTGAACAGCACTGAATGAAAAGACAAATGAATAGTCATGTAATCTAATCCAATCAACTTCTATAGCGCCACATTTAGTGAATGGATCTGGCAGTCGATGGCAGATCAAATCTGTTTTGCACAATTTCTTGCAGATGGCTGCATTCCTCCAGTAGACTAATTATCCTATAATTCCTTCTAAATACATTTACAACTGGTCTTCATTTTTACATTCAGCGGCTGAGCATTTTCACGAGAGAGATCCGACGTCCTCAAACATTGCTTAAAATTATGACCACTTATTGACAACTATTACTAATATTGACAATATTTTTCTGAGAATTCTACTTCATTTGTTTCTTTATCACCGGTACTAATTTCATTCTCAGTATGACTGGTGTTGGAGGTCGACCCGAGGTCATTATCGAAGGGAGTGAGTACACCGACAGAGAGTGGCAAGAGTATAATTTCCTGTTTAAACCAGGGGACGTTGGACGCAAACTACCTCTTGTTGGTATGGAATTCCTTGATACTTAGCAGGAACTTTGCTTTTACTTTTTGTATTTGCAAAATAAACAAATAAATGCTAATTTCCTGTGATTTCCATAAGAACAGTATCTAGTAAAATATAAATGAGGTTTTGAAATGTTGTAATTTGCTGGTATTATATTTCATGCAGTATCTAGTTCACAATGATGTAATTAAATAGAGATTGGTGATATTACTCAGCTGACATGTGCATGTACCTGTATTTGCCTCAAGTGGTGGAGTTGTGATTGATTTGGTCGTGTTTTTTTCCAGCTCCTCACCAGCCCCGCTTGGACTGGCAGATGTGGTTTGCTGCTCTCGGCTCGTATAACTACAACCCATGGTTTCTCAACCTTGTTTATCGACTTCTTACGAATCAGACGGAAGGTACATTACGCTCGACTTTTACGTGTCATTTACTCTTCAGTTTTACTTTTAAGCTTTTCTGCTTCTCATTGTTGACGTCGGTGCTGATGTATTTTTGTTACTTGGAGGATGTCAGCAATTCAGTGTTGGATAATTTCAATTGATTGCTAAGACATCTCCAAGTATAGTTTCAAAGCTAAACTTACTCTTTAATGATTTCTGTTGTTGGTTAAGTGACACTTCCAGTGATGGGTAATTCAATTTCTAATTCTAATTAATTAGCTAATGAATTAGCTATCTGTCTAATTCTAATTCTAATCAATTACTTCCGAAATATTGCTAATTCTAATTCTAATTCTAATGACTAGCTTGCTAATTGTAATTGAAAAAAACAATTAGTTGCCTAATTAGCACACTTGCTTGTGTCAAGTGCTTTGGAACCACGATTCAAACTCAAGTGGATAGAGTGCTGAGGAAGGATATTTTGTTCAAGGACAAATTAAACATGTAAATTCAGTTTCAAAGCAGATAAACAATACACCTTTGACACCAATGGACAATGACAAATTCACACCTCAAATTAAGTCCCACAACGATCTATTTGGATATATGGAAGAAACTTTGCTGAAGTCAACAGAAACTGAAGAGCTCCAAGTTACTTATATACTCCAACCAATATGAACACTAATTGTATTTCTTTTGGGAGGACCATAAATTGAACTTTCCCTGTTTTATACCAGCTACATTTGCAGCATCATAATGTGCCACATCTGCTGCTATTGAAAGATCATTTAGTGCAGTGGATTTATTCTTAATGATAGGAGAAAATGAAATCGACTAGATGATACTTTGTTTGAGTCACTTTTACTTGCAAAATGCAATTCTGATATAATCTAGATTACGGAGGATGAAATTAATTTTCGCCATTACATTAAAATGTATCGCAATTTTTATCACTGCACTTCCAATTGCTAATTCTAATTAAATTAGAAAGTATCTAATTCTAATTCTAATTAATTGGTTGTGAAATTTTGCTAATTCTAATTCTAATTGTAATTGTAAAATTTCAACTAATTCTAATTCTAATTAATTAGATAAAAAAGGGCAATTACCCATCACTGGACACTTCACCAAGTTATAAAGTTCTTGATGCTCTGTTGTGCTCAGTTGGTGATAATCTTCATTTTCTGCACGTGAATGCAGGGTCTTGAATTTTGTCTTTTTAGTTTTGCAGTTAATCGATAAAGGTCCATTCGAAACGAATCCACCAAATTATATACGAGCTCAACTCTATCATTACCACTACACCTCCTATAACAGGTCAGCTGAGAATTGTGGATATTCGTTGACCTGTGATCAATCAATCAATCAACTTCTATAGCGCCACTGTCGTAATGCCTAGGGCATCAGCCGATGGCACAGGTGTGCATTCTGGAGAAGCATGCTAGTTACAGATTATGTGATACTGCAATGTTCTCATTGTTTGCTTCTGCCATTCAATTGTTCTGGATTTTAGCAAGACATGAAATCTGCCCATAGTGCAGTGTCAAAATCTTGAAGTGTCAAAATGGAGACATTATGGCGGTTTGTGTTACAATTTTGGCTACGAGCTTATTTGAAACTGTTTACTGTTCATGTACTGTTCTTTTGATACCCGATACAAGTGTATTTGATGATTTGAGGTATACAGAATATGTATACAGCATACAGCATTGTGTTTGAATTTCAGCTCTTCGCGCGACTGGTGGAGGCGGGAATTCGTCAGAGAATATTTGCCGATTGTTTGGAAGACAGAACCCTCTTTTGTCAAATACCTGAAAAGCGTCAACATATACAAGGTGGAGATAATAAGTATAGAGTCCAGTTAATGAGATTCTATGATTACTTATGAAGTCCAAATAGTATCTAGACAGTGGCGTATTTACCATTGGGCCATTTGGGACATGGCCCCCCCTTTGGTCTTGGCCTAGCCTGTCCTCAGACCCCATTATAGGCTCGTGCTTTGCGCTCGCCATGGGCTGCCCCTCCCTTACCAAAATTCCAAATACGCAACTGTATCTAGATAAAATGCTGGTGATAGCTTGGACTGCAGACTGGTTCCCTGGAACTGCAGCATTGAATATGGAACTCTTCTTTCTCTCTACTCTGTTATTGAGTTTTAGATTGTATTATGCTGCTGGTCAATATTTCAGAGGGCTATTATTCAGTGTATATCTTAGCCAGTGCTCTAGAGGAGTCCCAAAGAAATCTTGTCTGTTTTAAATGATTCTACAATCACCAGTGCTCAATTCGACCATGTTATACGAGATGGAGATGATCAGATAATACCTGTTGTAGTCTAGACTCTATTGCAACAGAGTCCATTGTGTAGAGACCGTGTATTGTCCTAATGCATGCTGAGAATTATTTTCCAAGCATTGTCTCTTGATTTTAGATTTTGGTCGTTTTAGAATCCAGATGAACGTCCACAGATTGCTGCAAAAGAATTGAGCGACTTTGAGGAGTTCTTCGTTACTCTTCATTCCATTTTTCCTCCGTCGGAAGGCTTCAATTTCTGCATCGCTCTGTTTGTCACTGGAGTCGTACTTCTGTTCATAAAAGGTGGATTTTTACTTTGTCTACTTTTAATTTTGTTCAACATTACCTTTCGACTTTAGGAACTTTAGCTGTTGGAATTTTTAGACACTACATCTTCTAGTCCTGATACTGGTGTGCTTTGACTTATCTTTCTTGGGCTGTTCCTCACATATCGTGAACAGATATTGATTATAATTACACGTATGTCACCTTTAGTATTACTGAAAGAGATAACAGATGTTATGGATTATCCATGCTTTTTTTCAGGTGCCATATTTTGCTGTTAGGAAATGATCAGCAGCTGCTATGTTCTTCCGATTCGATCTTCATTATCAAATTCGACTGCTTTTAACACAAAGGGCAATGAGACAGACTTTCTGCTGCGCTGTATCAGAGTTAGAATCTAATCGTGGCTGTGGCCTCTAATGAAATCTGTGCGTTGGTGTTCACTCGACGAATTTTTTATAACCTCAACAGAATATTGCTAAGAGAATACTCATCAATGACTAGTATACCATGTAGCTGATGTAATCTAACACATTTTTGCACTGTTATGAATGTTCTTTGCATGATATTGTACTTGTAGGACTGCGATGAAATGAGTTATTAGAATTCCAATTATGTATTAATCTGAATGAAAGGCCAACTAGAATACAGTGGTTCTCACACAGAGGACAGATCTGCCAAACCCTATATTGTGCCAACAGTGTGACCTTGCTTTTATGCAACAGTTTTGATGGATCGTAATTGTAAACTGCTGTCCACGTTTTCAGCACAGGGTTTGCCAGTGGCGGTTCCAGGATCTGGCGGGGGGCGTTGGTGGTGGTAACTTCTAAGCATGGGGCCCAACAACTTTTCATAACCCTGGACTGGTCTAGTTGCTTAGAATGAGTGCACTAAGTATGGAGGCCAATAGGGGCAGGAATTCAATAGGGGACACAGGTCCCCTCTGGGTCCGCTTTTGGGGTTTGCACCTCTCGTTTGTTTGGTTTGTAACTGAACAGTAGATTGACACCAGTGGCCAGCTCTTAATAATTACTAATTTTTAGGGGGTTTAATGATTTAATGTGATCTATTTATGAACCACCATAGGTTTCAATTATGCTGTAAAAACAATAGCGACGTCGGATATCTCCGTAAGCCTGTTCTCACTGAAGAGACCTAGTACCTAAGACTTCTTGGGGCCAAAATTATTTGTTAAGGTCCTACCGAGATTTGAACTCGGATCGCTGGATTCAAAGTCCAGAGTGCTAACCATTACACCATAGGACCTGTCAAGTTGTGATGGCGCTTGAGGTTTTTTGAGGCAGATACCAGGTTAATGTGTTTTGACACCTAAATATTTCGCTTACGACAGGTGTTCCGCTCCAGACAAAATTAACATTTGTTCAATTAATTAAAATTTCTAAGGTCCAAACTGCGCATTTACTATTTTAATCTGACAAACAGAAATGTATTTATTTGAATTGAATCGATAGGTGGCCAAATCCATTCACGACGGTGATTCATGCTGTGGTTTAATCATTGATGTCTATTAATAGCCTATGACCAGTCTAGGCTATTAATAGACGTCGATGGTTTAATTGTTATGATAGTCAAGTCATAGAGGTTATTAACGCGTTACCAATCGTGTTCCCTGGTAGTCTAGTGGTTAGGATTCGGCGCTCTCACCGCCGCGGCCGGGGTTCGATTCCCCGTCAGGGAGTTTGCATGTTTTTATCATCTTTATTTTGCTCTGACAATGTGATTGCTGGCTAGGAAATACTGGATTCTAGAAACTGATTTTAACAACCTAAAGGAAACGTTATGGCTTTGATCTGCTTGTCTCCTAATTGGAAAATGCAAAAATAACCACTGACCAAAAGTAATATAGATTATATATCTAAGGTAAGTATCCTCATACCCAGGTATTTTTCAGTTGCAAAGGCCACAGAAGAACAAGCAAAGAGGAAAGAGTTCAACTCTGGAATTTGTAATATTATAGTACCGGTATTCACACTGAAGATAAAAAAGAGGGCAAACTTTTTGTTACTTTTTTTTTTAAATAATTGGAGCTTACATCAGACATAACTATTTACATGTAAATGAGCTGGACTCCATGAAGTTGCTTCAGAATCAAGTCCACTGGATTACCGGTAAATATCAAAACACAAGCAGATAAACTTTGGACATGTCAAGAGGAGGAGTAAGAGGATGTGACAATGAAAAAATGAGGAAGATAACATCAAAAAAGTACCTAACTGACAATATAAACAATAAGAGGCTATCAAACAACCAAGACAGGTGGACGAGAAGAGTGGCAGATGACTTAGTCAATCCTCAAACTTATTCTGAACAGTCAAACAGACAAAGAAGTCTCATCATCAGTGTCAGTTGGTGGCTTAATATCATTGCATTGAACAAAGCAATAAACAGTTTGGCCAAAATGTCCAATCTTGTATTGAAAACTCCATGAATTATATTAGAGATTGCAAATTTCTTTAATCATGTCTTAATATTTACCCCTCTGTCCTAATACTGTATCATCAGGTCAATTTCGGTTCTTACGAAGGGCAGAAAAGGTGCAGAAGACTTAGTCATAGCCATGAATCAAGGCAAGAGTAAACTGACAACAAAACAAGTTCAATTTCTAATGTACATGTTGCAACCTTGAATACAGCTGTTACAAAGCAATTCTTTGAAATTTCAATATAAAGTAAACTCCAGAGATGGAGCTACACAATATTGCAAACAATACAATACAAAGTTGACCAATTCATGCAGACATTTGTCTAGACAACCCCAGAATGAATTTTATTTTGATGAAACTATGATTCAGACAACCTTTAACTATAAAACAGAAGCTAATTATAAATGATTCAGAATAAACATATAAAGAAATACTGCATATTACCGGTAATCACATACGGTAGTATTTCCCATAAGCAAAAAAAATCTAAGAAACATTTCTATCACATATCTTCCATTTTGATATACAGCAAGATGCCAATTATGAATGCAAGCCAGTATTTCTGATTATATTAACAGCATAAGCTGCTAAGCAATAGGTCTGTAAATATCCTTAGCTACTATTCAAACTGGCATTTTGCAAAATGGTTAAAACAAGATTTATGCTCTCAACAACTAATCTGAATTTACCAGGATTTGATTAAAACAAGAAGAATATGATGCACAATTCTCTTTGACACAATAAGTCACTGCATTGATAAGATTTTTGTTACAATTCCTCAATAGCATTATTAGCATAAAGGAAATCTAACCATCATTTCAGTGCCAAATGCAAGATATTATTCACAGAAATTTTAATCCAAACCTCCATAAGCATCAACTCCCTATCAATGTCAGCTGAATACTATTGATCTGATTTTAGATTTCAATGATCTTTCAAATATAAAACAAAGGAGGAATCAATACAACCATTTAAGAAAACGAATATAAATCCAAAGTAGAATCAGCGATCTTTCACTTTAAAGAAGGTAAATGACAGAAATGATCTAATATTTCACAAGCTCAGCTTTGTTGCTGTCCAAAAGCAGAACAATTCAACAGAATTCAAATCATTTATTAGCATTCCACAACATGCATGACTCCTCAAATATGATTGCTGCTGAGTAAACGGAAGATTTGGCAAAGAATGCCAAGTTCCAAACAGCTCTGAACAACCTTAATGTCAAAATTACTGAAATGCCAAAACCATGAAGTAATATTAATTCTATGATATCAAAACACTTCTAAACATCATAAAATATCGATTGCTTGTATGTTAGCAACATTCACTTGGCTAAGATGAGACCAAAAACGACTACAAAAATTCAATACAATATCAAAGAAATGCAGAAGCATAAACCAAGAACAAATCCTGAAGAAATAAACGATTTCAGTAAAACGTAGTGGATACATCCTTTAATGTTTGAAAGGTACTGATGATTTGAATTTAAGCCAGTCAACAAATTACATTCTCTACCACTTCTTTTTGTGCTCGTCCATGCTGTAACCGCCCGGTCCAAGAGCGACGACGAGCAGGAGACCGCCGATTACGGATAATGTCTGGAAGAAGTCGTACTTGAGGAAATCCCGGTTGTACTGGTACTCCGGGATGCTCCACCAGGCGTTGTTGTAGAAGTTGAGCACCGTTAACCAGAAGACGAGAATCAGACTGGCGAGTTTCGTCTTGTAGCCGATGGCGATGAGGAGAACGAGAGCCGTGCCAACCGCGTTCTGGACAAACAGCAGAAAGGACATCTCGAATCGGAGCAGCGTCAGGAACATGAACACGAGCAGAACGCGGCCGCTAAGCTGGAGATAGGTCTTAGGGGTGTTTTCTCCGAGCGACGGAAGGCCAGCGAAGAGACTGCGCCCCTCCGATTTACTCTCGGCCAGCAACAAAATGATGCCTCCGGTCAAAGCCAGATTCCTGTACAACAGCACAATATACAGAGCTCAGTCATTAAATGCTACCAACAAAAACCTCATAATTTTAACAAAAAACATACATATGGCTTTAATGCAAAGATTCATTTTCCTAAAACAACTTAGGCTTCTAACAAATACATCATCCTAACAAATTAAACACATAAATGAAAGTCAAATATTATTCATATTCATAAATGAATGTATCACAAAATAAGCATCATTCTAAAAAAGAATCAGATGAAATTCATAAAAATGACCCACCTAAGGAAGAACTTCAAATCCCACAACACACTGTACGCAACCGACTGAAAGAAAAACAAAAATTGCAAATGTCACAAATTCACAAAGCCTTACAATGTTTCAGTCCAAAAGTCCATGCTGCCACCGAATATTTATAAGACCATAGTCAAACCATGGTCAGAGAGGGTTGAAAAGCCATCCTTTCTAATGATGTTTATTCTTAATCAAATTATCAGTTACTTTATCAAGTTTAACTCATGTCCTCATAATACCAACTTTCAATTATGGTTTTCATTACTTAAAAATTGAAACAGAATGTATTAATTGTATTGACACATCTCCAAACATCTATACCATTCCTCGTAAACAATAATAGGACATATGAGCTATTCTGAGGGCAAAGCTTCATTCCTGCTCACCTCTATCGCCATTACCACTTAATTATAATATTACAAATAATCTCACAATAAGCAGAATACCATTCTACCTTTGCCAAATAGGCAACACCATATTCTCTATCCAATCACTACCATATTTACCCCATTCCAGTGAAATATGATCACCTACACTGTAGGCAGAGAGCTTATTATATAATTACATCTTACATTACATTATAATACATCTTCAACACTAAGTACTAGCATTATCACTTAACAGAATCACAGCAATGCAATATCACCATGCATTATGCCAAAGAGTTTCCAACAATGTCAATCACACAATACATTAACACGCTTGAAAATCCAAAGATAAATGCCAAATACCTGCAAAACGATCACTCCAAAGAGAATTCCGCAGGCGACGCTCACGTGCCTTCGGATCAACACAAGGGCACAGCCGCTGAGCTGACCGGCCAGGTTCAGGAAGACAAAGAGAGCGGCAAGAAAGCGGCCGCACCTCCAGGTGGCGTTCATGTAATCCCGCTGCTCATTCCACTGCATCCACATCCTTATTCCATCTTCGAGGAACGTACTGATCAGGCACAGACGTGCAATGTGCGGAAGAACGTGCTTTCCATGACGCAGTGCCTGTACAATAAGTGCAAATGAGTCTTTGTGCAACATTACACTCAAACGTACAGACACATGCAGACTGACATGCAAGTAAATATTTCAGCTGCTGTGAATACAGCGACACTGAGCAAGGTCTCATGACTTATCTCTAAAACCTATTTCTATATAATAACAAGGAAATCAAAGAAGCAACATCAGACAACTCCTCCGAGTATTTCCAGTTCCATCTGTTGCATAAATAAGACTCCAGACAAACATTAAAAATGCATGCTTTTTATTTGACAAATAAGAAAATTTTTTAGACAAACTATAATGACTAGTTTCCAGCCCAATCATCATGATCATAACTGCTACTGTCGCTACCATTGCCACAGTCTGTTAGAGGTATTATTAATGGTATTATCAAAAAATCATTCCTTTAATAGTGTCCAGGGTTAGGACCCAGGTACCTGGTCGGCAACGTCCTCCGCCTTGTTGATCAGCTGATCTCTCTGCGACATTTGATTTCAATGGAAACAGAGGAAGAGATCAAATAGATTATTATTGTTAAATTACTCGTCTACAGTTAGCAAATCAACGCCAACAACCGACGGCCCAAACTCCAACAGGCAACAGAAGAGAAGAAACCGGAAACACAACGACACGTGTCACTTGCAACCGGATGTCATGCTCCGCAACCCAACTTATCCAGCTTGCCATTCTGGTCAAATATCTGTGCTTAATAAACGCAGATCAACCAGATTCCATATTGTAATAACATTTGTGAGAAAGAGAGACACATAGAGAGGTAATTGGAAGATTCGGCTACTACACGGATTTCTATTTATAAATCCATGGGCTACTATCGACAGTGGATTTTATCCTCGATTTTCGCATAACTATCTCCTTTATATCCGAGCGCTAGAATCGCCTTCGTCGTCGTCGACGTCGCTGCCGTCGGGAAAATGGCCGCCAGAGAAGAAGTCGCCAGAATGGTTGTTGGTGAATTATGTCCGTTATAGAATCCACTTTTTAAAGGACCTCGAGGGGGAATTTTATGCGTCAAATCGGTTCTTTCAACTCCCGATAAATCCGAGATGCGAATCGATCGTTGCTTGAATGATGCTGATGCCGCAGAAGCTGAGAATTGTGTCAAAATCACCGTCTATAATCTTCGATAGTACTTAACCCTCTTTACAGTGAAATAAAACAATAATAATTATTATAGTTAATTGGAAGACGTTTCTGGAATTTAAGAGAAAGAATCACGACTTTATAAAGTTTGTGAGGTGTTGAGGTGAGGCTCTACGTATTTATGCCATGATTAGAAATTTGCTTTTTGCTTTTAATTTTTACTTCATAAATGAGAAATTTAATTGTCACTCCGTGCTCTTTCTTCATTCCTCCTCCGTTGTTTCGGTTTGTATCAGTCTCGTCGTCATAGTTTTAAGTTGTTGTCAAGCACTTGGGTTGTTTTATTACGATATAAAATTATTTGCAATCTGCAGATGTTTGTTAGGGGTCGTCCATAAATTACGTAACGCGGTTTGGGGGAGGGGTCCGGCGATTTGCTACGAAGTGTGACGACGGGGGTTCCGTAAATGTGACGTAACGCAAGAAAAAAATTCAAGTGGTGACTTTTGACATTTTTGCTTGTCAGGGTTTTTCGGGAGGAAAGAATGCAAGGATGACCTTTTTTGCTTGTCAAGACTTTTTGGAAGACGAAAATAGGGGGATCGGCCGTTGTTACGTCATATTTTAGGGGGGTCTGACGTTTTGTTACGTCGCGTTACGTAGGGGGAAGGGGTCAAAAAGTGACAAAATTGTGTTATGTCATTTATTAACAACCCCTTATTTAGAAATTAATTTATGTTTTAGACTAAACGTGTGATGGCAGACAGTTCATCATCGTATGGAATGACACGATCAATGACAGATGACCCTTTTGCAAATTTCTCCTACCACCCCCCAAAGCCAGTGGGACGCTTCCGTAACTTTGGTGGGCATCGAAGTCGCTACAAAGCAATGTCTGTTTCCAGGGAACAACTCGGTTCTAGCAGCAGTCTTGCGACATTATCTGGTATGCCAAAATTTTATTTATCTTGTCACTGCAGCTTTAAATTTTTATATTTCTTTTAGCATCTGAAAAATTTGTATTTGCTTGATGACAGAATTTATGGTGTCTTGAGCCATATATATATATATATATATATATATATATATATATATATATATATATATATATATATACACACACATTTCTGAAATAATAGCTGGTTGGGAAAAAATATTCAGCAACTGTTGTGACATTTTCGATTGTAATTTATATAAACACGCTATAATATTTACTCGCTGTGTTTTTGAAGGTTCAAGTCAGAATCTTCTGGATCCAGTTAAAATGATGTCAATGCAAGAAGATGCAAAGTCTCGCAAGATCTCGTCCGAAGTGATGAAGCACTGCCTCTACGAATCCGTTCTGTCGCCTTCTAAACGTCGCTTTTCCATGAGACCGACCGAGTACTGCAACATGAGTGTGTCCGAATATGGGGACGACCCCGACCCCCGCTCCTACGCCCGGATGGTCCAGTCGCTTCCCGTGACTCCAGCCCAGAGCCAGACCGTCACCCCGTTGCACAGCCCAAGGACGAGCCGTCGATTCCGCGCCTTCTTTTCGTGCGGATTGTCGCCGCGGAACGCGACTCCAGAAGAGGATGACTGCAGTTTTGAGGTCGAAGAGGACAGTTGGAAAGGCCTGCCGAGTCTCTTTAGACCGAGGCCACGCTATATTCCGGCAAGCGGGGTGAGGCCAGTGAGTACAAATCTGGACGACATGAAGGAAGATGCGATGGAATACGTAAATAGTGATAGTCCAATGGTACTGGATGCGCCCCCTCGTGTCCATCAGTATCGGTCGAATGCGTTGTCGTAACCACTGAGTTGAAACAAGAGCCGTGTGATTGATTTTGCGTGAAATTATGTTCTTTTGTTCTTGATAAAAACGGTTAGCGACTTCGCGGTGATGATCTGAATCATTCAGCTGTAGAAATAGCGGTTGCTCATTTGCAGCATGTGGTTGGATTTTATATCATTAGGTTTTTAATATTAACTTGTCACAAATAGCGTTGATGTTGTTCATGTGTTAGGTTTTTGCAGGCATAGATGACTTATAAATATGGTGTTGTGTGAAATGATGAGCTATTGTACTTTCACACGTTTAACAGTTTGACGCAAATGCATGTCATAGGAGTGAAGCTACAGTGTCTGTACATATGTCTTAGCATTATCTCTTAGCATGTAAAGTAATCCTTTATGCTGTTTACATATTTGTATTCGGGTGTGAATTCTATGTTCGTATGTAGAAATATTTAAGAGTCTGTTTGTTAGTTGGCTGCCACAAGGTCTCCACTGTTGCATGAGAAATTGTTATGAATGAGTCATGTTGTCTAAGATCAATTAGGTTTTTGGTTGGTTTTTGTAGGATCTTTGGTTTGTTATGTTTACATAATGTTTATGGTTGATGAATCAATGGTATTCCTTGCCGTCCCTTTCCATTGGATCGTCTTTGTGGCCGAGTTGATTTGGCCTCGGCTGCTGAGGGGCTAAGTCTGGCCTTGGATTTGAGGTTTTTGTATTTTGGGCATTCAGTTGCCACTGTCACTTAATCCATGTTCTTTCACGTGTCCCTCTTGTCAGGCACGTCGGTCCAACAAAGCAGCCGCACACAAATACACAGACTGTGCAG
This sequence comes from Metaphire vulgaris, assembly GCA_018105865.1. Lineage (NCBI taxonomy): Eukaryota > Metazoa > Annelida > Clitellata > Crassiclitellata > Megascolecidae > Metaphire > Metaphire vulgaris. The sequence goes on from CM030853.1 coordinate 639,172, forward strand.
CAACATGATGAGCTTGTTGGTTGCAGAAACACAGCTAAATGTGCTGTATAAATTGAAGTTATGGTGGCAATGATGATGATTATGATCTTAGTAATTGTTAATATAGAGATATAGACAGTTGAGTTCATATACAACTGCTGTCCGTAAGAACGACTGGCTCCTGACTTACTTACTTAGACATATTTGTTGTGGTTTGTGGTTCATTTGCTCCTTTGCCTATTGAATTTGTTTATTTGCATGTTAGATGCCAAGTGATTGTAGATGTTTTATTTTATGTTTTCATATATAAATATTGATTCCTGTAATTTTCTAAACTAACTGAAACTATTGAATTGTGAAGCAGATCGTAACCAAATATTAGGGCTATATGCATTTATGATTTTTTGTGGGAGTGAGGGGACATATTAGACCAGTATTTAAGATGGAGGATAGTATTGCCTTTGGCTACCTACCGGTATTATATGAAGCGGCCTGTTTTGCTTGCCAACGGCCAAGGCTGGGAAAATTGTTAAACTCTGAGAGTTTCGCACTTTGTTGCTACCTTATTTCTGAAAGTGCTTTTACCGAGAAACAAATGAAAAGAATTGCTGGCGCTGATTAACGTTAAATCTTCAGTATTTAGTGGTTAGCAAAGTACAGTGCATAACTGTTGAGTTGAGGCTTCGTTGAGTATTGTGTTCACTAGAACAGTAGTACTAAGTGAATGATTGATGAGTGTTGTGCCTTTAGACATCTGTGAATTTCTCATAAAAGTCATCAGTTGCCTCTGTGCCATGTATTTTTTTTTCTTTCAAGTGACCGCATTTCAGAAATTGACAATGGACTTCATGTTTAAAAATTGGTTTAGTTTAAAATAAGGGTTTGTTAGTGTAAACTCAGAACTGTGTTCTGATGCATTAAATTGTTAACGTTAACGATTAAAATTTGACCAGCAATCATGAACCAAATTTGATTTTATGTCAGAGTTTATCGGCCGTCGGTTTTATTCTTTTATCGATTGTGACACTTTTATTGTTTTGAATAAATTGTTTTTCTACACTTCAATTTTACTCTTCATGTCCTCATTCTTGTAAAGCGCTTTTGACTTTGGCCCTGTTAGCTATGCTTACGGCGCTCTAGATATTGTCTTTAATAATAATAATAATAATAATAATAATAATAATAATAATGTCTTTGTCCAGTTTGTGTCAACTCTGCATAATATCATGCCATTTATATGAGCCCTTAGTTAGTGAGATGGTGCTCACTTCTATGTTTATGAGCAACAAGCACACACACACACACACACATATATATATATATATATACACACACATATATATTCATATATACACACACACATATATATATATATATATGTACTATTATACTATTTACTTCAGATGAGTATTTCATGTTGCTTTTTTGAAAGCAATTTTCTGTTTTGTGACCTGCTGCATAGATTGTTCATTAACAGCAGCTTGCCAAATCTATGGTGTTAGATGGTTTGACATGTATGCAGTAGTCGAGAGTTTAACATGTGTGGGTGAGTGTACAGGACAGAGGCTGTTTTAACCACCTGTGTCATCGTTGTTGTATTTTCATGCGTGCTTGGGTGTTATGTAGATGTTGCTGAAGCAGAAACATGATGGGGATTTTAGGTCTGCAGAATCGTTAGAAAATTCTCATTAGTTTGAATTTATTGGCTTTGGTTCAACTGTTTCTGGTTATGCTAAGATCCTCTTTGTAATGAACTTGAAGGTCATGACCTGTTTATTGCTCAATGCATCCAGAGTAAACTGTAAACATTTTGAAGGGATTGAACTGGCAGAATTTCTATGTCATAGCCAAGGTTCCTTCCTTCATAACTGAGTTCTTTATTACTGGATTTTGCCATAAATCAGTTGTTGGTTTTTTTATCTTGTTTTGACTGCTCATTATTTACTAAATATTTTCTCATTTCACACATGGTTTTGCAGTATTTTATCATTTCTCAGGATTTTGTTTTCTTTTGCGATTGTTTGTCATATTTGTTAACCGGTCAGACTTATGTACAATCTCAATACCAGGGAAAGCCTATTCTGGCTCTGTTACAGGGTTTGGCTTAACCTTTACCCCTTTGATTACTCCCCCACCAATCTGACTGACCTTACTAGTTTGACCTGGCCGTAATGCGGATTGGATTTGGTGTGCCATTGGCTGATGCCCTGGGCATTGTGTTAATGGCGCCATAGAAGTTTATTGATTGGCTGGTCAATCAATTGAGGTGTTAATTAGGGTTCTGGGCATATTTAATAAGTACACTCTGGAGGATAATGTAAAGTAACAGAATGCATGACATAGCATCGGGTTTTGGGATTTTCTTTTACTTTTATGTTCATGAACAGTGTGTAATGTAATGTAACAGCATTCTTATATAGCGCACATATATTGTAGGTGGCACATTGGTGATATGTACAAATTCTTCATTCTGATGTATGATTTATGCAGAACTAGTCTTGGTGTTCATTGAATTTTATAGATATTGTGCAAAGTTGTACTTTTGTTGTAATTAGTATTGTTCCCGACTTAATTGCACAGCAGAGAAAAACTTGTATGCATGACGAGCAGAATGAAAGTACAATATACATTTGTGTTGTAAAATAATTACAGCATAGTTGTAAATAGTTTACTAAATACGATATGAATGTATGTTTTGCCTAAAAATTGAAGTTTATGAAATTTTGAGTGTGTGCTTTGCTTACTGTAGAAGTTATTGTTATTTGTATACCGTAGCAGCAGTGAGGGGTCTGACCCCTTTCATCAAAGACATTTCTGACTGCTGAGGCTCAACCTTGACCAGTGGGTGGGTTAAGCCCCCAATCCCTGGGAGATCAAGCACTGGCCTCTAGCACCAACTATATGCTTGAAACTGCAAATTCAGAGGCTGCTTTGAGGGGATTATGCTGTTTAAGGAACCAGTGAATCTAATTTGCAATATTCAAATTTCTAGGACAGTTATATTGCAGTTTTTATGCACATGGCAGTCAATAAATCCTAGAACTCAATCACTTCAAGTAATTTACATAGCTAAACTGGACATGAAATTAAAGAGTGACTGTGGTGACGGTAATGCAAGACTTTCAACTTTTAAAAATGTAACAGTACATGTATATCATATTAGTAATAGCAATGATAATAAAACACTGATTGGATTTTGAGTAGTTTTGTAAGTCCTGTTTTTAAAGCCACTGTCACTCATACAGCCCCTCTATTCCAGCTTCTTCTGTTTGTTAAATATGTTACAGCTGCTGTCTTTGAGCCTGCTGTAGTATTAACCCCTTAACCATGTATTTAACTAACTCAATGTAAAATGGACGGATATATCCGGGATTCCCAGTTAAGGGGTTAATGTTGGCATTGTTTCCCTGATTACCAGGATATTATGGTAGCATAGGTTTAAAACAAGAGTAACAACATGTGTCTAGAACCACCTGTCTGAATACGCAAAACCTGATTGCGATGTCCCCACTAGGCTCTGTCATTCGATCCTTCTCTTCACAGTCTATACTGTTCCTTTTGTCCATATTAATGTATGCCATGAACCATGCTGGCTATCATTTGTATTCAAATCTTCTTGAGGATGGGGGCTTAGCCTCCCCATTGGTCGAAGAAGTTCAACAACCTGTAGAGTTACGTGGACTCTATTAATATTCGCCCCACGCCTGTGGCCAACTGATTTCCCGAGAAAGAACCCGGGTAGACGGTCCATCTTCGGCTGGTGGTCTGTCGAGTGAAGCTACAGAGGTTCTATGATATCTATGGAATATGGCGAGTGACGAAGTAGATATCTACGTCGTAGTGAAAACATTCGACTGAAATTCTAATCAGTTGAAGGATTTTATTATTTTTCCGTGGATAAGAAATGTTTTGATTCTAGATAACAGACACCGGCAATTTCCCTGTTGTTATCTTCAGTAACGTCGATCGGATAGCGGAGGCTGTCGATTGATCATAGAATATCCACCTGACGGTGAAAATTTGGGGGTGGGGCGATAATTTGTCGGCGAATCTCTTATTGTGGTTTAAGCGAACATAATCCTTCACGAATTTTCTTTGATCTTTTCTGCCGAATAATGATTCTGTTGACTTACGGAATTTCTGAGTGGATATGAGCAACAGTTACCTATCAGAATACAAAACACCATCGTCGTCATCATCACCGTCATCATGGGGTCACGTATTAGGTAATCTATTTGTATAAGTTTAAACTTTAGATGTTTGAACAGAGGTACATCTCTGTGGTCTGCCCTTTTCCATTTCCGACTCACATTTTGAAATTATATTAAGTGTTGTCAGTAGCTGGTGCCTATGAGACAATATATCTGTGAAAGTTATTGATTATTGTTGAGTACAAACTATGAGACTGCATTAGTCATTTATTATAAAGCAACCTTCTTCTAATGTTTGTACTCTTAGTAAATTTTGAGATCATGTACATATTTGCAGTTGTTCAATGCAAAATTTTGTGGTTTCTGAAGTAATGTATTTATTGATGCACTTCTATGCATTGGAATGTTGGTTGGCGTGGAACTTAGTAGTGGCATGCAATAAGGAACGGTGGAAAATGGAAAGGACAGAAGAAGAATCAATGCAGAGATCGGATTGGAAAAACAAATATTTTTAAGTTAGATGCACATAAAAATTTTAATCCAGTTATTTATAGATTTGCACAGAACTGCATCAAATTGTGTTGTTTAAAAATTGTGAGATTCCGTCTATTTTAATGCAGTCAAGAGATCTGTAGATCATTACTCCAGTTTCGATGCACATGATGGTCATGTGAGCATTTTGCACTTTGCCACTGATAAGTAATTAATTCTATGGCTGATGCAGTTTAATAGATCCGTCACTGGTGCTACAAGATAGAGGCTAGGATTGCATATGAGCTGTTTAATAGATGGAGTGATAATTTTGTTTGATTGCTGCCATTTATATCTTCATTTAGCTCATTGTGGCATGCCTGCTACTCTTGCATGATGGTCATTTCGCAAACCAAGCTTAACCCATGCGGCCATCTATTCTGTTCATTTTGCTGACTATTATTATTCTATACAGGTGCATGTAATATTAGTTAAATGTGTTTCTAGATTAGTCAAAGCCAAATGCAATTGATATGTGGACTGATAGTTCGATTTCTTTAATAGGCTTGATCCAGACCACCTTTATGAAGTATTTCTGGAAGTAGGGAAGCCCATCCAGCAAGCGGAAGATCCCTACATTCTTCAGATTTTTCCAGAGACTTATAGCGATGATGTAAGCAAATGTTTCCTCTCTGGCATTTGGCTTCTGTTTAAATTCTGTCAAATCATCATTTTCATAAGTAAATGTGTTGCTAACGGCACAGCAACTGATAAAATAGTTTTTGTTAATATTCACCAACAATAGGATTATGTCGACTGATTTGTTTTATCGGCTTTTGTTGTTTCTGTATCAGTGTCTGCGTGTTGCTTTTGTATCGGAGGCTTGTTGGTTGCAGCATCAGTAGTTGAATGCTTCTCTGCTGCTCTCTGATATCATGTGGTCTTGTACTTGCACTGTGAGAGAAACTAAAGAGAGCAAACCTCTCTAACAGCCGACCTGACTTCCTGAGAATATGTAGAATTTGCAGAAGAGACATGACCAGAAGTGATGCACTAAGATATGTGAAGGGATTAATGACACTAAACAAACAAACACACACACATCCTTGAAATGCTGGAAGAGAGGTTGCTATGGGCAGTACAGACATTTGATGTGCAGGTAGATTGAAGGATACTGCAAAGGGCAGTGACAGCTTCTTTAGAAATAAAACAGGTGAAAGGAACACATCTATAGAGCAAAGATGTACACAGGATGTGGAGGGAGGGGCAATAGATGTGGAGTAATAGTTTTCAAGGGAGAACCAGCAGGAAGCCTACAAAAGATAATCATTGGCTTAAATGTCAAATGCCATTGGCTCAACAGCCTTAAACAAGGCTGGGGGGCATTGATGATGATGATGATGACGATGATGATGATGATGATAGATTGGATATGAATTGACAAACCCTGTATCTGGGTCTTATTCAAAGTGAGTCTGTTGTGTTGTGTTTAGGGTTCCTGTGTTTGGCCTGCAGTACATTGTGGGTGTGATATGCCTTTAGCCTTGTTATCTCCTGTCTTTGCTTTACTCTATGAACTGACTTAGTCTAGTCATTCTATGTGCCTGGTGTCAAGAGGTCATTTCATTTTCTCAGTTCTGGTATTGATTATTTAAGAACTTGTCAAATGTATGCAAAGCATGCTTGAGAATATTGTCTTCTGAGCTGATTGAGTTTCAGAGGCAGATAATTTCCCCCATAGCAGATGGTTTAGGCATGGCTGTTGCCAAGGATTGCAAACGTTGGGGAGATTACGAAAAATCTGGAGCAGCAAGGGCATAAACATTAACACAAAAGTCACAATATACAACACCATAGTAATCTTGCAAATAATACACAGTGCAAAAACATGGAGCATGAAAGAAACAGATGAACAGAGGCTACTAGTCACCGAAATGACCTGATTACAGAGATTCCTTGAAGTAACCTGGCTACAAAAGATAAGAAACAAAGACATTAGACAGCATCTCAACCTAAAGGATACAATTATCAACAAAATTAGAAGAAAAATACTCAACTGATATGGACATGTCAACATGGATGAAAGGAGACTACCATACAAGGCACTCTACACTCAAATAGAAGGAAATAATGGAAGAGGAAAACCCAGGAAACAGTGGATGGACAACTTCAGAGAAGATATGAACATGAAAGGAATTTCAATCGTAGGAGGAAGACGACGGTTGACAGAATACAGAACTTCTTGGGAACATTTTATGTCTGGCTATGGCCGCTAAAGAGTTGGCAGAGAGCAAGGTGATGATGATGATGATGATGAATGATGATGATGATGATGATGATGATGATGATGATGAGAGATGCATGAGTGATGATGATGATGATGATGATGATGTCACTTCATAGTTAAAAACTGAAGCTCTTTAGATCTTGTTATGTCTAGTTTTGCCCTGGGTGCAAAAAGGTCACTGGGAATTTAGATGTTAGCACCTTGTTATGGAATTCTAATACTACTGATCCATTGATGATTTGATATTTTGGATATTGTGTATCCTTTGACCACCACTGCTCAGCTTCTCTCTTGCCATCAGTGTATCTGTTGGTATTTTGGCCGTGCTTAATAATGGAGTAAGGTTAACTGCCCATCTGAGTTTTGAAATCTCTGATTTTAAATACATCTTGAATCTAGGTCATGCCTGTCTTGCTTTGAATAAACAACAGATGGATTTTAATTGGAAATAACTCAGCCAGAAAATATCTATGACTGTCATACAACCTTATTCATGGGTCATTAATATTTGTAGGTTTATCAGCCTGTGCTGTTACAATGTCTTCTGTTTTATACAACACACACACACACACTCACACACACACACACACACAATTTACTTTAATTACATTCAATTTCCTGACATTCTTTTGCAGATTGCTATACATGTATAGTATTGCCGTTAACTGAGTTGAATGTAAATATCTGTATGATTAACGATAAGGTCAAAGGTCACTGCCAAGGTCAATTTATTTCTAAATGATGATTATAATTCAAATGGAAACTGTTATAGGCGTTGAAAACTGTTGTTGTTCTGTTGCAGGAAGTTCTGAAATCGGTTCCTAAGTTTGCATTTCCAACTTTGTCCAATGATTCTGGGTAAGTTTTTTTCTGGAGTTCATTTTTAAAAGTTTCAGTGTTTTCATCAGAATTATTGTGGCCACTGTCTCCATTGTTGTCATTATCAGCGCAATTGCTGCCGGCGTTGTCAACGTGAATGCTTAGTCTTGTGTTGGAGAAATTGGTTATTAATTTGAGTTGATGGTTGCCTTGTTTTTGTTGTCTGTTATTAGTGTGAAGTACTTTTGTACAGATTTCAGTAGATTTCAGTAGAACATGGTACAGTTTAAATGGTTTCATGTGCTTTGATCTTAGGATCATTGGTTTGAATTTTGCAATTCCTTAAAAGTGTATACTGTCTAGTGGTTATCAGTTGGTGTCACAATATGATGCTAAATTGTGAAACCGTAGGAATGAAAACAGTATTTATTTGCATGTAATTGACTCGTTATGACTATGAGTAGCTTGCCGTGTGTTATAGACGGTTGTACCTAATGTGCAGTGCACGGCGTAAGGATTGAAATGCAATTGTAGATTAGATCAATTGCAGGAGACACGCAGACTGTTATCTATTGTAAAATAGAAGGTGAGATTAGTCTTGTATTGTGGTTTGTATTCACTCTTGTTCTTTTTTGTGTTCTCATAGCAGTGTTTTGTTTTGTGTTTTACGAAATGAGGGCTTCTCTGTTGTAGAAACCAGCCGGGTGAGCATTTCGCGTTTGTCTTGACCGACATCGAGAGCAGATTCAAATTCGGTTTTTGTCGTATTTCGTTACGAACACAGACATGTCTCTGCATTATCAGGTGAAGGCTGTCTTTTCCGATATCATAGAAGTATAATGGCTTTTCTACTGTTGTCATTTGCTCATATTTGTTGATTGTATGCATTTGTGATATTTAATGCATTGATTTAGATTTTAGACATCTCCCAATATTTCTCTGTTTGACTTGTGTTGCGTTTGTGGCATAAGAATTCTTTTTTAATAAACTGCAGTGCCATCAGTTTCTGCTGTAGACATTTTTGTATTTAATCACCAGTGAATTAGCAATTCACGCCTGATCTGGTCATTTCAATGGACTTCTAAATGATTCGATTAGTTTTCAGTGCAAGAGTTGAAAATGTGACATGGGAGTGACATGCTGTCAGCTGCACTTTACAGCCCTGTTGAGCCTTATTAATTAATGATTCTGTGGTAGTGAAAGTCTTTACACAGCCTTTTGTTACTTTACAGCTGTTTGCCATGGTATGAGGTTTTCTACCCACTGCTGGACAACATATCGGATCAGCTGAGTTCTTCATCTTCTGTTACGCCATTTCTTGACGCTTTACATTTGACAAAGTCTTTCAAACCGGGAGAAACTGTTGTTGTTGCCGTTCCAAGCAGTAATAAGGTAAGTAAGGTGGCCATCACCTGGTCAGAATGCCTACTTTCTGGTGATGGCAGAATGTCTGTCTTGCTTGTGTTTTACGGGTGAAATGTCTTTTGAAATTGTTTATTGAGCTGAAACTGCCTTTGGCCTTGCTGTTATAGCAGTTGCCATAGGAGCTGTTATAAAAGAGTTGTTGTTATAAAACGGTTGTCATAATTAATTTGAAATCTCATTTTTCTTGAGTGGGGAGAATTTATTTCTGTGTGATGGTGTAATTTCATTTCATTTGTTGTTTCTAGAATTTCCATTTTGCCTGTCCAATTCCTAACCAGTTATCTTTGCTTCCAGATAATGTTAGTATATTTTGAGATTGTTATTGCAAACATTATTCAATCTTCATTATGGCCTTAATTTCAAATTATGGACTGTCTTAGGCTAACTGATACCTACAAGGAACTTGCTTTTGCCTTTGTATTCTGAGTGGCATTTGTTTTAATAATATTCAAAAGATTCACTGTTGCCAGTAATTTAGTAATTGTTAGAATTGATATGCAGTGATCGTATTTGTAGTCTTTTTGTTGTTTGTAGAAGAATCTGCTTGAGTTTTGCACCTGTTTTGATGTGAACAACATGATGATCATCTTTGCCAGGTGAGTTGAGACGCAAGATGAAAGACAAATAGCCCTGCTTAGTTTCTATTTTATCTCTTTTCAAAATAAGAAAAAACTGAACATTCTTTAGAGATGACATCAGCAGTGATATTTTTTTCATCATCATCATCATCATCATCATCATCATCATCATCATCATCATCGCTATTATCAATTCTTTGTTTACAAAATGCATTTATAGTTTGTTTACGGACGTTGGCTTAGATGTGTCATTTGTTGTTGTATATAATACAACAGTCTGCTGTGTGAGAGACGTATCCTTGCCTATAGCCAGAGCCTATGTCGTCTGACTGGGTGTTTGGCTGGGGCCTCGCTGTTGCTTCACCCGATGAATTGGTGCGTATTGTTCATTCGTTCTGCTGATCGTCTGTCTGCGTTTTTGGAGAGAATTGAAATTGATGACCTGTTTTTTGTCTATTGAATTTTTTTCTCAAATTTTCAGCCTTGTGTATTATTTGATCAGCACTTTATTTTTCTGTGTAATCTAAGTAGTTGAGTATAAATTGGACTGCACTAAACACCTGTATTGCAAATTTTCTTATGCTATCAGTGCATGTATTTTAACCCTTGAACTGTCAGAAACGAGTATACCTGGTTACATTGCATATGTTACAAAAGTATCTGGCGTTGGTTTAAGGGTTAATGTTTTTTTTTTTGTGATGGTAGGCAGCATCTGTACATTCCTATTCTTCCTTCTCACCTTCTTGACTACTGCAGGTCGGTCACTGCATTTGATAAGAGTGAAATAACTAATCTGACCTTTGATTTGCTATTAATATCTTTAAAATGTCCAATATATTTACATGATGGAAACTTTGAGAACATTCCTATAGGTATATGTCCTAAATACTTTGCACGCTCTCGTCATTACTATTAGCCTTGATGATTTACTATTGATTAGTAATTGATTCTGATGGATTTGTGTGTTTTCTTCAGTGCTCCGATGCCCTATCTTATCGGCCTGCATTCATCAGTAATGAAGGTCTGTGTCTTACGATGGATATCATCCCATGTGAAGGGATTGGATGAAGAATGTTTTGGTTTCATATGAAGTCGTGTTCAGATGTTTGTTTGTGAATGCATTCGATTGGTTAATGTCTTTATGACCACCACTTCGTTCTCTGGAACTTTCCATGTACATCATTTGATGGGATCTGCTTACTGTTGACCTTTGACGGTTGTCTCTAATATTTTGGGTTTCGTTTTGCTTAAATTTGAATCTAGACAGAGACTTTACCAGAGTTTCTTGTGCTAATGGACTGATTTCTGGTATGTTTTCTATTTTCTTTTTTCTTCAGAAAGTTAAGATTCACGAACTTGGTGACACTGTGATTCTGAACATCGATGAAAATTCAGTGAAGTCCGAATATGATGACCTATCATCACTACCTGAGGATGTTGTGAGTTTGTAACTTTTGTGGCACTTACTTACTTACTTACTTACTTACTTACTTGAGGCATTCTACCGCATCATTTGAACAGATTAGACTGCTTATTAATTTACTGATGAACAGGAATCAGTGAAAAACTGTATAATAAGAGTATTTTCCCAAGAGAAGCTAATTTATGTCTTGGCTTGATATTAGAAGCTGTTACTTGTTCAGTGAAGTTACCAGGCAATGTTGTATTTAGCACTGAACAGTTGCCAAGGTTACATTATGCACCTATGTCAACATTCAATTACTATCTTTCACATGCACACACACACACACACACACACACTGAAATACATAAGTAAGTAGAACTTGACAGGCCTTAGCAGTGGCCACAGCACTATAAATTGTAATATTATTAATTATAATTATAATATAAATATTAGTTTTGTGTGTTGATAAAAGTTTTTCGTTGTTTCTTTCTAGGTGTCTAGTTTGAAAAAGCACCTGAAGCAGCAGGATAAGGCACATGGAAATCAGCCAACCAAGGATGGGGTCTCTAGAGCATTCTTGAAAGCTATGGTTGCTATTATCGGTAAATAGCAATTACTAAAAGTCATTGATACGCTAGAAGATGTTTCAATTGGTTTTGATTTTCCTGTGGAATTCCTGACAACATTAATGATAGCAGACATCATATGTTAGTCAAGAAGTTGGTTCCGAGGGAGGCTGTTGATAAATTTGTGCAGATAGGTGACCAGGATGCAATGATATTCAGGATAATGATACTTCTGCTATAGGTACTTATATTTTGATATTGCTGTCCAAAGAATGTTAATCCACAATCACCCACATATCACTGTTGTATCCACGGCTGGCCTTACGTTTTGTGGGGCCGTGGGCAAGATAGGGTTAGGGTCAGTGACAAGCAAAAAAAGGCCGTCAAGAATCGCGGGGCCCTTTGAAGACTTTGCGCTGGGCCTCTTGAGCAGCAGGACCCTGGGCAAAGGCCCGGTTTGCCCAGGCTTAAGGCCGGCCCTGGCTGTATCATTCCACCTTTGTTAATTACTATGGAGATGTTTAGGTTATGACGTTGGAGTTAGGGTTTGGTGTTTGTTTACATCGTGATAGAGAATTTATTTCACGCTTAACATGTTGATTCTTAATTGCACAGGAGGTTACAGAGACGCTCTGAGGTTTCGACCCGGTGAACCGATAACCTTTGACCCGGATGCGTTTGTGGTTTCGCGTCCGGTCCACATGCAGTCGCTGCTGCAGAAGATTCTTCAACTGCAGACGTTTCAACAGTTTGTCTCCGACCGACTCGACCTCCTGAACGCGGGCGAAGGATTCAAAGATGAGTTCGACATCGAGGCCAGTCTCTATAGTGACAAATGGGGAACGCAGTCACGCTACAAAGACTGGCTTAGTCACATGAAGGTATGCTTTACCTGTCAGGTAGTAAGTAAATTGCTTGGTGTCGTAATCGTCAGTTGTTTGGTCTTGTGATTTTATTTTCAGTTTTCATTATTTCAATGTCTTAATGTGGTTCTATGTTGATTTTTTTTCTTTTTATTATTGCTTTTCTAGAAACAAGGAAAGAAGCTAAGAAGAGAAGGAAAGGACAGGTGGCTTGAATTTACCTCCAAGGTTAGAGGTTTCCTTCAATCATTTGAAGGTTCTTTATATAAATAGAATAACAAATGATCAAATAAATTTGTATTATTATTGCAGAAAGAAAGATCTAATCTTAAAATTGGACAACGTGAAGGTGATGATCACCAATCACTGATTTGGTCCAATAATTTCATTTAGCTTTTATTTATTGTGAATTTCTTTGATATACAGTGGAACATTATATCTTCTTCATAGCATATACATTTACCGCTAGATATATATTTCTTGAGCAGCAGTTGAACTTGACTTCAGCCTATGTAGTGTAATTGAAAGTATCCAATCAGCACTGAAATTGGAATTTTAGATGAGGGATCGAAGCAGAAAAACCTGGAAAGATCTGGCGTCGAGGATCGAAGAAATAAAGAAAGTACGAGTCAAGCTGAAGTTTATCTGTTTGATTTTTGCTGATTGAAATTGTAGATGTTGTTGTTGTTGTTGTTGTTGTTGACAGACAGAAGAAAAGAAAAGTCATGAGTTATTTTTAGAACTTCTAAAAGGAAGATGCAGATGAGCTGTGGTGCTGTAGCTGCAAGTGGTGCTTGGTGTCAGTCGAGTGTGTTGTATCGGATATTAATTTTTAGTTATTGAATGGTAATTTTCTTGGTGAAACTGTTGTGCTGATTGTGCCATTCTACATTGGCAGCTGTGGTCCCCTTTCTGTTTCGGATGTAGACTCAGATGTTCGGAGCTTTGATTCTGATGATCGTCTCTTTTGTGCTTTTATTTTTTTTTAGGATGAAGCTGGAACCACAACAGTTATCCCAAACACCAGATCCAATATCTATGGCCAACCTCATCGGGTAACTTAGCCTTGACGTTGATATTCCATAGATTTGCAGCATTAGTTGCTTGTCTATGCAGTCTTTCACTTGTTGAGAGAATTTGAAGATTTTTATATAAGCATTCACTCTTAAGATAAGAATTTGTTTTTATTACAGAGTTTTAGGCTCTCCTCTGTTGCTGTTTGTGACATTGGTTCAAGATGTCGATATAAAATGGATGTACTTATTTCTAAACAGATGCTTTGCTTTGCATTAAAACAAATCTCATATTTTCTAGTGATATATGTTGGGTAATTAATTTTTTTAAAACAGCCTCCTAGGCCTCCCCCTCCAAACCTCGGCCGGGCGCTTGGCCCTGTTCCAGCCCCACGACAGTCTACAATTCGAAGGCAGTCTCTTGAAAAGTGAGCTTACAACGGTTTTGTTGTTATTTCAGCAATAATAATTTGGCAGTTGAATTTTTGGGAGACCCACGATGGATTTGGCAGTATTCTTTCCTAAAGATTTCCTGTTTATTTCAGAAAGAAACATTCTGCTGTTCTATTTATAACAATGGAATCTGTAGAAATATTTTGACGCCTGTTTTGTGATTCTTTTCTTAGCAAAATCCAACGATATCATCCGATTTTAGATGAGAATAGTTTAGCGGACGATGTCAGTCAGCTGAAAATGGAGCGGGTGTCGGTTGACGATGCTGATCTGAACTTCAATACGTTGCGAAATGTCAACACCGACCTCATGACCGACCCTGACATCCAGAAGGCGTTCCGAAAATCGTACAGCCTTGAAGACTTCAACCCTAGTCCGTGCCACAAAGACTTCGACGACGAGGATGAACCCGCTATGGTTACCTGGGTACACTTTCGCGATGATTTGTTGTTCACTTCTTGAGTCAGCATTGAAGTCTGCTTACCCCTTGCCTCTTGGATGTTTCTTGGCAATTTTGACAACTATTTAGTATCATGGTCATTGGGTTAATATTGTGCTAAAAATTTGCATTATATATGGTATATCATTTGTAGCGTATGATCATTTAAACGCTGGAATTTTGTAATAGTACCATTACAAATAGCAGTCTTTGAAGTAATGGAATGGTAATATTAGTGGTACCAGTACAGTAGGTAGTACCAGTTTTAAAGTGGCATTCTGTTAAGGGTTTGTGCTTTTCCTGATTGTTTTAGGACCAGTTATCTGTGCCGGACATTTTGGACGATACGAAGTGGACCGTTGCAGACAGTGAAGTAGTCAGCCTGAATTCAAAGTCGTCCAGTTCAGTGACTGGGTCCGACCTTGTCGCACTGGGAGGCGGCCTGCCTTCCGCTCATCCAGTACCACTGCCGAGACATTCTGCAGAATTTTCACAATTAGCGTCGATCAACCGACCGGACGAAGTGAAGCCAGTGCAGTGGTCGACACCTGACAGACCTCTGATCGTGCTCGACTCCAGCAGTTCCACTTCTTTTAATTCCCTCGAAAACATCGAATTTGATCCGTTGAAACGGCCGGTGGCGAAAGAACCGCAGCCGAATCCTTCGAACGGAGGTCTCGAGAAGATTCCGCCTCCTGTTCCGAAACCGCGTTTGGCAAAAAACGCGAGGCGACCGGATTCGTCGCCGAGTTCCTCTGCACGGTCTCGATGGAGCGTTTTGCCGTCTCCGGTTCCTGACCAGGCGGGTCCATCGTCTTCTCCGCTTCCGTTTAACCCTCAGTCAATTCGAGACGCACGGGCGGCGTTCATCCAGGCGGACGTCATGAAACCGGTCCAGCTGCGCCAGGACAGCCTCGACCAGTTTGATCCTCTGGCAAGTGGCCAGCTGGTGGTCGACATGCCCTCCTGCCCGTCCTCGAGGCAGTCCGTCGTCGCGGACGACGACAATCTCCTCAAGGAATGGAATTTGGATTTCGACAGAATCAAGCAGGGCGGAGCATCGAACGCCCCTGTGTCGGCCGCGGCGTTCTCTTCTATGCCGAGCCTTTTTCCATCTGGTTATCCATTTCCAGGACCCGGTGTCTATCCTCAGGCCAGTCATCCGCAGATAAATCGACCGGTTACGATAGGTACGAGCTCGTACGAAAACCGCTTTCCTGGTATGGCGGCTCTGGTAAACCGTCCTCCTGAACTGCATCACGCCCATCCCAGTATGTTACGTCCGGCGCCTAATGCTTTTCGCATCTCTGCCCCAGCCACGATTGCTAATAACGGTTTTTCCGCCCGCAGTGCAACGCTACCGACCGGCAGCCGTCTGCCCTCGGGCGTCTACAGTAGAAATACAGATGAAGTGATCCAAAGTCCTCCTGCATCGAGTGTATTGTCTTCAGTACAATCGACTTTGAACCTGTTGGAGGATAACCAGGATTTTGATCCGCTTTTAGCGTCAAAGCATCCAAAACGAGATTTTGTTCCGCAGCAGCAGCAGCAGCAGCAGCAGTCAGTGGGAGAAGTTTGATTGAAAAGCATCGAATGAGCAGTGAACAAACTTTCTGCCCGAGTCTATATATCGATGTTATCAGAAACCCACTTTTCTTGATTTCATTGTTGTAAAACAGCGATGATTTGAGGTGAGATTTAGGTCAAGTTAAGAATATTAGAGGTTTTTGTGTTGACTTACCACCAGATGATACACTGGCAAGTGCAAAGATTTAATTTCACTTTTTAGGGATTAGTGAGGAACTTAATTTAATGGACTGTGAGTTTGTTAAGAGTGTTTTAAGCCTGTGTATTTTTAGTGTACAATTATATGATTTAGGCACAAACTCGTTATATCGCTGATTTTAGTCACTTCATTGAACAACGTGGGCTTTTATTTTTATTCTGTCAAAGTCTGAGGAACTTGTTAAGATCTGGTCATCAAATTTTACTAAATTCTAGTTTACAATATTGCATTTTAACCCCTAAACCGCATCTGGGGGTTTAAGGGTTAAGTTTGAGCCCTCGCTGCATGTTAAGCCTAAGTTTTGTTACCACTGAAGACTTTGAAATCAAAATGAGAACCTGTGCTCTTAGACTTTGCCTGAAACCATTATCAGACTTTAGTCATATTGACACTGTACCCGTGGTTATTGTTGGCAGAGGGAGTGCATTGCACAAGGGTATTTATTATCTGGTGTTTGCCAATTGATTTTCCTGTGATGTGGTATGTTTGAGCATGTGTTGTTTTTGCATAGATCATTGCTAGTATTTTTGCATGTTCAGTTAACTAGCTGGCATTTGCAGTTGTGAATTTGTTACACTTAAAGTGGATTATTGCTGAACAAAACATGCGATGTGTGTGTGTGTGTGTGTGTGTGTACACTGGTATTTATTTTACGCATTATGTTTGCCTTTCAGAGTAAATAGAAGTTTGTCGGAGTAGGTATTAAACCACCACCATATCAGTGCACAATTGAGGAAGAGATGGTTTGGATGCTTGCAATGCAATCTGTTGTACTGTTTGCCAGTAGTTTTAGTATGTGTATCAATGTACTAATGTACCTTTTCATTACAGAAATGCTTTGCTTGCTGCTCTATGGCATAGGTCTTTTCATTGTCAGATCTGTGGGCAGATTTAGTTCATTTCTTTATAATCGAATGTCATTTGTTCATAATACACTTTTCACTTCAGAGGCTTCTAATTGTTAAATATAATTCCCAACTATATAGGCTTGTTTTTGATGATTGATGAGCAAAACAATATTATAATAATAATAGTATAATATATAATATAGTTTAACAAGGTTTAAAGTGGTTCAGTAGGGACTGCCCTGTGTGAGAATCACTTATCAGCAGCATTTGAATATTAAATATGTTTTGGTCTAAATGTAGAGGTTTTGACCCATGAAAGGGGGATGTTCTTGTCTAGTAATAAGCTTATAATGAGTTGTTGCGGCATCTTAATCATGAGCATGAAATTATTGCATGGTGCATAATGATTAGTCCCTGCAGTGAACTGTAATTGAGATACAAAGATTGTTGGGATTTCTTAAAGCCCAGGAGTATGTTAAAGATCTTATAGATAGGCGTTTGCATTTCTTAACAATTAAAAATGGAGTTAACAAAAAGTTTGTGAATGGTGTCTAATCCCACAACAATTATGTATTTATTCATTGTGGTTTTGTAGGAAAACTGGACAAACAGGTATTGGAAACTATCAGTGGTCTATTTTAGAAAATATGAGCCATTTTTGACTGGCATAATGTGAAAATGAAATGCTTCTTGGAGCCAAGGTCCTGGAGCCTCCTATATTTCACTATTGCTGTATAGTGTATATAAATACAGCGGAAGATCCCTATGGAGGGTGATTCATATTCTATGGTTAGTCATAGTTTCTGGTGATTAGAAGGGTGATTTAATTTCTGTTTACTGTTGATATTTTTCGCAATTTATCATAAAAATCTGGAAAATTAGAAAGCTTGAACGATTGTTATCATGAAGAATTGGTTTGTATTAGCATGCTCTTTTTAAAGAAACGATTTTCAGAAATAGTCCGTGCGCGATCAAATATCGTTAAATAATTATTGAATTATGTAGAGACTTTTATTGCAGATTATTTAGTAGGAACATTTCGAAGCATCGGATGTTTTTATAAATGCAGAGATTTGGATCAAATATGGTCTTGATGAGCGCTTTAAGCTTCAGCCGAATAATTTGGATATTGTCTATTAAAATGTATTATTTAATTGTTTATGGCTCTTTTCTTTGTCGTTGAACGTTATAGATATTTGTAATGTGTAAACTTAAGCGTGGCTTGTGTACTGTAGGAGCGTCACAAGGACATAAATAAATGGTGCGTGATATACTTTAAAATTTCCTCCGATTAAAATGGCGACCCCGAAGCTCAGTCCACAGGATCGCAAAGACCTCGACAAATTTACCAAGTATCTAGTGTTTAAGTGTGCTCAGATTATCATTCAGTCCCGAAGTGGAGAGAAAGTCAACACGCCGTCAAAACTCGTTTCATCTGGCACCGACTGGTTCAATCTATCCATTCGAGACGACCCCGAAATTCAGACAGAAATCAAAAACATTTACGGCAACTCTAGTTTAATCGACGGAGAGAAGGTCTGCTTTGAAATATCCGTTAAAACTTCCGGAGGAGAAGAGACCATGTTGGAAACGTGGTACCTGGAAGTCACCGATCACTGCGACCTGACGTCCCGCGTCTCTTGTTCCGTTTACGCGCGGATGGGAGTGCTTCTAAGATCACTGCTTATAGTAACTCGGGCCATTCCTGCCTACTGGGTTTCAAGAGAGCAGGCGCAGGACCGCTACGTCATGTGCTATCGGATATATCTTGGGACGCCGCTTTTGATGGGTCTGGGAGAGCAGTTTGTCAGACGCACTGTTGGCCTGGTGCCTTCGCCCGTGGGGACGATCGCCTTGCATGCCGCGTATCGGCTGAAGAAAGACTTCTTGGTGAAGCATCATCTCGCTGATGTTTTGGCGAAAGATTTCTGCGACGACCATTACCGTTCGGAATCGGTGGCGCACAGCTGCAAAGGTGAGATCTGCTGCGCAAGAAGCGAGACGTCGGCAGCTGAGAAGGAACCTGCAGGCGATAAGGAACTGAGGCGTCGTTCTGCGGCCGACGTTGCGTCGGAGGATAGACGACGCGCCGGTCCCGGTAGTCACAAGGCAAACTGCATCGGTCAGGTCAGGCAGTCGAAAGCAGGTGCTGTAGAGGGGAAGAATTCGGAAACGAACTCGCGTTTCCCAAAAACCATTCCCTGCGCTCTGCGCTCGCTGAGCAAGACTGCGGCTGACAAAGAATGTGACGGCAAAGAAATCGAAGCGGGTAAGTGCGGCAACAACGCTCCATCTGCTACTGAAATTGACAACACCAACATCGAGGCTGTGAAGAAATCGCCCGAGCAAGAGGAGACATCGCCCGACGGTGCTTCTGAGCACAAGAGCTCAGACACCGTGCCGGCGTTCAATCACTCTGACGTCGATGGAGGAAAATCGGGAGACGGGCACGGCGAAAAAGAACCCGTGAAGATGTACGACGGTTGCAAGACGGCTCCACCACTGGCAATGTTTGAACAGATGACAGACGTTAAGGAAATGCTGCATTGCCTGAGATGTCAGCTGGAACAGTTTGAAGCAAATGCGAAGGAATTTGACAATTTTGTCAACTCTATCACCAAAGTCATTGATTAATGCACCACCTGGTCGAATAAGACATTCTACTCTTAAGTATTTAATATGAAAATATTTTACGTATTAAATTGTGATTCACAGTTAAGCCTAGGAATCTTTTAAATGCAAGTTAATTCCAATGTTTAATGTATCATAGAGAACACAGCTTCAAGATGGAATATAGTTTTACAGTATTTTGAATACAGCATTGATTTTCCAATTGCCAAACTTTCCTGGCCTTAAAGCAACGCTTATTGAAATTTTGTGCCATTATTACAATATTTTATTGGAGTGGTACTTACTCAAATGATTAACAGCACCGACTGTAGCAATGCAACCATACCAACCGTTTGGTTATATGCTGTCTTTTGTACAACATTGTGATTTTGGTGTCGTATTTCTGTTCAGACGGTTTATCCCATGCCTTGTGTCTATTTCACAGTTTAAGTATAGAGACTTGGGTTTAATCAAGGCCGTTTCCGGGGGAATTGCCCCCCCCCCCGGAAATTTCAAATTCTCCCCGGAAATTTTGGTATACTACATCAGCTAACAGCAACCCTTAGCTGACTCCCCCCCCCCTCGGCCTTGTCAGTTTCCCACCTGGAGTCCAGAGTCTAGATTAAACACTGATAGAGACCCCTCATGCATACATATCTACACACAAGTGCAGTTTCCAAAGGTGTCAAATGTATGACCTATTCTCATTTGCCAATCTCTGTAGTTTAAACTCTCTGTTCCGTGTTAACATTGCAAGTGGCTTGTGCCCCGTTGTTGTGGGGTTTAAAGTTAAAGTCTTGCGTGCTGATCATAGACAGGATGCTTACATCATGGGTTGTAGTCATGGCACTATATAAATGGAGGTTACAATAGCAACCCTGCTATTTTCAACATTTCGATAATGTTCAGACATTGCTGCAGCCTACTGTACACTGTATTGTGTTATTGAAGCAGCTGGTGTTAGGATGTTGTATTTTGCTTCAACACTTCCAAGGAACTTCTGTCAAGTTGTATAAAAACTGATTTTGAGACGGTCCATAATGTGTCGCGTCTCTTGTGTTGTCAAATGTGTTATGTGTTTGCATTCTATGTCATATGTAAGACGTGTGCTATTGTCATTTTCAAGTAGTTGAGATGTAATGGTCACTTGGTTTGAGTGTAAATTGTTGTTGATATTCATTGATTGATCATTGTCAGTGTTGACTGTTGTCAGCTTCTGTTGGCTTTTAGTTTGTCTGTGCTTTTGATATTGTGCTTATGCATGGATTGGTTGGCTTCTTTTTTCACCAATTTCATCAAAGTGCTAAACTCTGTTTCAGAACTTTTAACTGAATAACTTTCATCCGAATGTGACAACAGATTATTTGGTCATTGTCAGTATGAACTTCTTAATTATGAATATATATATATATATATATATATATATATATATATATATATATATATATATATATATATATATATATATACATTGTACAGCATCTTGTAATTCCATTATAACAGTAGAGACGGTTGTAATTAACTGTTCATCTAGAGTCATCGTGTAGTAGCAGTCTTCTATTTTGGCAACATGGCCGCAGAACAGTCGCATTGCCAGTGAACGGATTGAACACATTGAAGTCGTTGACGTCGTTTCAGTCAGTCTTGCTCTGTTGACAAAAATAAATCACAAGTCATGAAAAAATAAACTGATTAAGTTTAGAGAAAAGAAGAATTGCTTACGAGGCATTATGATAGCAAGATATTTTATTCTCTTATTTGCATAACAGTGACATTGTGGGGCATTGGCGTAGCCACGGGGGGGGGCGGGGCGACCCCCTATTCGAACCGGGACCGGTCGTGAGGTTCTTCCAAAAAACCGGTAAGTAGTTGGGGAGTGGGAGGGGTAGAGGTAGTAGTATTAGACCGAAGAAAATGCACAAGACAGCAGACTTTAAAGCGTTTAAAAGGCGACGACCATTTTTTTTCTCGTCAAGACTGGTCGAAAAACGTCGGAGCGCCCAGTGCCGCCCACCCACTTCTGAAATCCTAGCTACGCCACTGTTGCGGTGTCAGTAAAGTAGAGCTACTGTACGAAGCCATTCGAGCCGATGGGAAAATGTCAGCGTACAGTGGATGAGGAGTCCGGCTGTTGGGTGGAAGGTTCTTTTCTTGCAGTTCCTGTAAACGACCTTCGTCTGCGCACATTTCGTCGGATCTCCTCTCGTCAGCTTCAAAGACACAACTCGTCTGTTCATCTCGCTGTCGCAGGAGTTATTCGCTCGCGAATGGATCTTGTACTGACAGTCTGAAGCAAATATTCGTATATTATTTTTATCACTTATAACATCAAGTCTCATATCTACCAGATAGATCAGTGGTGGCTCCAGGATTTGGCAATGGGGGGTACGGGTCGTTGCAATGGCAACTTTTAAGCATGAAGAGAACAATTTTTCATAAGTCGGCACATACGGGTAGAATATTGTCCTCGATGGGGGTCAGGCATTCAATAGGGGGCACGGGCCCCCCTGCGGATACGTCTCTGAAATAGATTATCCCAAGATCTTAAAAATAACTTTTAAAACAGATGCACGTAGCGACTCAGTGAAATAATCATTCAAAACATAAAGCTGAAACCCAATCTTAATATCTTCAGAAGCTTAAGAAGATAATGATTGAGATATGATTTACTAAAACCTCCACAACTAACCACAGGAAACCTTGCATTTGAAGAGCTTTTCTTTGACTGGACAGTGAACATCTAGCGTCCTTCCGACCTTCTTTCCAATTCCGCAGACGGCTCCCCCTTTGAACATGCATGGCTCGAAATCCCAGTTGGTGCAATTATGGCCGAGAATTGCGCGTAATTCCTTTGTTTCTAACGAGGATCATAGAGAACGAAAACATGAAAATGCCTTTCATTTTAGTATTATTAATCTACTGTAGTTAAACTGTTTAAATCTGTTTAAGACAAACTTTATGTAATAAAGTTTTTTGGCAGGCAAAAAATAGGCCTACTAGCAGCCTACCTCCAACACAACCGAAACTAATTTCCATCGCTGAAACTGTACAGGCCCCCGCAGGAAGTGGGGGTGCAGGAAGGCTGTCTTTTTAATTTTCTGCCTTAGAGGAATTTTAAATAGAAAAAGAGGGATGACGAGCTGTGTTCTCGATCGTCGGGGTTTTTATAGACGATAAAGCAAATTAACTGACGACCTGTTTTTGCTGGCCAGACATTCTATCTTGAGAAAAATGCAACCCCTGCAGAAAATACGTTCCGACGTCCCTCTGACATATGCTAAGAGATCAGTGGCGATCCCAGAAATTTTGGCATAAATCGTCTCCGATTGGTCGATAGCTCTACTAAATATCTAATTGCAGATCCCTTATAGGCATCGAATGAGCTTCAAATGGTGTGAGTTTCAACAGAATCGGAAGACACAAATTTTTAACGACCAAAAAACCCTGGACTATAGTCCATGAAAAATTTTCGGGCGACCCAAAATTCATGTCGATATATTGCTCACATTTCGCTTTAGAACCCTCAAGCGCCCCCCACTGATGTCAGATGACTAGAAAAAGCCGTCACTTTCCACCGTATTAATGGGTCTATTTTGGCAATTATAATAATGGTGGCTATACATTGTATAGATTAAAAACCCTTTAAAGTGACAGATATCCAAAATGCGGGTCCAGATTCCTTTTAGGCATCGACTGGGCTTCAATCGGTGCAAATATGATAGCCCCACGACACCACAAATTTTCGCTCAAATTTCGAAAAAATACCATGGACTATAGTCCATGAAAAATTTTCGGGCGACCCAAAAATTCATGTCGATATATTGCTCACATTTCGCTTTAGAACTCTCAAGCGCCCCCACTGATGTCAGAGGACTAGAAAAAGCCGTCACTTTCCACCGTATTAATGTGTCTATTTTGCAAAATATAATAATGGTAGCGATACATTGCATAGATGTTTAACCCCTTAAAGCAGTCAGACACCCGATAGATATCCAAAATGCGGGTCCAAAATGACTGGGCTTCAATCGGTGCAGATTCACAAATTTTCGCTCAAATTTCGAAAAATACCATGGACTATATCGAAAAATTTTCTGGCGACCCAAAAATTCATTCGATAATCGCTTTAGAACCTCAAGCGCCCCCCACTGATGTCAGAGGACTAGAAAAAATCCGTCACTTTCCACCGTATTGATGGGTCTACAATTATAATAATTTCGCTCATAGAAATTTCAGAAAAATATCAAAATGCGGGTCCAGATTCCTTGAGGGCATCGACTGGGCTTCAATCGGTGCAGCCCTACGACACCACAAAAAATTTTTCATGAAAAATTTTCGGGCGACCCAAAAATTCATGTCGATATATTGCTCACATTTCGCTTTAGAACCCTCAAGCGCCCCCCACTGATGTCAGAGGACTAGAAAAATCCGTCACTTTCCACCGTATTAATGTGTCTATATTGCAAAATATAATAATGGTGGCTATACATTGCATAGATTTAAAAACCCTTTAAAGTGATAGATATCCCGTGGCTACGCCAGTGTTAGAGAGTTTAAATTGTCCAACTTGTTGTGTTGAGAGAGAGAGAGAGAGAGAGAGAGAGAGAGAGAGAGAGAGAGAGAGAGAGACAGAGACAGAGACAGAGACAGAGACAGAGACAGAGAGAGACAGAGAGAGAGACAGAGACAGAGACAGAGAGACAGAGACAGAGAGACAGAGACAGAGACAGAGAGACAGAGAGACAGAGAGACAGAGAGACAGAGACAGAGAGAAATGATTTCTAAGAGGTCTTCTCCTAATGTCAACCTACTTTGGTCTTTGTGCTGAGCGTGAATGGCCTCGACAAGTGCAAAACACGAACCGACCAACAGCAAAAAAGTCTTCCACATTTTCGCTGACACAAAATAGCAATTCTGAAATTGCAAACTAACAAGATTCACCGATGCGCTGGTACAAGAGGCATCAGGTACTTCGGACGAACTCAATTCAGAAACTCCATTTGAAGCAGCTACAGTCCAAGACATAACTTATAGGGCCAACGATTATCTTTAATTAATATGATCATTACAAAGGCCTACACAGGAGCAAAAGCATAGCGATAGCTACGGCTGAGGTGCCTGCGTCCGGGTCTTGGCTGACTGACAGGAAATTCGTGCAACAAAACTGATGAGACCAGTTAAAAATTTTATTGGTTGTGGTCGGGTGGAGGCTAAAGACCATTTCCAGTAAATTGTCATGCACAGGGCGTAGCAACGGAAGGTATATCGGTATATATACCGCCGCCCCCCCCCCAATCAGTCTACCTTAAAGTTTGTATGTGATTTGCATGTGGTTTATATGGTTTATGTGGTTTAAAGTTAAGATTTATACCCACCCAAAATATTTATACCTCCCAAATTAAATTCCTGGCTACGCCCTGGTCATACACTGTTTCGACTCTCCAGAACTCCAGATTTGAAACTGGCGATGCTCTAAATTCTTCAATGGGGACTGGGCTCCACCCCAGTCTGAGCCCCTTTGGGAATTTCACAACGCTTCCCCAACCCCCCACCCCCCTAGTAGGATTGGACGAAGTTGGACTGTAGGATTGCCAAAGGTGAAACTGACCACTGAACAATAACAGCAATAGGCTTATTACTGCCTAACAGCGGAATGCGCCGCCGCCGCCGCCGCCGCCGCCGCCGCTGCTGCTGCTGCTGCTGCTGCTGCTGCTGCTGCTGCAAGGGCTTGACCGTCACCGAGACATCTGTTTATGCTAATGGATCGATCGATCGGTCGGTCGGTACCTGGATGACGATGAAACAGGAACATTCAGAACAGAAAACCATCTCTCTCTCTATTTGGACATCGCATCGAATGCATTTTGCGTAAAGGAAACCATAATCTCACCTCTCTTTATTCGCCTTATTATTCTGAATCAGCGCTCCATAGCAGAAGAACAACGCCAAACGAAAATGTTATCATTAAAATTATTATTAGAATCAGAAGTAAACAATTTTTCGAGTTAAGCTTCCATAGATATATTAAATCTCCAGACATAGAATTTAGTGTTCATGCTGTATTCTATGTCTCGAATAGAAAATAATACTCACTGGAATTCATTGGAGTAGGCTTGGATGAGAAAAACGGAGGATCTAACCCCCCTATACCTTCCCCTTTCCCTATGGTAACCTCTCAATATGCGGAAACCGGCTCCGGTCTAGAAGCCTAATAGAAGTTCACGCCTATGCAATGGTTGTCATGGTTACCGTAGAAATTGCCGTAAATGTTTTATTCTATCAGAACAGCTATCGATCATGACTATTCAAGCATGGTTAACTTTCCCGGACAGAACAACAGACATGCAGTGGCGTAGCCAGGATTTAGGAATAGCGGGGGCATGGGCGTCAGCAGAAATTTCTATGAAGGGTGCAACATTCTATTTACCCGAAAGGACAACCAATTGGTTTTAAATGATAAGAAAGACGCAGCAGAGTAAATGCGTTGCTTCCGGTGAGTCAAGAGATCGGGTTAATTAGGCCTGATCATGTTCAGCCATTATACATGATGATGTAGAGTTGTAGACCCACACAAAGTAAAAACGCTACACATCTAAGTTTTTGCGCCGTATCGTTATTAAGTAGGCCTATAACTAGTAATTTATTAAGAATTTATAGTTTCTTTTACTAATTTATAATTTCCAGATGGTGTAGTTGCACCCCCTTGCACTCCCTCCTGACGCCGCCCATGGGGGGGGGAACATGAGGGACATTTTCAGGTGGAAGGATTCTCGACGAAAAAAGAAATCGTCGCCATGTAGATTTCCACCGCTTTCTTCCTTCTTTCCTTCATTCCCACATTCTTCCCCTAATTATTCAACGGTTTTGCACAAATGCAAGCCCGAATAGGGGCCCCCGTGTTCGCCTCTGGCTACCCCAATGACAGATTTCGCACAGGGCCGTAGCCAGGAATATGATTTGGAGGGTATAATGTGATTTAAGGGTATAAATCTTTAAAAACTGTGAAAATCTTAGAAAATACATTACACATTTTAAGGTAGTATGATTTTAGGGGTATATATATATATACCGATATACTCCCACCTGTCGCTACGCCCTCATTGCACATACGAAAGTTTTAAAAAGTCAACGTAAAACCTAACATAGCATTTAGGCGTAAGTGTCGAGTTGACATTTCAAGTGACAATGGTATCTGCAGTTTCAATAGAAAGAACGCTTGAGTCACTCACTAAGTCGCGAAGCATGTCGGTATAGATACACCTGTTCACGTCTAAATACACCTGTTCGCGTCTAAATACACCTGTTCGCGTCTAAATACACCTGTTCGCGTATAATTCAGCCAATATTATATAACTGGACTGTATTGGATTTATAGACTGTTCATTATCCTGTGTCTATTCTAGAACCATGGTCACCTCAGCTCTCAATAGTTTCGTTTAGATAACAACGGATGACCATTTCTGCTTTTGAGTATATTCGATTAGATAAGACGTCTCTTTGGTTCCGCGTTTCCTTGGTTACGACGATGCTATGGATCTGAGCGAGTGCCACATGGCAATGGGGCGACGGGGATTGGCGAGCATCTCGCTCCAGTGCTTCAGGGAATTCCCCGTCGAACGACATCCGAGGGTCACCTGACCGATTGGATCGGAGGCGCCAATCAGGTCGTAGTCGACGACTGTCACCACAAGAGTGACGCTCTACAAGCAGACGACATGACAGCGCTCCACACAATAATATTAAACGCGGAAACTCCTGCAGAGAATGAACTTAATATCGCCCTTCATGTCATTCGATGTACACAGTCCATAGAACTTCCTTATAACGCCCTTGGCGGGTCAGTAAAATTTGGTACGTTTTATCCGAAGCACGTTATAATCCAAGACCGTCAAACACATGGTAGACTGGACTGTATATTGCGATACGTTATAACCGGATATGCGTTATAACCGAGTCCGTTGTAGCGAAATTCTACTGTATTTTGATTTTTGTTTCTAACCAACGCACTGCACATCTGAGAAAACGTGAGGAAATCTATTCCAACAAATGAGGCGGATCGGACAAAACGGAAACACCTGAAGGAAACACCTGAGGGAAATACCTGAGAGAAACACCTGAGAGAAACACCTAAGGGAAACACCTGAGGGAAACACCTGAGGGAAACACCTGAGGGAAACACCAGAGGGAAACACCTGAGGCCATTCCGAAATGACAATAAATCAGTGGCGCAGCCAATGGGGTTGGGGGTTAAAGCCCCCTTGGCTGCCGAAAGAATATTTTTAATGAGCTTCTATGCATTTTAATTTTTGGACGCGATTTTGGGGGTCAAACCCCCCTCTTGGCTACCTGGCTATACAATGTAAACGGTTTAAGAGGTCACGACCTTCTTTTTGCTCGTCAAAATTTTCCAAAGTTGGTCACGGTCAAAACTAACTCCCCCCTTCCGGAAATCCTGGCTACGCCACTGCAATAAATAGATAATATCGTATAATATATTTCGAGTAGATAGTGAATCGAGCGAATCAAAGACCCGCAGAGCGTACGTACCTCGATCTCTTCGAATCGGACGTCAAAAGTGAACGATTCATTGTAGTAGGGATTGAGAGTCTTGCGTTTGACTGTAGTCTTCTTCTTCTTCACCCTTTTCGTCCCCACGAACAGCGACATCTTCACGTACGGATCTAAAAGAACCGCCATCGGATGACGTCACGGCGTCTACGTCACACGACGACCCAACCAGGGTCGCTGCGTTAATCGACCGGCAGGAAAAAGAGTAACTGTAGAGAGAAGGCTCGACGGTTTCTCTCCAGGACAGGCTGCGATGCACGACATGTGACAGGGTGAACTGTGATGAAAAAGTGAGGCCCAAATCCCACATCTCTCTCTCTCTCTCTCTCTCTCTCTCTCTCTCTTCCGTCTAATTTCCCTAAGTGGAGAAGCTATAGAGGTTAGAGTCTAGAGGCCTAATAGAAGTTTGTGCCCATGTAAACGGCGATATCTTCCATCGTCTATACAACTTGCTTAATTGCTATCTATAAAGCGAGTCCGAAATAGAACAAGATCAAGTGCATGGGATTGTAATCAGAGGAGGACTACAAAGGACCGATACATCGACCGAGAACGACTTGGATGTCCTATGGGGTGGGGACTGGAAAGGGTCTCTCCCTACCCATCCTCCTCCTTCTCATCCTACCTGAAAGACCGGTTACGTCCATCTTTTTGAGGTTCTTCGCCTCCAGAATGATCGCAGTCAGTTTTCCAGCCGTTGGAACATAGCGCAGTGAGAAGCAAACATCGCCCAGGCTGGCGTCCTGTTCGGGAGACAAAACCAGAATAATCCGCTCCGTTGGGCTTAACTCAATTGAAGCCTCAAAACAACAAGACTGAAAGACGCGTCGCCGCCGCCGCCGATGACGGTCGTCGCCGGGCGACGTTAGACAATACATCTCCCCAAATTTCCAAATAAATGGGAGCGAGGGAGGGTGGTTTTCAGTTTCGTTGGACTAGTCGTCGTTGTTCTTTACTCGCTGTAGGGCCTATGATAGACGCCAATTGCAGGAGCATTGAACAGGACGTGAACAGACTGCAAATATTTCAGCATATTGAACAAATTCTCTGAGGAAAACCACATTTCCATTTGTCCCCAACTTCATTGCATCAAATCCTACTAGAATAGTCAGAACAGCCCATCTCTATTTTGCTCCACAGCGTTCGAAATGGGACACCTCCCTCTTCTACTGCAATTTATTCACGATGTACTATTTATAGTACACAGCAGTGTTATTTCTAGGATTACCAATTGGGGAGGGGATTGTTGATATATTCTTGGGGGTCTCCTTGCTCCCATTATGGCGAGCGATAGCATCTTGGCTGCATCATAATTAGGGGTGTTGCTCTCGGATTGGTAGGGGTGTTGGGGAGGTGTTGGGGGTGTAAAATATATCTGGTACACAATGAGCGAAATGGACAGCAGCGTCGCCACGGGATTGTTTGGGGTTGTTCAAACAGCCGCACTTTAAAAAATATGACCAACACAATTTAGGTAAATCCGTTGACTTTTGTTGAAGGGGTGAGGGTAGTGGGGGCGAGGGGTTGGCCGCGGCTTCTGTGTTCAGTTGCATAGTGCCTTCAGTTAACAACCCCACTTTGCAAAAGCTGGCTACGCCACTGGAAATGGACAATTAAAAATTAAAATCTCTTATTTTTTCTCAGAAAGGTTGCAGTGGGAGATGATAATGAGACGTGAACCTTGTTGTCGGAGTCTGAGTCGGGACTCTGGAGTTCCGTCCATCGATCGACGGAGTGTCCAAAGTCGATGGAATTCAGGGGAACCTTCACTTGACCGATGTTCCCCGAACCGGAGAAACGGCCGAAGTCGTACAGCTTAAAGACGAGAGTCTTTCCTATCATCTCCGAATAGGAAATCTGTGTCAACAATATTCAGTCGAATTCATTGGCGTAGCCACGGGGGTGGCGCGGTGGGGGGTGGAGGGTCGGGTCACCAATCTGGATGGGATCAGCCGTGGGATTTGCGCAAAACCGTTGAGAAACTTGGGGGTAGGTAGTAGACACTGTAGGTTGACTGGAACAGGTGCGTCAAGAAACGTCTTTACGACATTTTTGCTTGTAGTCGATTTTTACTCGAAAATCCCCCTCCCCCATTCCGGAACCCCCTGGTTACGCCACAGCTCAGTTCAGAAAGTATCGCTAAGAACATTTAAAATTGCTTTCAAATAATCTTTAGAAGTACGAGCCATCCGAAGTTCTGTGAATTCGGGGAATTTTTTTAGAGATTTTAAAAAGAGGAACCTTGAAGGCGAAAGTTTCGTTGAATTTCGGATTCAACGTCTTTTCTTGGACTTTTGTCTCGAACTTTCTCCTGTCGTCCGGAGAGAGACAGACGCGGATGAACGGATCGGAAGTCCCACTCGAATCCATCGCCTTTACGCTCTCACACTCCACCACATCAACAGACAACTGCAGTCACACAACAACAACAACAACAATAACTGAACAACTGCGCATTTATCATTGCATAAACTCTGTATTATTTCCAATTAAAACCCATTTATAACAGTAATGCAATGTAATGTAATGTGAATGTAATGTAATGTGATGTGTTGATTATTATTACTAGTAGTTATTATTAGTTATTATTATTATTATTATTTTATTATTATTATTATTATTATTATTATTATTATTATTATTATTATTATTATCATCATCATCATCATCATAATCATCATCATCATCGTCGTCGTCGTCATTATTAAACTAGAATGCACGAGTTAAATTCTCTTCCAAGTTTCATTTTACTGTATATTCTCATATTCAGCAGCGGGGATGGCTGAGTGCATTGGAACGCAGGGTCAACGTAGAAATTGGTCTGAGCCCCTTTTTCCATGATTGGCTCTGGGAATTCTATTCAGTGCGTGTGACGTCATGTACCTCTGTCGTCTGAAAGTTGTAATCGAGCTTGTAATGTAATTTGCCGAGAAATTCGACGTAACTCTTGTTGAGCGACAACGACGACATTCCTTCATTGTCTTCCATGTTCGGTTTGAGTTCCTCAAGGTCAGGTTGCACCTGGAAAACATCAAACAATGACGCGAACAGATTCCCCGCCCCACCCCCAATCGATTCGGCATGCACCTTTTATTTTATCGACTTCTAGTTGGAAAATATTCTGGTACATTTTGAACTTATTTAGTAGCTCCTCAAATAAGTGAAACTATCTTTAAAATGTCTGAATGATTTGTCTCTTTTTAAATAAGTGAGATTTAAAAATAACAGCGCAGTGATTGGTCGACAGTACGAAGTGCAATTGATAGCGCGACCTCTGTCTTTTCGGGCGAGGAAAAAGTGAAAGACAGGAGAAAATACTTCACTCAATTCGAATTTCACTCTCACGAGACACCGAGTATCGAGAAATAGAATATGTCATCCCACATACACTCAGGATATTGGATAATCCCACTACGGGATAAAATGGTCGCTCTTAAATGTTCGATTTATTTGGATTTAATTACCTTAGCTTAAGGATACTCACAGCAGCAGCAGCAGCAGCAGCAGCAGCAGCAGCAGCAGCAGTCGCAGTCTTTGGACTTAAGCCACAGCACTTTGACTGAAGCCAAGAGGGCATTGATTCGATTATAATGATCAGGATGTTAAAATATAATCAATATAATGAAATATCGACTTTTGCAAAAGCAAGTCTGTTATGCAGAAGACCCGATTAATTTCAGTTGAAAACACGCTGAGTGACATCTCTAGACCCCCTCCACCCCCACCCCCACCCCCACCCCCACCCCACTTAGTGTGGGAGAAAGGCTGTCATGTGTAATATACACAACTCGTTTCCGATCCCCATTTTCTATTCCTGTAAGCATTCGTTTCCCAGGGTAACCATCGGGAGACGCCGTGCACTCGCTGTTCAACGTCTTATGTCGTCTCTACAGAGATCGATTCCTCAAAATGCAGTGGCGGAAGGGAAGGTCGAACCACCCCCGATCAAAAATTTCCACTTCCAGCGACAGGGAATGACCGGTAAAACACATTTTATACGTCCCCCAGCTGGGGTTCAATCTCGACCAGTGGATGTGGGGTTGGGGTGGGTCTGAAATCGAACACTGTAGACCTTGTCCCAATTAGGTCTTTAGAATGGGGGAGCGTGTATTGGGGGCGGGAGGGGTCGACGGACCTTCTCCTTGTACGCCATTCCCAGCGCTTGAACGTCTTTGGTCTTGACGGTTGCCTTCCTTGACACCGGCCTCGGTTTCCTTCGACAGCATCCTCCTCCTCCGCTTCGACTCTTTCTGCAGCAGCAACACTTGCAGCAGATGAAGATGAAGACGATGAGGATGAAGAGGAATCCAGCGGATAAAATGGCCACCGCTGCCCAAAACGGAACTGAAAGGGAGGAACAGGGTAGCAACCGCAAAGCATTTTCAAATGCTCTTAAAAACAAGAGGCCAAATTGAGAATTTCCTAAGAACAATATTCACCTATTCACAGATGTTTACCTTCTGCTATCGCAGTTGTCAAGACGAATGTGTGGCTGTGTGTGTGTGTGTGTGTGTGTGTGTGTGTCATGATATGAAAGATAAAAGATAACTTAAATTATCTTTGTTGAACTCAGAACAGATTCGATCACCTTTGCTGAAGAACTAATCCAGGTGATTTCCTTTGTTTTACCTGGAATTCCTAGGCTGTCGTAGAAGGTGATGATGAAATTCTCCTTAGGGGACGGTGCTGCTGACGTCACATTGCCCGCCATCTTAGTTCAGAGTTCAGAGTTCAATTCTTAGCGTATTCTGCAGACGACAGAAGACGCTTCTTAAGAACTCTTCTTATCATAGACTCTTAACAGCAGTGGCGGCTCTAAAATTTGGCAAGTGGGGGGCCATTGGGGTGGCAACTTCTAATCATGGGGGCCAACCATTTGTTGTTTAATGTCTTTATGTAGCATTAAGTATAGGGTCCCATTTGGGGGCCACTGGGGGCCAGGCTCTCAATCGGCACTGGCCCCGGTGGAGCCGCCACTGCTTAACAGCAACCACAGTCTGTCTGTCTTTCAGTTAAATTGCATTTGTAGTAGGACTAAGTAGTAGTATTTATAATAATAATAATAATAATAATAATAATAATAATAATAATAATAATAATAATAATAATAATAGTAGTAGTAGTAATAATAGTAGTAATAGTAGTACAGTAGTAGTTATTGTTGTTGTAATAGGCTTAATAATAGTAGTAGTAATGTTATTAATAATAATAATAATAATAGTAATAGTATTATTATTATTATTATTATTATTATTATTATTATTATTATTATTATTATTAGCGTGATTTCAAGTGGTCTAGGAGGCCAAATTAGTCCGTGTGAAAGCGGCCGTAGTAAAGTAATTTGGATATTTTACAAGCCAGTGGAATATAAGTGACAATGTCCATCTCAAAACTTTCGTCCTCTAGAGGGGCTAGGCCATGGCTGGGCCACCACCCCCGCCACCCCCAACCACTGAGATAACGGCAGAGATTAGTGGGGAGGAGGCCCCGTGTAAACTGAAGATATCGAAGATATTTTTCTAGAATTGAAAATGCTTCTTACATTCTGTAGATTTCTCTCGACATTTGCTGCCTTGGTAACGCGGTTGCTACGGGAAACGGAAGCGATGACGTAATTGATACGGAAGCAGATGGATATCCTCTGTCCATCGGGGCTTTAATCCATCTGGATCCAGTTGCCTCTTCTGCTGCTGTTGTTGTTGTTGTCGTGTGGCGTTGACAGCTCAAAGGTCCTCGGCTGGTTTTTTCCAATCAGTCGATGAAGTATTCACCAGTTACTCTCCGACTAACTGCTTTGCCGATCTAAAATCGATAGCGGCAGCCTACGTCGTGCGTAATAAGCGAACTCCATGGATTTTCCTCTTCGCTTTGAACACGCGTATCTTGTCTGCTTCAAAGTCGGGACAATCAAGCCAAACGACGACAACGCTAAAATCAGAACACCTGTAGGCCTACGCACCACGCGGTGTGTACACCGGTCGGTCGTACGCGCTTGTACACGCGTATGTACAGCAGCCACCCGGTTGGAGACGTTGGTCAGACTTCGTCTGTCCTCCCTCCCTCTCCCCCTCCTGCCTCCCGTCGCCGCAGCGCGAAAATTTTACGATTTTCTCATAACGACGAAATGCGAACTTAATTGGAATTGCTGACGTCAACACCTTAACGACTGCGAAGTGAATAAGCATGGAGAAAATATTTATCATCGATTGCAATGACCAGGATTTTGATCTCACAAGGATGGAGAAGAAGAAGAAGAAGAAGAAGAAGAAGAAGAAGAAGATGATGATGAGATGATGATGATGATGATGATGATGATGATGATGATGATGATGATGATGATGATGATGATGATGATGATGATGATGATGATGATGATGATGATGGAGATACAAATGACGTCAGCGTAGATGGCGCTGATGACGACGATGACGTCACAGTCGTGTCATGGACAGCGAATTCGTCTGCAGAAATTCATGTTGATATTTCATCACTCATCATTGAAATACATACCTTATTCTAATAGACATTAGGCAGATAATATATTCTACAAACAAACATTGTCGTGTATCGGCGTGTATTGTATAGGGTCGCTGCTTCAGAGCGCATACATTGGCTTCACTGTCGTCTGTTTTGACTTAATGGATGAATATTTTCTCAGTTTTCTGTTATTCTTTCGTTAGTTTCTTCTCCGCTGTTTATATCTGACGTGTGAGTTATGTTCATTTACCATGCGCATCTACTTTTCCTAAAAAGCACGCGCTACATGAAACGCGATTCTCGGTCACTTCTCAGTGCAGACAGCTTCTCCATCACTGGCCTCGTATAGGGATGGCTCTAACACACCGCGTCGACCATAAAAGAAACTGCGGTCAGGGTCAAGATACCGCTCTAGAGTCCATCTAACACACACACACGCACATACACACTTTATCTCATTGTCATTTTGTCATTCTCTCTCTCTCTCTCTCTCTCTCTCTCTCTCTCTCTCTCTCTCTCTCTCTCTCTCATCACGCAATTCCCAAAGACATCGAGGCGGTAGTAAAGCGTTGAAATATTCAGACTGTGTCGTTTTTCATCCGAGTGTCACGTAAAGTGCCTTTGCGGAATTCATTCTGAGATATTCGGCGTCTTCTGAGGTCCTCTTAGAAGCACGCCATCCGAACAAAAACATCAACAGCAGCTGCTGCTGCAATAGGGACAGACGGTGGACGGCATGTCATAGGAACTGTTGGATTTTGAAACTAAGGCTTAAACTCATGAGACGGGCGTCTACTTACAGCGTGTAGTTAGTACTTCAGTCAAATAGATTAACTAAGTAGACATTACTGTCAAGTGAGATACTGCATTATCATTTCCTTTTCATAAAACAAAAAAGCTTAGGATCTTGGTGCCTGATTGAAACACCAACGCCTAGCTACGCCACTAAACTGGCAAATCATAACACATCGTAGACTGCGTATATTATTCTGATTCAAAACTAAACAATTGCGCAATATAACTGCTATTCTTCCCACCCCACCCCCACCCCCCACCCCCGCCCCATTTGACGCGTGACTGCGCATGCGTCGTCGTGTTTGACTCAGAGGACAGTGAGGTGGTGGGGGGCGGTTGGTTATCGTCTTCAAAGGACGAAATCTACTGGACACCGAATACTTGGTTCGTGACGTAATCGACGGAAGACGAAGATTGGTGACGTCATTGTGTCCTCCAGGTCGCGACGTAAGATGACGTATGAGAAAATGGCGGGAAGAGAATGAGGAAGACGACAGAGAAAGACGGAAGGACAAAGACATGATTAGGACGACTACTTTGATGATGATGATGACGACGATGATAAAGTACGGCTGTCTGTAGAATCGACGATTTAAAGTGATTTTCATTATTACACCGGAAGTGGAAAACATTCGGACAGTTCGTTTTCGTTTTTTCCCCAACCGACTTTCAACCAATCGCTCATCCAACTCCCTTCCCCGCCCCCGATTCCCTTCGCAGTCATCCTTCGAGCAATCCATCCAAAGGGCCTCCCACCTCCACCAACCCCCACCCCACCCCAAGCCATGCACAAGCATCGAAGCACGACGCCGCCGCCGACTGATCCGTCGCCACTCCCCCACCCCCACCCATTCCCATTCCCCTGCCCCTTCCCTCCCTACTCTCTCCTCCTTCCCTGGATCTCCATTTGGTCTCGGACTGTTGTCGTGACGACAACTCGCTGTCTCCACGGCGACCGTTGGACACGACGACGCCAACGGCTGCCAGGCAACGGTCGTCATGGCAACGCTCGCATCGTCTGCTTCGCGGAATTTTCGCCTCGAAACGTCGACTGCGGTAAAGAAGATGGAGTCATTCGTTCTTGTTCTTATTCTTATTCTGTCATTTCCGCTGACGGTCGAAGGGGAAGGAGGAGGAGGAGGAGGAGACGCCCAGGAAAGAGCGACTACACCTGTGATCGGATCAGGTAAGAAGAGGAAAACCGCATTGGGTCTATGTTCTTTGTTCTTTCCGGTTTATTTATTTTTTGTGATCGTTTTCCTGTGCAAAGCCATTTAACCTTCATCCGATCAAAGGACGAATTAAATCCTCTGCTATTCGCTGCTTCCCTTTCTGCAAATCCTCTCAACTTATCATCGACTTTTACGTCACACAAATGTCTGTCCCTCAGCTAGTCTGTCTGTCTGTCTCTGTGTATCTGTCTGTCTGTCTGTCTGTGTGTGTGTCTGTGTGGGCCATTGCATTCGTTTGAGTTTGTCTGCCTTGTATATATGGCGTATAGCGTTCTTTCTTCTTTTCCAGACGAATGGGTATCCTTCGGTCAGAAGGACTACCTGTTGGTGATGGACGCCGGCCGGAGGAGGGACCTCGGGCGGTCGGGAGCGATGCAGCGCTGTCTGGGGTTCGGCGCCCGTCTCGTGGCCGTTGAAACCGAAGAGGAATTCGAATTCCTGAAGCGAGAGATTCGACGGAGGGTGACCACCGTGGGTCAGGAGTTCGCCCACGAACAGTGGTGGACGGCGGGAAAGGCACAGGGCAACGCGTGGGTCTGGGACAAGGAAAACACCCCGAAAGGTACTGAACCAGACACCTGCCGTCGTCATGGTGATGTCGCGTCAACACACACAAAACACACACACACACTCAATGGCTATTTCTTATATTTGTCTAGCAATGCGTATTTATAATAGAGATATTGAAGCAAACTTTTAGAAAATCGCCCATCCACAAATGACTGTCATGCTACGATCGCATTAAGATATTATAACCATCGTTGTCTAAATACTGTAGTTTTTTAAAGATTAAAACTGATATTGGTAGAACAGGACAGACAAAAAGAAGAAAAATTTTATAGATCATTCGTTAAAATGTACAATATTTGCTCAAGTTTAGTGGTTTTCACATGTACCGATGTCTCCTAAACAGGGGCGTAGCAACGGGGTATATCGGTATATACGAACCTCCCCCCAAAAATCTGTATTTATATATAATACAGTATATATAACATATACACACATATCTGTATATAACATACAACATATAAACATATATAATATATAATGTATATACTAGATATATTATTTATATTATTTATATTATTTATATATAACAATATATACCCACAAATTTATTCTCCCCTCCCAATCAAATTCCTGGCTACGCCCCTGCTTATAATCTCACTATTGACAATTCGTCTCTCGCACTTCGATTGTCTTTTATAGGCGGTCATGATGTCGTTCGTTTGGGGTTGAGTTGACCCCAATTACCCCGCGTGTGACCTTTGCCCCGCCTCCATCGTATGGGTCGCCGGTTGTGTCGTAAATGTCATCGCTTTCCCGCCATTCGTTTAATAACTGAATCGTCTGCGCGGAATAATTTACTAGAAGCATCTGTAACGGCGACTATCGTAAACTTGACCGCAATAAGTTATTGTGACCTTCGAATTCCGAATTCTCCGATAAGCAAAGTCATCGGCGCAAACTTTGATGAAAAGGTGAGGGCCCAACCCATATATGCCTTTCCCCATCCCTGGCGCCCAGCCACTCAAAAAGTTGGGGGTTCTGGTCTATCTACCTAATAGAAGTTTATGTCTGCGCATGTATTTTGCTGTTACAACTCTCGACAGAATTCCTTTGGCAAAAGTCATCTGCCAAAAAATCCAGGAAGTCCAATCGGAGAAGACAGGGTAAATCACCCTAGCCACCCCCACCCCCACCCCCCCCCACAAAACGCCATTATCTGGGTCAGAGGAAGGGTCAACATATCTGAAAAAACTTATGTACGTCAGACAATATATTAACTCATTCTCAGTCGTCACTAGTTGGACTCCTCAGTGGATGTCGGCCAGAAGCAATTAACCCTTTGCATTCGTTCATCTCTTATTTATCTTTGGCAGTAGACTTACATCTCGCCGAAGATAGAATCTCGTCTGATAATGGCGAGAATTGAAGCGCTTCGTTCGGAGACTTAATAATATGCAGCAATATGTCACTGCGTGAAGGCGACGATGTCGGTGTGCCAATATACTCCGCTTTCCCCCACCCCACCCCACCCCTGCCTTCTACCTCTCTATTACACTAATTACTGTATTCTGTCTTCTGTCTTCTTGTCTTCCGTCTTCTTATTAACCAAGAATTTAGAAGCAGATATAGTAAAGAGCCCAGGGCCGGCCCTAGCCAAAATGGCGCCCAAGGCAAAGCATACTTTGGAGCCCTCTGCTCCTCCCCACTCGGACCCCCTGTGGCATCACGGTTACTCCCTCCAATGATGAATCAGTCAAAAAAGTGCGCTAAAACAGAGTCATAGTGTTATACCGTTACTAATATTCAACTTCTGATTTATCAAGGTTCGAAATATAAATTGAATCGGAAAAACTTGAATGGAAACAAACAATAATTATTATTTAATCAGTTCCTTAAGCGAACGTTTTGAGTTTAAATAAAAATAGGCGTTGTAATTAAATCTCTTGGTTAAAATGGCAAGGATTGGCACCTCTTGGATCTTGACGCCCTAGGCAACTGCCTGCTTTGCCTGTGCCTAAGGCCGGTCCTGAAAGAGCCTACTTCGTTCTATAGACTCAAATAAAATCAACACACGCTCTCCCATTTCAACGCATCTTACAATGCCAATGACTCATCGCTTATGATGGAGCGCAATTTTCACTTTAGTTATAACGTCATTATATCTCTTTGTACAGTAATCTGTTTACTGATGATCATCGAAGCGATTTGTAACTTTAGAATATGACTGTCTGAAAATAGTAATATATTTGACGTCTAAGCAATTACACCAGTTACTTAGATGACGTCATCGTGCGTATATATATATATATATATATATATATATATATATATATATATATATAAATAAACACGGCAACGAAGAAACGAATACTGAATAAGAATTCGACGAGAAAACAACAGAAAGACAGGAAAAGGAAAATCCATTAGAATCGACAGGAGCTACATCAGGCGCTGGCACAAACACGCAGACAGAAAGACACACGTAGAGACAGACAAACAGACAGACAGACAGACGGTTAGGCAGACAGACAGACAGACAGACAGACGGCGAGACAAACCAGGTCCGTTGACCGATTGTTCCTTATTGATTGCTCTGCCTCATAAAGACATCTTAAGGGATCCAATCAGGCTTAGATTAATTTCCTTCCTCAAATTTATGAACCGAAACGGTGGCAAGGAATTGCGCTATATAAATCTCTTTAAGAAGCAACGTCGTAGTCATAGGACGAAACAGACAGACTGACGCAGTGGGACAAGAGAACGTCCTAAGGGTAGGACACGCCTCCCAACCACCGAAATTCCATCTCCAACAGAACACAGCCTCAGATTAAACGAAGAACAGAGAAAAACGTCGCTTTTCATTATTATGGCCGGAAAATTTCATAACAACCTTTTACAAAAACCTCTCTCTGTTTATCTCTGTCTGTCTCTGTCTGTCTGTCTGTCTGTCTGTCTGTCTCTCTCTCTCTCTCTCTCTCTCTCTCTCTCTCTCTCTCTCTCTCTCTCTCTCTATATATATATATATATATATATATATATATATATATATATATATATATATCTGAGACTTTGAGAGGTGCCAAGCGCTGTGTTAGTCGCGTGTTCTTCTGTCTTCTTCTTCTGTCGTCGGAATCAGAAAGTGGCGCTATATGAATGGGCGTTGTTGTTGTTTGTTTCGAGCAGTGTTGGTGTCCGCCCTGAAGAAGAAACGGATTCCGAAGAAAGAGGGCGGCCTCGCAGTCGCCACCTACCTCGCCCTCTCCTACGGACACGAACGCCAGGGCTGGCGCCTACGGGGCGTACCCGGCAACTACAAGCTGCGATACATCTGCGAAAAAGGTTCTAACACCCCCACTCACCCCCACCTCACCCCCGCCCCGCCCCCACTGCCCTCCCCCCCTCCCTCCCCCTCCCCCCTCCTCCCTCTCCTCAGACTGCCAGCCTTCTACTGTATATGCACAAAACAGTCCACAATTAAAACAGTAGTGTTAGTTAGCGTTGAGTTTTAACTCATTTCTAGATTTTCCATCCCAATTGATTTTTGAGTATTCGAAGCTTCGCAGGGCACAGAATCCGTGCCGTATTTAGACCAGAGGTTCCCAGACCCCCACCTCCACCCCTCCCCACCCCACCCGCCTACGGACAACTTGCGGCCCGTCAGCTCTCAGGATGTGGTTCGCTTTGCGTCGCTATTCGATATAGTACTGTCTTCTAATCATTTTAAAATGCTTTGACGTTAAAATAAATAAATAAATATGATAATTATATGGCTTAACTAAACGAAAGTTACAATGACGTGCGATCTAAACTATTCTAGTAAGTTGATAAGCCGTATGATTGTTCATTTTGTGGATAAAACCATTTTGTTGTCTAATTTAGTAACATTCTGTCCATAGCATTAATAAACTTAGTAGGGGTCCCAGGGTAGGATGGGGGCCACTAGGGGTATGGCTAGGCAGAGTACCCCTAGAGGTAGTGGTACCCATTGGGTTAGGGGTATGGGCCCCTTGGGATAGGGTATGGAAATCAAAAGTGCTAGCCATTCGAGCCATTCTCTGCTTTTAATCATTTTAAAATGCCTTTGACGTTAAAATAATTTTAAATTTTAAATCTGATATAATGGTATTGCTTCTTCTTTTTTCA
The DNA here is from genome assembly GCA_018105865.1 of Metaphire vulgaris. NCBI lineage: Eukaryota > Metazoa > Annelida > Clitellata > Crassiclitellata > Megascolecidae > Metaphire > Metaphire vulgaris. Next base: position 680,590 of record CM030853.1, read on the forward strand.
GGTGCCACCTGCTAATCAAGTTTTTTTCAAAAATTAGGCCACTATCTCTTGTACTTCAAAACTTTTTCAGAATTTTCGATCTCTAAATTGGACATTTTGACATTTTTAATCTCAGAATGGAGTTCGATGGCTAGCACTTTTTTCCTAGCACCCCAGTTTTTTTTTCACTATCTCTTGTATATCAAATTCTGTCTGTGGTTTTTTGATGCGTAAATTGGACATTTTAAAGGTTTTCCTCTTGATCTTTTACTTTTCCACCATGCCTGTCAGAGCACCTGCTGATCAAGTTTTCTAATTTTCTGTGGTTTCTCTAATCACGTAAATTGGACATTTTAAAACATTTTTAATCTCAGAAAATGTCTTAGACTTGAATGGTAGCAGTCACCTCTAATCAAGTTTTTTTCAAAAATTAGGCCTCTTCCATCATATATCAAAAGTTCTTGCATTCAGAATTTTGCCTTCTCTTGTCTGTAAATTGGACATTTTAGGACATTTTTAATCTACAGAAAAAAACCACATTTCTGGGGATGAACAATTTGCCAGTTTTTCACAATCTTTTAATTTTATTTTTGATTATGAATTTCCTTTTCGTTTTAGTTTCCATATAACGAAAATAATGACTATTACATAGCATCTATAAGCACTCTTATAGTATTGTTTATTTTTAATTGTCATTTTTCTTGTTCGATTTTTAAAACAAATTTCAAGAAAATTTTTCCAAATTTCCATGAAGAGATAACAGATTTTGATATTGTTCTTATGCCTATAACTAAACAAGTGGCATGCTTTTACAATGACGATTCTTGCGATCTAATGAACTATTCTAGGGTTTAGATTTTTTGTATTTTTTTTACAAATTTGTAAATTTTGATCTTCACTATACGCATTGAATCACGACAGAGACCTCTTTCGTGTCATGACATCTGAGCGGACTTCCCACGTTGAAGACCAACATATTCCGTTCCACGTTGATTTGTCAACGCCTTTGACCTCCGCTCTGCTACGGCGCTATAGAAGTTGTCTATAAATTAAATTAAATGAACTGAATCGATATTTCCATAATAAGAACCCCCCGGATCAGGAAAAACTCAGCTGCTATGCAATAGTCTAAATTTTAGACTATTGTATAAAATCGTGGCCCGCTCAAGTGCCGAAAATAGCAGAAATGGCCCTCTGCCTGATAAGCATGCATGGGCCATTGATTTAGAAGAGAGGTCGCCTGGCTGCGGAGAGCAGTGAGTCGTCGTCGGCGTCGTCCGTCGATCGCCGTCTCCAGCTCTTCCTCCACAAGTCGACAGGCCAGCGCCACCACCACCACCACCGGAGGTTCCACCACCTGGAGACGGGGACGGGAACCAGCGAACTCGGATTCAGAAGATCCGGAAATTCCGGAGCAGACGACGATGATGATGATGACGTCGACGACGACGACGGAAGTCCCGGATTGGATTATTCCCCCATCCGGGTATTCGTGGCAATCGACGCCATCTGGATTTCTCGTCTGGTGCGTATATAGATGAGTCACCGAAGAATTTCAACGACCTCGTGACCTTGTGATCACGTGATAGGAAATGACCTCATCGTGAAATCATTAGCGTCTTGTTATTTGAGTGCGTGAGTCATCTGACGTTTTCATTCGATTGTATATTGCGTCAGTTGGTGATTACTAGAACCTCTATCGTTATGTGATGTATATTCTGCAATGTAAAATCCCCTGCATGGCGATATATTTTTTATGTCTGGAAGTTGAGTTCATCCACTTTGTTCAAGAACAGATCTTCTCTTCTTGCCTTAAATGCGTTCTGCTTTTGGTTTTATTTGTTTTAAAAACAGGAAGAATGGAGAAGCACTTTGTGCAACAAATACAAACTGCTCTTGGTAAATAACACAATCGTTCATTCATTCGCTTATCTAAAACTATCAACGATCATTATCCCTTTCCCTTCCCCACCCCACCCCACCCCACAATGCATTTCTACAAAATGCGTTATGTTCTAGGCACTTCGTTGACTCTCTCCTTCCTCCATCCACCAAATTAAATCTATGAGACTATGAACTTCTGTGCGATAATGATAGCAATTCCAATGACCAATGTCCAGTATGTCTGACTAGTGGATAGAGGCCTGAACTCGGATGAAAAAAATGAGGGGTGGAAGCCCCTGATATCCATCCCTTTTTCAGAACCTAACCTCTCAAAGAGGGGGACGGAAGGGAGGCCTACTAGAAGTTTACGTCTATAATTATAGCTAGCAATGAGATTACAAAGGAATTCAATATTAAATATCGATTGATTTTAACTCAATGTCAGGAATGGACCGACGAAGCCCTGCAATGGAACGAGACTCAGTTTGGAAACATTTCTTCCATCTCCATTTCCAGTCAACTCATCTGGACGCCACGTTTCGTCGTCGTAGACAGGTAAGTCACCAGGTGGCCAGGTAACGGGCATCACGTGTCGCAGGTACTGGAGAAATTCTGGCGAAATTTAAAAGTATCTTACAAACGACGTCTGGTTCCTATATAATGCATTGCATCCTTCTCTGTTGAAACTCGCGCAGCATCTCTAAGCAACAGGTGCACGACCTGGACATCGGGACGGTGCTTGTGACGTCATCGGGGGCGGTTCGCTCGAAGGTTGCGGGGGAATTCTGCGGGGGATGCGCGAGAGATCCCGCCATTTTCCCGTTCGATTCGATCGTCTGCTCCGTTGAACTGACACCTGTTTCGACCGCCGTCTCTCTCCGCCTTCGCTCAGCTTCAGCCGACCCTAATTCGGTCATCTACAATCTGCCGTTGGCCTCGTGGACTCTGGACAAGTTAGAAAATTGATATCTCAAAAGGGATTCGGTAGAATTTTCTCGATTAAGACCATCAAAATCAGGAAATAGTTTGTAAGCAGAAATTCGTCGATTTTAAAGCGACAGAGAGCCAATTGTAATAGTAATTGGTTATTAACACAGACGTTGCCGCAGGGAGAGGAACGGGGGTCGGGGGGGTCGGGCCCCATATTACGGCTGGGACCGGCAGTGGAATGTCCTCAAAACCACTGAGATTTTTAGGTGGCGGGGGGGGGGGGTTAGGTAGAATGATGAAAGAAAATATGTGAATGGGAGAAGAGCTCCTAGACGAACCATTTTGCTCATCTTCTTTTACCTGAAAACATCAATATGTCCCCCTAATTTGGGACACTGGTTGCGCCACTGGTAATTAGCAATAAAACACTACACATAATTATGTCATTAATTAACACTCGTTCGAAATGTAACTGTTTTCATGATTAAATTTGAAATGCGTGTTATCTTACAGCACATACTATTAATACGTTTTATAGGTGACGCAAAATTTAAGTCCTGTTTTGAGAAACTCCGTGTTTTTAAGTGTCGAGTTATCTTTTATTATAGAAAGACTCTTTTGACAAGAATCAACTGTACGACTAGAGTTCCAAATTTTTCGACCACGCTGTACTCGAGTACCGGATGTCTGGCACTGGAGTTGATTTTTTCCCGGCTCCTCCTGTACTACTCCATAGCGCTATTTGCTCCGATGATACTGCTGACAGTACCACTGCTGGTATTGTTTTTTGTCTCATCTGGTACTCACCTAAAGGCGCCGGCCATGTTGATTTTCGTACTGCTCTTCTTCCTTGTTCTTCATCTCATCTGTACGCTGACTTCCAACGATACAGCAGCCATACCAATTATAGGTCAGTACCGGCTGTCCATTTTTCAAAATCGTTTTCGGATTTTATGCTAATTACCAACTAATCCCACCAAAAAAAAAAATTGATCAAAATGTTTTGATAAATGACTACCCAAATAGTAAACTCTAAAAGCCCCAAATTTTTCGAATGTCTAATTATTGATAAATGTTTTGATAAAGACGAAAAGATTGGGGGTGGGAGAGAGAAATACGCCCTAGCGATGAGTTGTAGAAACAGTATCTTCTTTTCCTGGCAATAATTTTGAAACGACTTCTGTAGCGCCCTCAATTATTCATAAAAAGCTGAACTGCTATTACTTCACTAACATTATTAATAATAATAATAATAATAATAATAATAATAATAATAATAATAATAATAATAATGTGATTTAAAGTGGTTTAGGAGGCTAAGTAAAGTAAGCCTGTATTGAAAATAACTGAGATAGCTGAGATTTCTGAGATAGCCTTTGAATCCGTTGACTGTTTCAACCGTCACTCCCACCTCGTCCAAACTGTTCCATTTGTCCACAACCCTTGCAATAAAATTTGTTTCTTTCTTGGACTCACCCTCTGCTAAAATAATTTGAAATCTATTACTACTACTACTACTACTACTACTACTACTACTACTACTACTACTACTACTACTACTACTACTACTACTACTACTACTACTACTACTACTACTACTACTACTACTACTACTACTACTACTACTACTACTACTACTACTACTACTACTACTACTACTACTACTGATAAAGATGATTGTTTTTGCAGTGTTTTATCCGATATCCATGATGTCTGTATGTGTGATTTCGGTGTCTTCGAGTCTCCTTCGTTCTCAGCACAGAACCTCTGCTTTGCCCCGCTGCAAACAGTCGTCGTCGTTATCATCATCATCACCACCACCATCATCATCATCATCACCGTCTGCTAAGTACAGAGAAGGAGGAGGAGGAGAAGGAGGAGGAATAGGAGGCGAAGGACAGAAATCGTCGTCGTCGTCGTCCAGGAGGAATATCTGTCGATGCTCGTCCTTAGAAACTGGCGGAAAATCCCGGAAGAATATTTCCTGGATTGACGAAGTACTTCCGGAAACGGCGGACGACGCTTACCTTGATCACGTGACCCCGCTCGATCCCCAACCGTGCGCAAATGACGTCATCGGCCCGGACGCGACCGAGGTCGACCAACGGAACGGCGCCGGCGACGACCGGAAGACGGTCTCCAGGTCGTCTTCTGTAATTTCAAAACGAAAGCGAGGCGCCAACGGCAGAGCAGAGGTCAAAGGTCGCGAAGAGACGAATTTATGTAGAGCCAGATGTGGAGGAATGCTGCTCTGGAGATTAGTGCCTTCGGAAAGAAGCCTTGACCTTGTGCTGTTCTATTCTGTTCTGGCGATTCTCGTCGGACTTATCATCTGGATTCTAAAATCTTCGCTGCTGTTCAACAGTCTACCGCCAGGGGCGTAGCCAGAATTTGATTTGGGGGATAATTCGATTTTGCGGTATAGATCTTGAAAAAAACATTGAAAATATTAGATAACACATTAAAAACTTTAAGGTAGCCTGATTTTTTGGGTGGGGTTATATACCGATTTACCCCGTCGCAACACCCCTGTCTACCGCAGGGGTATTGAATAATAAATGATCAACGGAACGTATTAAATAGTAGTAAAACATATCTCTAAAGTCGTCTAGGCATTTCTTTAGACCTCCATATGACGTGAGAGCGAGAGAGTGAGAGAGAGAGGGTAGGGGGAGAGAGAGAATTTGATGGCCAATGGGTGGAAATTTGTGCACAGTATAGCCAATACATATAAATGAAACTGACATATGGGGCTACAAATGCCTCCTGGCATTTGGTCCCCGAGGACGTCATTTGGAGACCTCTGAATCCTCCTCTCCTCTTCTTCCTCTGCTTATCAGATTGCCGTCAAAAGATAAGCGAGGTGATTTCCAGTTGATCGGTCCAGAGATGCAAAGTTTTCCTCCCCTCCATATTGTAACTCGATGCATGGAATTTGCCTCAGCCGCTATCTTAGCTGTCTTCGGATTTCACCCCTTTGACTCACAACCCTTTCCATCACCCCTCGCCTCATGGCCCTGGCAGAACTTGGCCCTCCGACCGAACCCCTGGGCCATAGTTTCAGCCCTCACCCCAAGTGCTCTCAACCTTTACCCTGTCTCCAAATACCCCTTTATTCTTCTACCCCTCTACTCATTTGCATAATACCAGCGCTAGAAGGCTTTTCCCCACAAAGGCCCGGGCCAGTCAACTCCTTCGCCCCCACCCGAAGGGGTAAGGGGCAGAGATGGCCAGTCAGCCCCCTCCCCTTCTCTCGGTCATCCCAGCCGGCCTGCAGCCGACCAATCAGATCGAGGGCAGCTGATCACGTGATCGCGATTCGCAAGAAAGGTTTTTAGCGATTTCGATTGTGTGGCTGTTGAAAGGAGAGCGCGGTGTGATGATGATGATGATGATGATTACAATCATGAGAAGGAGACAGATGTGCTGTTGTTGGACAGTCTAACAGAGGACTTTACCGAATCCATTCGATCCACTGGATCTCATCTTCTCCTCCTCCTCCTCCTCCTCCTCCTCCTCCTCCTCTTAAAAGGTAACTAAAATTAATATATATGAAATACTGATACAAGAATTGGATACAATAGAAGAGATTGATACGATTAGGGAAGTTGTTACCCCGATTGTTACAAGTTTACATTACACTAACCTCGGTTACAGTGCGAGTACAAAAGCAGTGTAATACTCGTTGATTTATATGGCGCAACTCTGCAGAGTCATATATGGTAACTGCAAGACGCATGACAGAATGGCAGACGCCGCGGACTCGGTGCGATTTGACCCTTCTCTCGCCAAGTGTAATTTCCTGTTCTTTTTGATAAACAACCACTCAACCGACAGTAAAAAAGAACCGACGATGACCGATATTCATAATAATAATAATAATAATAATAATAATAATAATAATAATAATAATAATAATAATAATAATAATAATAATAATAATGATAATAAAAATGAAAAATTTTAATATTTACTGTTATTTTTAATTACAGTAATTATTAGTAATTGGAAAACCACTCAAATTGAATTCTTTTCATCACTTGTCTTTCGCCCGTTGCCTTGGCAACCGTATGCCCAGCATCTGCAACTGTACATCAGTTTGGAATCTGTGCACGTGACGTCGTTTAAGTTTTATGCATTCGGTGCTGTTCTGTACTCTGCAACCGATGTACGGCAGTTGAGTGCGAGTGAGATAAAGAGAGTGATGAGTCTACGTTACACGAATCGCCGAATGTAACAGAATTTCTATCAGAGGTCAAGAGGTCAAAGACAGAATTTCGAACGTTCGTATGCGTGGGTTTTGGGACGTAGCATAGAACTAGGACCGATGGTTCCTGCGGTTATCTAATGAGCGTCACCCTCTTTTCCTTATTCAAAGTCAAGCAGAGACTATCCAAGCATCGGTATCAAGTCGCCAAAACTACTTTAATTCCTCAATGAAATATCTAAAACAAACAGTTGTGTATGTGTGTGTGTGTGTGTGTGTGTGAGAGAGAGAGAGAGAGAGAGAGAGAGAGAGAGAGAGAGAGAGAGAGAGAGACTTGGCTGTTCTCTTTGATCTTTGTGTTTGTCAGTGAGTAAGTAAGTGAGTCGTTTCAGACGAAGACGAGTCGCCATGCATTCCGTCGTTCGAATCCGAGCGTCTTCCGTGAACGAAAACCTCGTCTGCGGCCTCTGCTTCGGATATCTGATCGATGCTACGACCGTCGTCGAATGTCTTCACTCGTGTTAGTAACACAAGCGTAAACTTCTATTAGGCCTTCTTATTAAGAGCCTGCCATAGGTACAGGGGAAGGTAGAGGGGGTTTGGGCCCCTCTCTCTTTCATCCGTGTTTAGGCCAATGGTTAGTTAATTAATACTGGATATGAGACCAATGGGCATTATTATGGCCTAGCTACTGCGCATAGTGAAGTGACTTCATGTATAAGGGATGATCGGGAAATCTCGAAAATTTATCTATCGTATGCATTCGTTGAGTCTGTGGTTCATGAATAATAATAATAATAATAATAATAATAATAATAATAATAATAATAATAATAATAATAATAATAATAATAATAATAATAATAATACTAATAATAATACTCCGCATTCAATAACCTAGTATTCCGAGATACCTTGAATATTCATGCTTGGAGGTCAAGGGTTCTCCAGAGGTATTCTCTTGTATGGCAATGACATGATGACAACCAACGGAGCCGGTGATTGTCAGCGTCAAATGCACAGCTGTAGCAAGGGAATCTGGTAAACGTGTCGAGGATCTACGCCCTAATATAACTGCCAACCCATTTTCCACCTGGAGGAGGTGGTCTCACGTGAGCGGCTATCTATTTTTAGATCGGCAGGTGCGCGGTTCTGGATTGTTTCACTCGCTTTGCCATTAACCCCTTAACTGGGGATCCCGGATATATCCGTCCATTTTACATTGAGTTACAGTTAAATACACAGTTAAGGGGTTAATTAACTCTGATGCCAGTTGCATTTTGTCTATGACAGTTGAGTCGACTGCTTTCTGTGTGTGTGTGTCTTCAGTCTGTCGCAGTTGTGTAGTTCGGCATTTGACAGAAAAGACCAGCGGCAACACCTGTCCGCTGTGCTGTCAAATCATCCACAAGACAAATCCCATGGCGTCCATTCGATCGGATAAAGTGCTGCAGAGTGTCGTCTACAAACTTATCCCGGGATTATTCAAACGTAAGACCCGTCAATGACGCTGCAACTGTTTCCTCTCCGTCATTTCTGCGTCATCGTACGTCATGACGACTGCCAACAATGATGCTCTCATGCACTGTCTCAAACAACAGCACTTTCAATTTTCCGAACACTAGCTTCGCAAGCCTTTTGCTCCGTCTTACCTAAGCCTTAGCACTTTAAACATTGACGTGAAAAACTGGGTCATGATGATGATGATGATGATGATGATAATAATAATAATAATAATAATAATAATAATAATAATAATAATAATAATAATAATAATAATAATAATAATAATAATAATAATAATAATAATAAGAATAATAATTATAATGATGATGATGATGATGATGATGATGATGATGATGATGATGATGATGATGATGATGATGACTCCCTAGCCATTGTAGCCATTGTTATATATACAAAATAATGACGGGAGAGTTATTATTTTATAGAGAGAGTTATTACAGTATATATATATATATATATATATATATATATATAAGAATGACGGGGGGTTATTATTATATGGGAGTTAATATAATATGCTACACCTGGGCAGTACAGAACTTTTCTTTTGTCCTGTTGCTGCTAAAATGGTCGGTACTAAGCAGACCTCTTTTACGAAAATGATTTCGCAAAAGTTGTCCAACCCTCTGACTTCTAATTTCTTCCTGCGAAAGGTTTCTTTGTTATTTTGAGGCGAGCGACCAATTTGTTCGCCATTGTTTCCCGATTAACCTTCGTTAACCCTTTATTGGCAATTTGCTTTCGTTAACCCTTTACTGCGTTGTCTTTCCGTCTAGGTGAGATGAGCAGACGTCGGAAATACTACAGCGAACATTCCGACGACGGTATTTTGCAGACGACGATGACTCATCGCGCACTCGGTTCACTTGTCATGTCCGTCTAATGATCTAAGGCTGCCCAGGCTGTCAGTCGGATCGAGTGACAATTTCACGCCGACGCTCGACGAGTGATTGACAGTTGAAATGACAGTCGATTGGACGTGTCTTTCAACTCAATCGCTATTTTTTATCTAACTACGGCGAACGTCCGATCATTTCGTACCGGTGATCACGTGATTGATATTTCTATAGCGCTGTGTTGCGCCGCCAAAAGTTATTTATGTCTGCTGCCCTATGCAACTGAGCTTCTACAGCATACAGAGGCAACGTGAATGGAGTGGGCGTTCTTATTAGTGTGTCTCTTTTGCTGATCTCACTTCCTTTGTGAGGGTCTGGTCCAGGGCTTGAGTTGAGGCTAAATAAACCCTGTTCCCAAAGTTTTTAAGTAGATGACCGTGACTGCTTAATTTCTGCACCTAAGCGGGCCGCAGCATTATAAAAGATTCCAAAGAGTTTATTCTCTGCAACAGACGATTCTGATCCGGGTTCTTATGATGAAGAATCGACACAAATGGGCAACTTTCAACTGCAAATTGCAACTTTCGCTTAGGCGTTATTTTTTATTTCAATATCGATGCATTTCCTGAAATTATTAAAATACATTATATCAAAATATTTAGGCCTCGCGGGCCACTTTCTAAGAGCTGACGGGCCACAAGTTGCCCGCGGACCGTCGTTTTGGAACCTCTGTTAAATAGACGCTTGATATAGTGTTATATTTATATATATAATATTATATATATATATATATATATATATATATATATATATATATATACTGTTATAGTGTGCTCAGAGTTAGATTGATGTGTCTTTATTAACAGCGCCCGATCTTCACAATCCTAATGCGAGAGAGGAGAGAGGAGAGATTGTGGACGAGCCTTGGTTGAGACACGATTCAGAGGATGAAGAGAGGATCAGTCTTCGTCTTCAGTATAAGGCAATCTTTCCACAAACACATCAGAAAGCGGTAATAAGCCAAACAGAACAGAAATAGCAGTTTATTCATTCGACGCATTCCGTCCGCTAGAGAAAGACAACGCCATCGATTTAGAATGCGAAAATTTCAAGATTTTTTTGGTCAAATGAGTCACCAATACCTGATGTCCTAACCCATGCCCCCATCAATTTTTTTAGAATTACGGACACAGTCACAAGTATATATCTTATTGCGCATGGGGTTACCACCCTTGATGGTGAGGGGCGGGGGGGTTGACACCGAATGAGACGACAAGAATTTTTGTTCACTGGTGTTTGGATAATCAAAATATCACAAATAACAAAATATCTTTTCTTCGACTTTCGAGCGATATGAAATACAGTTACCGAATGCCGAGCAAGGCTGCTGTAGACTATATTCACAATGCATTCATTCACCCGTTTTGAATTGTAGAAATAGTCCAGTTGTTATATATATAGAAATATTTCTGATGCTAATTTAATTGATCTCTGAGGTTGTGACTGTTTTTCAGCCTCAAGAGAACGACGTAAAATATCTTCTTTGTTCGGAATATGTGACTATTTCTGTTCTGAAGAAGTTCATTACATTTAAATTCGATCTTCCCAGTCATGTTCAGGTGAGTTGTTCAGACCGACGGCGTTCAGTGCGAGTTCTCTTTATAATGATTAATTTTGTAGCGCCAGCATTAAAACGAGGCCGAACATATTTGAAGAATGTAGGGAAGATGTGTTTTCCATCGGAGGAATTTCTGCTTTGCTTTTCTGGAAATTCTGTTAGAGAATAAACACACTTCTTTAGGAGAAAAAGTGTTCTTACACGATAAAATTTTAAAATATACCTACTGTTGCGACTTCGGGGCCAGTGGGTCAAAACTGCCCCATTTTCTTCACCATGCTATCATGTAAGAATTTGAGTGTCTCTTTAAAGAGGTCAGTTTTGCTTCTATATTGTTTATATTGTCTAATGTTTTTTGTCTTTAAGGTTGAGTTGTTTTGCTCAGACGAATTACTCGACAACACGTATTCACTGTTGGACGTTGCCTCGCTGCATCTGTGGAAACGGGTCTTTGTTCGAATTTTCCTTCTAAATAAAACGCTGCTGAGAGAGAGAGAGAGAGAGAGAGAGAGAGAGAGAGAGAGAGAGAGAGAGAGAGAGAGAGAGAGAGAGATTTTTCTTGATTCGTGAAGACGACACTTTGTGACAGAAGTTTATTAATGTTCGTTTTGAATTTGGTTTATCAAGAGTCAGAGAGACTTTCTGCGCATAAAACGTTGAGCTGTTGTTGTTGTTGTTTTTTCCGTAGAGGAAACCGCTGCAGCTTTTCTATTTGCTTTTCGACTGGCGTGCGTCTCCCCGACGTCCGCGCGAACCACAAACGAAAACAAAGACGCAATCTCTGAACCAAAAACCAACTCAGAACTTTCCAAACAGAAGCGACGTCCTCAGAACGCATCTCCAACGACCAACACTCAAGTCCGACCGCTTGTTCCGTCGGCAGATGACTTTCTCGAAGATTTTAGTCGAAATTCTTCTATAGAAAACTTCACGAACCTTCAGAAACAACAACGGAATTCCGACCACTGTCCAAAGAAGACTGTCAGGAATAGCGTTCTAAGACGTCTGAACAGTTTCAAGATGAAACGAAGAAGGGCGTTCAAGAGTTTTGCGAATTCTCGTAAGGTGGGTGGTCGAAACAGCGGCGCTCATCCAACGAACTCTGCGTCAACGCCGCCGTTGACACTGTCGAACTATGAAGACCTGTCACGTGATAGGCGTAAGTTCTTTGGTCTGAAGAACACTGCACCCGACTCCATTATTTCCGACGAACTAGCTTCTTGTAAGAAGAGGTTCTCGGCAAATCCTAAATTCGATGTACTTCCGTCCAAAATTCCGAAAACGGAAGTCGCTTTTTCAGAGGAAATGACGTCAGCTGAAGCGCCATCTCCATGGCAACGGATCCCAGGGTCTACGGAGCCTCGTTCCATCTGGTCGGTCCTTCCTTCCATCTGTTCCGGATCGCACCAGTTGACCTCTGACCGACAATGTTCCCCCGAGGACGCGGCAGGGGCTTTTCCATCTGGTATTATCGCCACCCTTGGAACATCAGTAACAACAACAACAGCGCACCCGAAGATTGCCAGACGAGGACACGGGGAGGCGTTCGAGGAAGATCCGGTGGAAGAGACGGTGTCTTCCACCACCAGCTCCACCCACTCCACCCCACATGGTAAAGTCGGAGTCTTCATCAGCCACGGAAGGGCGCTGCCGATGCAGTACCACCGCCGCCACTGGGAAACCTTTCCAGGCTCGCACCGGGGAGGTCAGGAGCCGAGGAAGCGACCGTCTGGAAAAGTGGAATCGGAAAACAAGGTCAAGGTCAGACACCAGCATGGCCCGCGGGCGATGGAAAACTCGGAGAAGAAGCGAGTGAGGATGTCATCCTCGCCCTCTTCCTCCTCTTCCTCCTTCTCTCGACAGTGTTTTGCCGGAGATGTTCTACCTCAGCAGCCGCCGCCGCCGCCGCCGCCGGAGAAGCCGAAGAGGAAGCGGATACTTTGCTTCCAGGACGTCAACACCTTCGTCTTGTCCCGCTCACCTGCGATCGGTTCAGAACTTAAATAGGCCTAGACAGAATATTCCAATTAAGTGAGCCTATTATTAAGATTCAGTGACACCCAGTAGGACTTTTAAAAAATCAGTAGGCTTTTTGGGGAGAGTCGCACTTCTTAAGTCGTGACCGAACAAAAATTGTTTAGCGCGCATTTTTTTCAATTATGCGTCATAATTTCAGACAGGAACTCTCTCAACCGTTAGACTGATCGCTAGATTGGTCTAGTATTATAGTATGGCTATTGGAGTGTACGAGAGAGCGAGGGACATCAACTAAATGCAATTTTTTGTTTTGATTTGGTGGGATTAGTTGGGTAGGCTTAAGCCTACCCTAGCCTTTAATAAAAATCCGCATATGGTGTACGACGTGTTTCACTTTTATGGCAACAAAAACACAATTTATAATTACTGTAATTCGCTGTGTGACAGAAGTCAATGGAACGACTTTTGAACAGTTGGTGTCTAGATTTGTAAAATACTCGGCGATTTGAGACAAATTCTCTGACAAGGAGCTGCATTTCGTTTGTCCCCCTCCCGTCCTCGCTGCTTCAAAATTTGGAAGACGAATCAATTTTGGCCGTCACACAATTTCGATCAAAAGCGCTCGAAATGGGACGCCTCCCAGCCATTTCATACTGCACACTAGAGCGAATGACCGCACATAATTAGACTGCAGATAAAGTATTGTGAAAGTTACTGTATACAGCAGTTGAAGGAGGCATTTAGAACACTGTGTACTGCAAAGTTTTGCTATTTGTGGATGCAAGGACAAAGATGGAAAAAACAGGAAAAACCTACCGGAGGACAAGAGGACAAAGAATTAAGAAAATGCAGGAAGATCGTTGTTATGTGAATGAATGGTTGGGTGAAACACGGTGGTTCTTAAACAGGCCAGATCCTACAGAACCTCTGAACCCTGTTATTAATTAGTTTTGTTAATAATAATAATAATAATAATAATAATAATAATAATAAATCTTTAAAAGGCGTCTGTACAGAAGATGAGAGAGTGCTTCATCCTTGTTCTCTGGTTCTTCAATCGTTCGCCAGATGGCGGTATAACGCGGCTCCCTAATGGGGACTCGTGGTGGTGGGTGGGGTAGAGGGAGCTCGTAATGGGGCCCCGTCGTTCGTTGGGGGTGTCTCCGCAGTGTCCTTAAGTGCCGAGGAAACTGGTGATCGATGGAAGAGGAGATGAGTGGAAAGGGAAAAGGTGGAAGAGTCGACCGTTCGCTCGATCCGCGTCATCTTCGTCAATTATCTTTCCGTCGTTCGACAAGATAAGAAACGACCGATAATGGCGGTCGCTATTAACCCTTCGGGGAGAGGGGAGAGGAGGAGACGACGACGATATATCTCGGTTATCTAAGTCTCTCTCTCTCTCTCTCTCTCTCTCTCTCTCTCTCTTTCTCCCATCGTGTTCTTATTCGAGATGCAAATGTGACGTCGACAAAAAACGATCTGAATTCTCTAAACATTTATTCGATATTCGATTTACAAATGATCCTCGGAGCGAAACCACCGATCAGCAGACGAGAGGCGAACGGCGCGACCACTGCCTACAGTCAAACCACGTTAAGACGAACTCGGATAGCATGCGCGTCCACGTTTAGCACAGGCGCTTTAGGCCCCCGAAGTGCGTATAGACATTGGCGAAACAAGGTTATCATTTAAGAGCGATAAGAGGCAAACTGCAGGATATATATATATATATTCATTCGTCCAAATGGTCGGGGTTGGTCAACCAATTCGCTGCCTATGTCTCTTTGCCAGTTAAGTCGTATTTAGAAGTCTTTGCGTTTAGTCTTCGATGGAAAGCGTTCTAAAAACGGCGTCGCCGTCGTCGTCGTCGTCGTCGTCGTCGTCGACGTCGTTCTAGATGTGTGCGTTGTTTGATGGATGCGCTGAACGGATGGCCGGATCTCTTTCGCTTTCCGTTTTTATCGCGCGTGCGACAGCGGCGCACACCTCTCTCTCTCTTTCAGAAGACACCGAATCCTATTAAATACCCCGAGCCAAAAATGGCGGTCGACGAGGCGCAGCGCCGTCGCCGTGGAAACGGACAATCGCACCGAGTGGAGTAAGGGTTGGATTTTTAGGGAGGTCGTGAGCTCCAGTTTTTCACCCAATAGACTGCAGTAGAGAAATATTTCAGGGTTGGAGAAAAACAGCTCAAAAACGCCAAAAGGACTAATGAGTAATGACAGGTGGCATGACAGGTGTTTTGTCCTGTTTCGTGATCTCACACCGTTGCCACGTGCTGCAATAATGATGCACTTGCTCCCTCTACCCCCACCACCACTTGAACGCGGTTGTCATGGTTTTGACGGCGGTCTTTAATATCAACGCGTGCTCGGTTGTCAAGATCATCGTACCAACGCCGCTAAGATCATCGACTCTAGTTTTTCGCCGAACTCAACATGTTTGATTTCGTCAACAGGTTATCTGCTACCATTAGGCCTATGTAACAGAGGAAAAGTACAGAACTGATCGCCAATATATTCACCTTTACTCAGCGCATGTCTTACTGTAATGTTACGGACGGTTAGGCGTTGACATAAAATACAGTTGAGAAATCAGAACAAGCAATACTTCTCCTCTACACCTCCTCCCCTCCCCTCCCCTCGGTCCCCAATATTCTTCGTACGTTTTTAAAGTAGCTAGCCGGGGCGCCCTGATGTCGCCAATCATTAGCGTCACCACGAAGGGGGGAGGGATAAATGGGGCAATTGCCCCCCCCCCAACCTGACCCAAGACCACCTATCAGATTCGCGCAAATCCGGTGAGAAAGTTTTTTGTGGGGTGGGGGTGGGGTGGGGCAAGGAATCTGACACGCCAGCCTCCTTTTGCCCCCCCAACCTAACATTCCTGGCGACGCCACTGACGCGGTGAGCATTTAGACACGGAGGGCATTTGGACGCGGTGAGCATTTGGACGCGGTGAGCATTTGAACGCGGTGAGCATTCACAGTGGTTTTAATACAGGCTTACTTAGCCTCCTAAACCACTTAATATCACATTATTATTATTATTATTATTATTATTATTATTATTATTATTATTATTATTATTATTATTATTATTATTATTATTACTAAAAACCTAAAAACCCTTCGATATTCCAGGTAACCTAAGAGGCATTTGCCGTGGACAGGTTCTCACAGCGGAAGATTAGAGGATTAGGATTTGCTCGAGGGGCTTTAGGCTTCGCTCGACCGAGCAGATCAAAGCGAAGAAGAAGAATCAGCAACAAGAACGTGACGTCATCGATCGATGCTGGACGCCCGATTATCGCCCACCGTATGCACGGATTGTTGGCGCCTTTGTTGTCGCACTTTCGTTCGCCTTGAACTGACGTCACAGAGAGACCGGAAGAACCATTTCGTTCTTGATTAACGTTCTTGTTGTGGACGGAGCTGTTTTTCGCCGATTCGCGATAAATACGAGAGCGGGTATTTCAGGCGCGTTGAGGAGTCGAAGCGCATCTGACGTTCTTCTAAGCAACATTGTCACGTTTACCGTATTCGTCTGAATAGAAGCCCCCGTGGAGACTAAAATAGCAGAGAAGAAGTTACTGATTAGAGTCAATAAAACGGCCCTCACTTCTACAAGAAATTATTTCTTGTACAAGTGAGCGCGCCATCTTGAATCCAATCCATTGTTTGATTGGCAACCTGTGAAGTGTTTTGAGAACAGGTGCGACATGATTGCATTTGGTTGCTCAGGTAACTGCTTTGGCTAACGTATTCTGAATTCTAGGTAAGCGATTGAGGTTAGTTTTTGAAATTCCGTAGTGAAGGGAGTTGCAGTAATCTATGATTGAATGGATAGATGGATAGATGGATGGATGGATGGATGGGTGTGGGTATTTGTGGATGGATTGCTTGAAGGTTGCATTCGGATGAAGTGAGACGCAAGATGACACTGACACGCAAAGGAAGAAGAAGAAGAGGAAGAAGAAGAGACAGAAAGGATTTCCGTCTCTTTGCCTCTCCTTTCCTCTGTCCGTCTGCGTGTTCGTCTTTGTATCTGGGACTATTGTTCTCTTCGCTCCTACGCAATAACTTTGTCGTATCTTTCGCCTGCAAGCACGAACCGCCGGTCAAGAAAATCGCCGCGATGGGGAGAGGAAGGAGTGGGGAGGGGGAGAGGAAGAGGAGAAGGGAACAATCGACTTTTTTCCTTTTCCTCCTATAGCAGCTGCTCTGTTAGGATCGAATCCCAAATTCCTTCTCTCTCCTCTTCTACTCCCCCTCTCTCGCCCCCCTCTCTCCGCCCCCTCTCTCCGCCCCCTCTCTCCGCCCCCTCTCTCCCCCCGCTCCTCCAGCATCTTCTCCTGACATCGCCGCCGCCGCCGCCGCCGCCGCCGCCGCCGCCGCCGCCGCCGCCGCCGCAGCAGCAGCAGCAGCAGCAGCAGCAGCAGCAGCAGCAGTAGTCCGGTGCTCGCAATTATTTGGCGCCAGAACAGGAAGATGACCGCACAAGGAACGTACATTGGTCGGTGGATTGTGTGTGTATGTGTGTGTGTGTGCGTGTAGTCGTTGGTTTCGTGTGAGTTAGACGCCATAGCCGCGAGATTCTCTCGTTCTTCTTTTTCGTCGATATTTTGTTTAATGTCTTGAAAATTGAGACGGAAAAGATTAAAAAACCTTTGGATTATTTCCAAATCGCCAGAGAGATTGTTGCCACTTTGAAACCAGAACGCAGAGAGAGAGAGAGAGAGAGAGAGAGAGAGAGAGAGAGAGAGAGAGAGAGAGAGAGAGAGAGAGAGAGCAAAGGACACGTCGAGGTGAAGAAAATGTCTCGTTCTAGAAATCCTCAATCGAAGACATACAGCTGGGCTTCGATCCAAGAACAATATATCTGTCTGTTGAAGGTGTCAGGAAAATATGTTAATTTCTGATACAAGTGAACAAGAAAAAGAAGGATGGGATCAAATTTTGAATCCGAATTCATCGAATGTTAGAATTTCAAAAACAAATTAAAGAAAGGATTCGCACACTGTTCATGTCTGGTGCTCAATAAAAGTGTCTTCCGGAATATCACTGATTTCTACATTGAGTGAAATGTTCAACGTTCAAAGTGCAGTTTTCCCTCTTTCTGGTTTCGACGCAGAACGCTGGAGGGAAAAAAGCAGCAAATCGCACCAGATGCAAGAACACGAGCGGTCTTCGCGCCATCATCATCATCATCATCATCGTCGTCGTCGTCGCCATCGTCTACTGTTTTCTCTCTTTCTCTTTCGTCTGACATCATCTTCCGTCTCCTACCAGCTGACCGTCGGCTGCCAGGGGCTCGGAGGCAGGCAACGACGGGCGAAAGCGCGTCGAAGATTATTCGTGGCAAGGACGATGCTTTTCCGCTCCGTTGCGCTCATCTGGCCACTTACCTGGCTCCTACCTGTGCTCGCAAACGGACTTCAGCCTCCTGAAGGTAAGAGGTGATTGCAAAATATAACGAGCAGTCCAATTAATATCCGTATAATAAATCCGAAATGATTTTATTGCGACTTCTCATTTGCTCAAGAACTGTCGACATGATATTTGACAGCGATGTTTGTCCCGTCGGTTAGAGAGCTAGCCTTTGTAGCCTGATTTAGTTAGTATTAAATATACTGGAGTTGACGACTGCTCGGTGCAGTCGACCGTTGAACTTTCAGTATTAAACATTATCAAGAAGGTCTTAACATCTTTTACATGTGAATAATAATAGGGCGATAGTGCTTGCCACTAAAGATTGGTTCATATAAAGGAGAGAATCTTTTACGCAATGACAGTATCCAGAACATTCTCTATGCCCACCAACATGGCCAGTATCTATGCTGGTGGGCAAGAAATCTGCTTCTGCCATTGGCGTCTATTAATAGACAACAATGGTTTCTATGGTTTCTGGAAACTTTCTGCCCACCAGTGGGCGGAGCAACCGGACCTTGTTGGTAAACACTGGATATCCCTATAGTTGATTTGTGTCAAAACTTAGTAATCTTTTGAATTTTTTTGTGATAGGGAGTAGATTAGGTGAGAGATTGTGCACAGTATATAGCGTGCGGTTTGAAATGGCTGAGAAGTGTCGCATTTTGAGCGCTGCAGAATAAAATTGAGACGGACAGTATTGACAATCGTTGCACCACTTTACGCAATGATGATGGAACATCAAGAAAATCTTATTCTAATTCTAGTGTTTCATCACTCCGCTGAAATTTTTGCATATCTACGCAGCTGCTGTAACAATGGCTATCGATTAAAATGTGTCTGATGAAATGTATAAAATTCCGGGAAAGACTTTGATTCTAACTTTTGAGGATACGATGCTTTCTATTTAAGCGCGATTAGAAACCCAAACTCGGTGATTTGTCCAACGTCACCCACCCCACCCCACCCCTGTGCTATTATAATGGCGCTATAACAATCGTAGACATCTACGGACGGATGATGTTCAGATGATCGCGTCAGATCAGTTACAATGAACGTCGTTTATAATTGATGAACAGCGACAGATCGTTGCCATGGAGATCCCGACACCTGCCGTCGTCGCTCCGTCGCTTAGCGATAAGCAGAAAATACGGCCGCGTCCGTTGCCTTGGAGACTGGCGTTGCCCTTGACGACGACGCCGTCGTCGTGGAATTCGCGCAGCGTCTCACAGCAGTCGGCATAATGTCGTCATCGGTAGACGTCACGTGACTCGAGATTATCCCGAATCGGTGCAAAACTGTCATAGATCGATCAGAGAGAGAAAGTTTCATCTCGTGGGATTATTTTATTCCTCGTGGCTCTGACGTACGATAGTGGCGCCATAGAAGTTATTGATTGACTGATTGTTCGATTTGTCTTTCATTTAGAAAAACCGACGGCCAAGAGCATCGAATTAATTACGCTACAGACATAGGATCGTAATGTAAAGTAAGTCGGTGCTCGATCTCCAGAGAGACTATCATCATCACCGCCGCCGTCACCACAAATAACAGCAACTTTAAGAACTTAAAAGAACGAGTGGAGTTTTTAAAAAACAATAGAACCCATTCTGGTCGAAGAAGGGGGTCAGCCAGCAAACGGAGACTGGGGTGGGAGTTGGGGAGTGGGGTGGAGGCGAGGGGCCTGACCCCGGAAATTCTACACGAGCGTACATTGTTCGTATACGACACAGTGTCGTCCCATTCAAATGCACGCGGTCTTATCCAGGGACCTTATCGAACGACCTTTT
The DNA here is from genome assembly GCA_018105865.1 of Metaphire vulgaris. NCBI lineage: Eukaryota > Metazoa > Annelida > Clitellata > Crassiclitellata > Megascolecidae > Metaphire > Metaphire vulgaris. The sequence goes on from CM030853.1 coordinate 700,766, forward strand.
TCGCTTCGAATTCATTACTATTGGTCGTGCGCATCGGTCCATCACAGTCTTCGTCCATTGATAAGGAGACGACGACGACGACGACGACGACGGCGACGGCGACCAAAGCGTGTCGGAGAGACGGTCGGATGTCAGGAGGTCAGACGGGCGCCGGGGAGGGGGGTTGTGTCCCCCTCCTCCTCCTCCTCCTCCGCCCGGCCATTTTCACCCGCCGCCCCCGCCCCCGCCCCGAGGATCGGTCGTATACTCGGGTGCGGACCGAAAGTCCCAGAGGTGAAATATGCGTCAGAATTCCTCGCAAAATAGAAACAGTTTAAATGAGATTGTGCGTTCCGCTATTGCGTCCTGGCTACGCCACGAAGCAAACTCTGTCACCGAAACTGCTGTCTGCCGCTGATGTAGAGATCTTAACTCGGAACGTGAAATATAAGCGTGTTTCTGGAAACTGAGACTGCGCTGAATTTTACTTTCTAGCATAGTGTTGTAGATCTTGGCTGTTTTGGTATTTCTTCGCGTTTCTATTTGGCCTAATTCTTCTCAAATTTCTGGTCATTTTCGAATTTGTAAGTTCTCTGTTGTCTTGGAATCAGTGGCGGTTCCACGTGGGAGATGAGTGGGGGTGCATCCTCCCCCACCGGACTTCCGGGCTTCCTTATTTTGCCTGACAACCTATTTTTCGGTAAGCGTATAGTCAAATTATTATGGATAAAATTCCCCCTTTTCATCCTTTTCCGGCAAAGTTTATAGATTTTTTCTATTTTCCTCCTCCCCACCAACTTTCTATGAATTCACTTCACTCCCCCACCAATAAATCCTGGAACCGCCACTGCTGGGAATTTCCCTCATTTAATAAATATTTTGCGGTGTTTTTTAAACATACAATCTGGGCAGATATCGAACGAAATCTAAATATTTAGGCCTCGCTATTTCCTATCTGTGTTCCTTTTAAGTTGGAGGAAGCGTCGAAACTTTCACAGGATTCTAACTAATAATGACTCAGAACTAGTCCCTGTTCTTGTTGCGAAGTCTTTCTGCGCTTTCTTTCCATCCACGACACCCAAAAGCAAATCCCGTTTGAATTCACCAATCAAAACTCCTCGCTCGTACAGCAGTCGCAATCGAATCGCTCTAAATTCTCTTCTTATCCACGACGATTTCTTGATGACGTAGGAGACGGAAGCAGCTCTTGGTTTAAACCTTAATCCGTGTTCTGTGGCATTACAACCTGTAATGATGACGTAACGACGTTTGGCCATTAATTGTGTTTTGCTGTCTTTAAAAACCTGTTGTATCCTAAGGTGTGATTCTTCTTAGAGAATTTCTGTAACATTCAATTCTCTGTGTAACAGAATCCAATGAGAGTCTGTTAACCCCTTAACTGGGGACCCCGGATATATCCGTTCATTTTACATTGAGTTACAGTTAAATACACGGTTAAGGGGTTAAGCAGTCGTTGTACAGGCAAGCGAAAATTTCCGCGAGTTAGACACATATTCCCTAACGCAACCATGTTTTCCGGTGTGTCTATGTTAGCTAATTCTAATCTTTGAAGAATTTTCAATGACGGTCTTATCTATTTCTCTCCACGTGGCGCTCGAAACAGGACGCGACATTTCATTCTACAGTACAATACACACTCACTAGCATCAAAGGCTGCATGTACGGGAAAGGGAGTAATCAACAAAGAACGTTCTGTTGGTCTGTTGAGCAATAATATAATATTCAATTCTCTATGTAACATTGGAAGGAGGATTAGGAGGAGGAGGAGGAAAAGAGGAGGAGGAGGATATGCAGATCTACATCCGTGTGGCTGGATTCAGCAGAAGTGGAGATCGTGGCATAGGATTGCCGCTTAGTCTCTCATGCGCTGACTTCTTGCTGTTATTCTGTCTGTCTGTCTGTCTGTCTGTCTGTCTGTCTTTCTCTCCTCCATGTCTCCTTATTGAATCTCGGGTGCGAGAGAATCGCCTTTACTAGGCTGATGTCCGGTGATTGGACTCGTCACGTGACCACATATATACGCGACGGTCAACAAAGCGAATAAGATTTAAAAGAACTGAGAAGGAAACAGACAGACAGACGGAGAGAGAGAGAGATAGATAGATAGAGAGAGATGGAAGAGATTATAGAAGACAGAATCGCGAGACGAATCACAATGACCGCATTGTTACGACTGCCTTTCCTGCCAAACGGCGCTATATAACCGCCGTAAACATTACGCGAATTACTTGTACTGTACTCGCTGTCGCCGACTGCTTCTACTGCTGCTTCTACTGCTGCTGCTGCTGCTGCTGCTGCTGCAGCTGTTGCAGCTACCAGAACTTAGGACGCTGACACACGGGCGGACAAACACACAGACAAACACACAGACAAACACACAGACGTGGAGGCAGACAATATGGATCATTTAAATTTCGATAATCGAGGTGGAGATCCAAGAAACCTGTTTTTAGTTCAATTATTAACAAAGTTAGTTTCATCTGGTCTCTTTTAATATTATTTAATTCTGAATTCATGCGTTTTAATTCTTAATCTCTGAAATTTCTTAGAGAAAAATTCTCATTTCTCGGGTGAGAGGTCTCCAGCCCCACCATCAAAGACCACAGTGGACGTCAAATCGGTTGTATACTTGCGCATACATACTGTACATTCATACAATGTATATGTGCCTGTACACAATGCAACGTATATATATATTATATTTTATATATTATATATACACATAATGTATATATAGGCTATACTCTATAGACGGTTTTATTAAATCTGGATCACTTTGTATTCTGGCTGTGGCTTTTTCCATTGTGAACCCACTTTAATGAATATTTATTTTAAAAAATTCATTATTACTAAAATCGTTCGCTAAAAATTTGTTTTAGAAAACATGATTCTCATTGGCAAATTTTATCAATGCTCCTCTTTATACAGCGCGATTTAATTATTTAATTATAACCAAAATAAAAGAGGTCCTGATTTAATGATACACCGTGTATCGATATATATATATATATATATATATATATATATATGTATATATATATATACACACACACACATATATATATATATATATATATATATATCAGACATGGACAACCCAGCCTATCATGATTTAAGACTGAACACACGAGGGCAATAGGTTCCTTGACCCAACCCAAACCCGCCAATATACATTGTAATTTCTTAACCCAGTCATTGCCCGTAGAAAACTTATCAATAAATACATGTAGATTCTGTGGTCAACCCAACCCACCATAAACATGGACATTTCTGACCCAACCCAATCCAAATCGACCAAATTCACCCCATGGGTGGACCCCAAATCAATGTCCATGTCTGGCCACGAAAGGGCGGTAAACAAATATTGCGTTACGTTACGTTTACAGCGGAAACCGGTGCTCGCGAGTACTGCCACTTCGAGACCTTTCGGACGGACTGTCCTTCGACGGACGTTGTCCTCATGAGGACGGCCTTCTACGGACGCAAGAGCCTCGGACGATGTGTCCGGACGAATTTCGGGTTCATCGGGTGCTACGCCAACGTCCTCGAGTACATGGACCGGTTGTGCTCCGGACGACGCAGTTGCCAGGTGGAGGTCATCGAGCCTCGCTTCGAAGACATCCGACCGTGCAACGTAGAACTGAAGAGCTACCTGGAGGCCGACTACACCTGTCTGCCAGGTAGTACGTCCGTGTGGAAATGCGAGAAGAGCGGCGCTATAGAAGTCCCTCGCTACCGATTTCTAAGAAAAGACGTTTTTTTAAGAAAAGAGGATTTGTCCGACGAGCGATGATGATGATGATGATGATGGTGATGACGATGATGATGATGTCACCGTGAAGTTATCGTCTGATCAATTTATGGTGACGTCATTGTTGGTGACGTAATAGGGCACCGCCGCCTCCTCCTCCTCCTCCCCCGCACACAGATACCAAGAAGATTTTGGTCGGAGGTAGAGGATTTAGGTGCCCGGGTCTAAAGGGTTAATGCGGCTATTTTGCGTGGGATTCTGGTATTCTACTGGTTTTAATGCAATCCTTTGATTCTGATAATAATAATAATAATAATAATAATAATAATAATAATAATAATAATAAATGTTGATGAAATAATTTGCAGAACTTTCGATGCTGAAAGGCTTTTTCTTACGTTTAGTTTTAGTTTCTGTTTCATTTTCACCATTTTCATTTTGAAAGTCTTTTCGGGTCGCTTTGTCTGTAGCTGCACTGCGCATGCGCATTGCTAATAAGGCAGGTCCTCGTCGACTTGTCCGTTGCCATAGTCTTTGATCGATCTGATGGTTACCTTGGCAACTGGGCTCCATTTTACGACCGAATCGCTGCCTAGCAACAATAAATTCCGCGAGTTCTGCAGAAGGCAATTAACGGGACTGATAGGGGGGTCGGTCGGTGTTGTTAGGGAGGTCGACCCCTTGAAGGGGTCAGACACCCAGAAAGAATAAAACTCACATCCAACGATGATTCGGTGGGCTGTATAGAAGCGCTTTTGCGTACATTGCAGCATGGGAAATATTTAATTGCTAATCTTGTTCACATTGTTCACATTGTTCACTGCACAGCATTCGCAAACGCATAGATCACGGTGAATCTCCGATTAGGAGATAACATGAGAAGAGAAAAACACGAACAAGCAGACAGACAGACAGACAGTCACAGACAGGGACAAAAGAAGGCACACCGACAAACAAAACGGTTGGACGGGTGAAGAAGGGAGAAAGACAGTATCGCGGGTAGAAGTTTCCTGTGTTTCAGCGTCTCTGTCTGTCTGTCTGTCTGTCTGTCTGTCTGTCTGTCTATCTGTCTGTCTCTCCATTATCGTTCTTCGTCTTCTCCGTGGATGTTTTTAAAAAAATAAATCCGCGGATTCCGTGGCGGTTCTTATGAGTTCGTTGGGTGCGTTGATTTTTCCGTCTCTCTTCGGCAATTATATTGTTCGGAGATTCGCAAATGTGGACATCTTATATCGGCAGAAACTGTAGACGATCGTCTATACAACCGCACGCAGCTGTCTACCCTCTACAATACGCCCCCCCCATCCCACCCGATCCACCCCCTCCCACAAACACGCCATATTTGTGAAGTATAGTTAACATTTCTACCAATAATATGAAACGGCTGGAAGGGGCCCCTAATTCGAACGCTGTAGATCGAAATTGAGAAATCCAATATTGATTATATTAGTTCATAAAAAGAAGGGACTCGGAATTACGCAATAGTCGTTTCGTCAAAATTTTGTAGGCTAATCGTTTGAAATGTGTCTGCGTCAAGACGTCTTCATCAAAGGCGCCTCTGTCATCATGGACGTGACTTACTCTAAATAATCGTCATGCATACACCGTCAAATCCCAGGATTTCCATTAAAAAAATTCTATAAAAATCAAGTCACGTGATTGTAGAAACAGTTCTTATACTACGGATCAGGCTTTTCTGCGGCGGTGCGTGTTTCAATACGTGGATTTTCAAACGCACCGAACTGACTCCGATGATACACATTAGGCAAGATATTATATCATGATATCATTTCAAGTGTAAGCGAATCATTTGACGAATTAAGGGAATGGAATTCCATATTCATGCTTTCAAGTCCAGTACTGGTTTACTGGGGAGGGGAGAGAGGGAGGGGGAGGGGACATAGCCGTTAGAGTCATATAGTGGCTTGCATTGAAATCGTATGAGAGATAAAATGCACATTTTTTATCATGCCTTTGATTCTGGCTTTCCTTTCTCTTTCTTGCACAGCATATTTAGGATTACGACTATAGTGACTTTTCCCGGAATGAAATTGAAAAAGGCGATTTGGCGGAAATCCTACAAATGCTTAATCCGTCTAATCCATCTGCTAATCCACTGCAAATCAGCATTGAAATCTCTCTCTCTCTCTCTCTCTCTCTCTCTCTCTCTGCAATGGCTCATGTATTCATCCGTTCCATGAGCGTCACTACAGCCAGACATGATGAAGACTACGACGATTTCTTTGTTGGCGACGAATATAGCGACGACGACGACGACGACGACGATGATGCTGTTGCTGATGTTGTTTATGAATGATGATGACGACGACGGCTGTGATATTTTTATAGACGGCTTTGATCATGTTTCGATTGAGACAGTTTCCAGTTCATCCATCCATCCATCCATCCATCCATCCATCCATCCATCCATCCATCCATCCATCCATCCATCCATCAATCAATCAATCAATCTACTCAATCAATCAATCAATCGATTCAACAACAGAACATTTCCACTGCTTATCAAGTTCTGCAAAGCACATCAAATAGATTACATTATGAATTTTTCTTTGAGGAGAGAGAGAGAGAGAGAGAGAGAGAGAGAGAGAGAGAGAGAGAGAGATACAGAGACAAACAGAGAGAGAGAGAGAGGGGAGGGGAGACTAATAAGTTGGATATTCCAAGCGAGACGTGTCCGGCCATTGCGAGGATCACGTGATCAGTGATTTAACGTCTCCATCTCCTCGTGTGACGTCAACGTGTTTGCTCGACAAAGACTCCTCCATCCTCCTCCTCCTCCTCCTCTTCCTCTTCCCATCCTCCCTTCCTCCTCCCATCCCCTTCTGATAGATTCAGCGCCAGGATGAATATTGCATGACGTACGCAGCGGGCCTCTTCGACCCCCCCTCCCCTTCAAGCACATCCGCCGCCGCCGCCGCCGCCGCCGTCGCCGTCGCCGTACCAGGACCCGTACCAGGACCCGTACCAATACGTACCGAACGACTGTGTGCTTATACATTGTGATTCATTTGCAATGCTTATGTACAGTAAAACTCGTTGTTCAATGTCATCGTAACCTCTTAATATAAAGAATACTGCATAACTAAGCACGGCATTGGCATGCAAATAAGTAAGTAAGTAAGCAGAATATCGTGAGTTTTCATAGCGCCCTAGATAAAGTAGCTCTTTATTCTTATGAGTCAACTTAGGTGTTCCCCAGACGGTCATCTTAAGACGCGGTTGACTGTATGGGGAGCAGAGGGGGGGGGGTGACGACGAATTTGTCGTCACGTACAGCGACAGGACGTGACAGCCTCCGAACATTCAGGAATGACGGACCAACGTGTGACATATACTGCGATCCAGCATCCGAATTGTGATCAAGCACGATGGGGGGAGGGGTGATGAAGGAGTGACTGGGTGACCCACTCCGGTTGCATTGAATCGAAGGGGGAGGGAAGGGGAGGGGAGGTCCGCCAGCAAGTGACAAGCAGTCCTCTTCCGTCGCATGCAAAAGAGGAGCGCGGAGTCGGTCGGTCGGTCCCGGTGAGAGCCAGGGAATCGGTTCTCGACGTCTCTTATATAGAAATTCGACCGTTTAACCCCTTAACTGGGTATTTAACTGTAACTCAATGTAAAATGAACGGATATATCCGGGGTCCCCAGTTAAGGGGTTAATGGTTTCTAGTCTTCCCCTCTTTAGCAGCTCACGGCTTCAGTCGCAGTCGAACGAAGACAACACAGTCTTTGCTTTTTGGTTTCAAAAGCGAAATAACGAAACGCCAAATGAACGAATGAACTAACGACTGAAGTGGTCGTCACCGCGGCTGCTTTCTTTCTTTCTTAAGCGTCGAAAACCACGAAACACGCCCAGCGGGTTCCCGAGAATTCTCATTCGTTCCCATCTTCCCCTCTCCCTTCCCCTACCCCTCCCCTCCCCTCACAGCAAACCTGTGAAATGCGATAGGGAATTGATGGATGAGAAGAGACTCGAGGCAACGCATTCTACAGCAAAACATCCACAATCGCAGAAAAAGACTAAAAGACTCTATGCGATATATATACTATATATATATATATATATATATATATATAATTATATATACGACATAATATATATATATATATATATACGATTTGGATGGTATTGGAAATAACGTCGCGCCTCGGATATAACGTATAATCAGTTTTAAAGAAGTACGTTATAACGAAGTCCCACTGTATGTGTCAGCATAGTACATGTGCTCGTGTGTGTGTGTGTGTGTGTGTGTGTGTGTGTGTGTGTGTGTGTATACTTCAGTGGCAGATGCTTCTGCGATCGGCGACGACTGTAGGTTGTCGATTGGAGTGCAGCGACCGACCATCGTCCTGCGCCTAAGTCCCTCCTCCTCCGCCTCCTCCTCCTCCTCCTCCTCCACCTCCTCCTCGTTGTGCGGGACGGAATCGTCTCCGTGGAATGTCCGCGTTCCCAACGGACAGCGGATCAACGTCACCCTGTTCGAATTCTCTCCGTCGCTTCCGTCTTCTTCCACCGCCGCCGCTGCTGCTGCTGCTGGATCGGCGGCGGTGGATCCTTTTCCAGCGGCAGAGGAGACGGAGTCATCGGCGTGGGATGGCGTCCAGTCGACGCTGCAGGCCAGGTCCTGCCGATCCTACGGACGCGTCTGGGACTCTCCCTTCCCTCCCCCGCCGGTGCCCCTGGGGTCGTCGGGGGCCTCTGATTCGGCGGCAGCCAGGCTCTATGACGTCTGCGGCGGAGGGGTCGGGGGCAGGGAGACGCACGTCATGACGTCGACGTCGAACGCCGTTGACGTCATCTTGACAGCGTCAAATCGTCGCGGATTCCTGTTGGCATTGTCAGGTAGATAGGCAGGTGACTCGAAGACGGAGCTCAAAATTGCGTCGTCGACGGTCTACTCTCAATTATTTTATTTAAAAAATTTGTATCGGAATTCATTAAGAATGTCCTTTATATGTATACTTCATACCGATACTTTATTGTTGCAAATGTGCAACGCTCCAAATTCCAAATGGAAGCATTATAGTTCAGAGGCTAAAGTCAATAAAAGCCAAGAATCGTTCACTTCTGGATAAAAGCATGCCATTTGGCCCAGTTATAGGGTACATGGCCCAGAACAATTTCCCCAAAGGATGCACAAGTTTTTGTTATCTCTTACCATGCAATTTGGCACCATAAATTATTTTCTTGATAATTTGTAAAAAAATCCGCTTGAGCTGCAGTACGTAGACAAATGACAATCGATACAGTGCCAAATAAACAATAATAAGTAATAATTGTGCTTATAGAGTGTACATATATGAATAGCCTATTATCATTTCATTTCGCTTTTCCTCCAAAACTAAAATACGAAAAGGGTAATTGCGCATCGAATCAACACGCTTTTGAATAAAATCGGACGTCACCATCTCAGATTGTGATGAAAACTGGCACAATTGTTCATCCCCATGAGTAATGTTGCCAATACCATTTTCTGTAGATTAAAAATGTCCTTTAAAATGTTCAATTTACGCAATACAAATTACCACAGGCAAAATTCTGAATGCAAGAACTTTTGATATACAAGAGATAGTGGCCTAATTTTTGAATAAAACTTGATTAGCAGGTGCTCTTCACTTCTCTGTCGAAAGTGCTAGCCATTCACACGTCTGCCAATACCATTTTCTGTAGTTTAAAAATGTCCTTTAAAATGTCCAATTTACGCAATAGAGAATACGACAGGCAAAATTCTGAATGTCAAGCACTTTTGATATAAAACTACAGAGAATGGTATTGGCAGACGTGTGAATGGCTAGCACTTTTGATTTCCCTCCCCTATCCCAAGGGGTACCGCTACACCTATTGGTACCCATTCTCTACCCCTAGGGGTACCCCTACCCTTAAGTTTTTCGAATGCCTTTGGACAGAATGTTACTAAATTATAAGAAGTGTCAATGTTCAAAATTTCATGCTTTTATCCACAAAATGAACAATCATACGGCTTATCAACTGTACTATTAATCTTTAAGACCGGAAAATCTTACCGAGTTTTGAACAATCAATCAATCAACTTCTATAGCGCCACTATCATAATGCCCAGAGCATCAGCCGATGGCGCACCAAATCCAAATTGAATTAGAGCCAGGCCAGGCCGGAAAAGATCAGTGAGAAACGGTATAAGGTTTAGCTGTCCCCTCCATAGACAACGAGCACTTATCCTCTGCCAGTCGATGTTCTATAGAGAGGTACATTTGTCGTCGATAGGACTACATTTCTATTAGGCCTCAAAGCTCGAGCCGCCTCCCCCCACTTTCAGAGAAGTTACCACAAGGAAGGGGAAGGTAAAGGGACTGGGTCCCAACCTTTCATCCATGTTTGCGCCCATCTTGTTGTCGTTATTATTCTAACTTATTCTAAGTCGAGTTTTTAGTGTCGATGTTGATCAGTTATAGGCTGCACTGATGTCCGCGTGCCTTCTCACATGACCAGCCACTACTCCGCCGATAGGTCGACGGCCAAGGTCAGCTGCAAGGACACGGACCAGGCGTGGCGCCTCGTCTGCAGCGAACGCGGGTGGCACGGCTACATCGGCAACTGCTCTACGAGGCACGGTAAGACCGCGGCAGACATACTGTACAGTTGAAACGCTGGACTTGTATTTCAAACACAGTGAAATTTCGCTACAACCTACTTTGCGGGTCTGTAAAATCGAGTACGTTATATCTGAGGTGCGTTATACAATGTGATCCAAGACGGTCAACCTATTAATTTGGCTTAGGAATTTAGGAGTGACAGTACTAATTATTGAAACTCAAAAAAATTAAAGGTAAAAGGGTATCTTGAGTAGTATTTAGGTAAGGTACTTAGAAGTGGCATGAATAATAATAATAATAATAATAATAATAATAATAATAATAATAATAATAATATAAAAAAGTATAGAAGGTAATAAATGGTTAAGGGAATCTTAAGGATTTTAAAACTGTTAACGTAGTAAATTCTTAACTAATTTACAACTTGTCAGAGACTTGGTTACTGTCGTTAAAGTAATTTGAAAATAATTTCTGCCGATAACTAGATTTTTGGTGCCTGTTTTTAGCGTATATTTCGAAATTCCAACGCATTATACCCGTAAGTCCTCGTGGCACGCTAAGGGCTGTATAGGCCTAAAAGCCTATAGGCCTACTGAGCAGACTGGAGTCTAAACAGTGTCTTATTGCTGCTATGACTTGGTTGTGCTATTTTTCGAATTTAGCCAAATCCCAGGCGACGTTGGTCGAGCAGAGTCGCCATCTGAAGACAAACACAGGTGACTACAATTACTCACTTTTGTTGGGGATGGGGGGGGGGGTGCACTGTGGCCTTGCCGCACCGGGTGGTGAAAACTCTAGTGGCGCCTCTGTCTCTGAATATAGGTAACCGTCATATTACGTGGAAACCCAACTTAACTCTATACTATATTCAAAAACCGCATCCACTGTATTAGACCTACTGAAGGTGTTACAGGTGTCTATAGTCTATCGTGTCTTTTAATAGGGTACTTTGAAATGCATTCGTTGGCTCTTGGCGCGTCTAAAGCGGCGCTATAAAATCGTTCATATTCTAGGACTTATATTTTTGATGTTCGAAGTTTTTAAGCTGTTGAGTGTTGTCCTAATGACTGTGTAACAGACTTTCTAAGTATACTATGCACAACGAATGAACGTAATTCACCTGATCAAGACCAATATAGAAGCGCTTCGAGTGGTGCAAGAGAATAAAACACGCGTTCTACTGTATCTTGATACGCGTATCATATATATATATATATATATATATATATATATATATATATATATATATATATATATATATATATATATATATATATATATTTATACGAATATGACAACGACAGTGAAGACCCATTAATGCAATGATTGATGCGCTAAAAGCAATAAAAGATTCATCGTGAGCGTGAAATGGAGATTGCCGTTTTCAAAAGAGCGTCCATAATGCCCGCTCGTTAACGAGTCGACACTGTTGTTCCCAAAGCCGAGCATCTGTTCGACGCGCGCTAACGGGTCCCAAAGGTACCGACGCCTCGAAGTGGTCCTCGTTGTTCCTCGTTTTCAGAACGACTATCTCTCGTTATGGCCGTCGCTCAGGGCGCCGACCATCTGCTGCTGCTTTTCCGGCGCTAAACCAAGGGCCCAGGTGAACATCTACTTCCTGCCTCTATCACCCACCTCAGAGATTTTCAACCCCTCCTCCTCCTCCCACTCCATTCGCCAGTCTGTCCAATCATCTTTTTTGGTAGCAGCGACTTAGTCAAGCGATGACTCAATTATTTTCCGCATGTTACTGGGCGCGAGAGCTTCGGCTATTGTTCAGAGATTTTGAAATAAGAGAGCAGTTGGGGCCTGGCTGGTCCCCAAATAAAAATTTCGATCTTTAATGGGATGTGGAGGGGTAAGACAGCTAAAGCCCAAATATTTGCATCTATTGGGGTCGTTTAGCCACACCCCCCCGATTGGCTTTAAAAGGCTTAATGTTTGATCGCTGTGGTAGCATTATAATTATCGAGATATCCTTCTATCCATGGCTAATATTATTTCAAATGCTTTTGCATATATGGAGAAATTGATTTCTCCATATATAGTGATCGTCGCCGCCGTCGTCGTCGGAGTTTCGCTGACGATCAGCTTCGTCATCCTGTCCGTTGGATTATTCGTCCTGAAAAGGTAAACAGCAGAACTGAACTCACTGTTGCTTCAAAGAGATATTCATACATGCGCAAATGGATTATGGATAGATAGATATATAGATAGAAATAGAGAGAGATTAATTAAGTCTTCTTCTGGCAGTGGAACAGTGGCTGTGTACTGTCTGTTGTAGACTTCGCGGTTCGAGTCCTTCCTCCGAATACGGCGATCATATCGTCATGACTTGGGCGGCGTTGCCCCCATCGTCTCTGTCCGCTCCCAGAGCGTCTTCCTCCGTCTCCAGCACCACCCCAGCCCCCTCCTCCTCCGCTCCCCCGGACGACGAGCGCCCCTCACCTCCCCCTCCACCCACGACGACGGTCTTCTGCGACTACCACAGACCTTACGATCCTCTCAGCACCTCCCCTCCTGCTCCCACTCCTCACCATCATCATCATCATCATCAGCAGCAGCAGCCTCTCCATCTTCACCGCCCCCACCAGCGTCCTCTGTCTCGATTGTGCTATTCTCGTCCTACTCCTCCTCCTCCTCCTCATCCTCCTCTTATCTCTTCCTTCTCGTCCTCTTCATCGCCTCCGCTGGTCGATTCCCCCCACCCATTCCACCATCAATCGCCCTCTCCACCCACTTCGGAGGACAGCGCCTGTCCACCGGCGCCGCTGCCGTCCCTCTCGCGCCGTCGGCCGTGTCCGGCATCGAGCGGCGGCGGCGGCGGCGGAGGAGGACGGGCCTCGCCGACGGCGTCGCCTCCTTCTAAGACCGAGACCACCGCCGCCGCCGCCGCCGGGCCCTTGGAAGCGGACGTTGACTGTTCCTGCTCAGACGCCGAAACGGAGCTTCTGGCCGCCGAGCGAAACTGCCCCGACTGCGTTCCGTGCGGAGGAAAATAAATAGCGACTACGGATCCGGCTTTTAATCAGTCGACACAGAGGATTTCATAATCGGACGTCCCCCCGCGACCACGCCACAGAGGACAGACGGTGAGCCACCACACGGGCCCCGTCCGCCCCGAGATGCCGAAAACCAGTTTCCGTGAAAATCTTACTTTGAGGAGCACAGGGGGTGGAGCTCGTGGGGTGTGGGAGCAGGGTCGTCATTTTATTGTTTTCCAGCGGGGGTCGAGGACGACTTTCGACTACAAGGCAGGCAGTAATAATAATTATTTTAAAAATACCTATGCAGTGTGCAAATTGGCTTTGTCCATAGTAGATGCTACTGTGCATGCGATCATTAGCGTCGCCACGGGGGGGGGGGGGGGCAAATGGGGGTAACTGCCCCCCAACCTGATCCCAGACCACCTATCAGATTCGCGCAAATCCGGTGAAAGTTTTATGTGGAGTGTGTGGAGCTGGGGTAAGGAATTTGACATGCCAGCCTCTTCCCCCCCCCCCCAACCAAAAATTCCAGGCGACGCCACTGATATCTTGTGGGATGACTAGTCGGGCGATCGAGGGAAGAGCCGCGTATTGAGATATCTGGTTCAATATACAACAGGTTTTATAGACATCAAAAACAAGTTTTAAAATTAATTCGCTGAGTGAGAGAAGCCAATTGAAGGCCTGTTGAATAGAGGGCGTATAGGACCTAGATATGCAAAAATCTAATGAGATTTTTAGAAATTCTCCGCCAAAATCCACATTTTCCTCTTGTTCCTTCTTCATTGCTTTAACTTTTGCAAGAATAATCCATAATATCATGATCAATTTCGATCTACAGGGTTCGAAATAGAGCACTCACAGCCATTTCACAATACACACTAACACCATTTATTGTACGAGAACGAGGGACATCAACTAGATGAAAGTCCTGCCGAATATCTTGCATTAGCGTCGCCACGGGGGGGAGGGGGGCAAATGGGGCAACTGCCCCCCCCCCAACCTGACCCAAGACCACCTATCATATTCGCGCAAATCCGGTGAGAAAGTTTTTTGTGGAGGGGTGTGTGGGGTAGGGGTAAGGAATTTGACACGCCAGCCCCTTTTGCCTCCCCCAACCCAAAATTCCTGGCGACGCCACTGCATACAATACATACCAGTGACTGCAATAAAATTTAAAAAACAGTTGAGAAAACAATGAATTTAAAAACACAAAAATTCGCGAAAATTCTTCCTCTAAAAATCAGGGGGCAACTGCCCCTGCACCCCTCAAATGACGTCTTTGGGTTGAGTAGGCATGGATATTTTTACACTCTTGGCACCACCAACACCCACCCCCATTTGAGACCAACATCCCCCAACACTTCCCCCCAATTTCAGCTATTGGATGACCTTTCTTGCTTGTCAGACTTTTTGGCAGGAGATCCCCAGAATTTACCGACACCCTCCCCAAATTGATAATCCTAGAAATAACCCTGGGGTGGGGGCACTTGTTATTATCCCCCTTTTCATTCAATGTTTACAACGCATTTGTATGTAGCTTAAAAATCCTGGGTGCCTGAACCCACCACATCCATTGGCTGTACTCACTACACATACAAAGCAAGAACTCCCAAGAATTTCTGCATTGCAGTCTCGAAACGTTGGCGCTACATAAGAGCATGAATTTGGGCATAGGGACCTATGCAAAATTAAAGATTCGGCTGAAAATTTATCTTTTTGAATTCTGCTTTTCTTCTCTATATTTTTCAATTCTAAGCTATTTAGTTGCTTCAGCAATTGTTAGCAGACTAGTAGCAGTTTTGTCCTCGTTAAATTTTCGATGACACGTTGCTCAGTTATTCCTGTATACTCGATGGTATTTCTGTCATTTTATGCTTCACATAGTTGGGACTTGTTTCATGCTAAAATAGTATTTTATATTAGCAATTAGCAAGTTCTATGTCAGCCGTGTTTTTGTCCTTTTAATTGATTAATTATGCTAATAAAAGTATTGCTCAAACCAAGAGAAAAATTTTATTTTAAAGCTAAAGTTGTATGCAAGTTTTCAGGTGCAAAGCTGATCTTAGGTCCGGTGTCACCTACTTGGTCCAGTGCCAGTGCAAATGGTTGGCAATGAAACCACTCTTTTAATGTTTGCCAGTCATTGGCGTAACCACAGGGGGCAGTGGGTCGGGCTCCCATTCGAACTGGGACCGATCGTGAGATCCGTGCAAAACTGTTGAGTAGTTGTGTGTGTGTGTGTGCGTGTGTGTGTGTGAGGGGATCTACTCAGAAGACCTGAAATTCCTGAATACAATTTTGAATATCATATTTTAAACTGTGATGAAATCTATTCTAAAAATTACAACAATTCATAATAAGAGAAAACAGTAGCAATAGCTACAGTATAACAAAACCATAACTACAGTAGAACTCATCAGAGTACATTATCATTATCTGACAAGAATTACAACAAATAATATAAATCAAGCAATTATTGCTTTCAAAATTAACAAGTAAATCTTGATTATTGTTATCAACATACATACATGTCATGAACTAAATCACATCACCCGCAAACAAGGTCCGTTTATTAAGACATTGGCAGTTTATTTATTTAGGAATAAAGTATCTAAGACTGGAAGTAAACAACTCTTGTTATAGTGAGAATCACACAGCACCTGACTTAACTGACTTTTAGGCACTTTGCATATCTGATTCTCAAAAAGAAAATTATTAACTGTACATTTCGCAGAAGTGGTAAATGCAAACACATATGATCAATACTTTCACCATTATATGATACCTATAGATGTCCCATTACAAACCAGTTAAATATTTTTGCCAACTAAATCTTGACCAAATGCAATAAAACTCTCCATCACCGTAAAGCAAATATCAAATCACCAAATCAAATCAGTTCACAAAACAAACATTCTACACAAATGACTGTAAACCGCTCAGTATCTCGAAGCCCGTACTCCATGGTAATACCTGTGCCTTCACCGGGGAATGACACGACGCAATTTTGTCTACGAGACGAAATCCCTTACGCGGGAAGACAAGATCACCGGACTTCAATCGGAGAGCAGGACAGAGGTCATTACTGCCATCGCCAACATATGCAACAGTTTGGTACGAAATGCCCTTCTTACCCTGCTCCAAAATGTGTTCCTCAAGAATGTGACCTTTGCAGAGGTTAATGGTACTAAGGTCACACCAGTCCTGGGTGTGATAAAACTGTATCTGCAAGCATTCGGCATCATCGAAGACTGCGGGGTTCGTAAAGACACTCTTAACGGTGTCCTTGAGACCAGCCTTGACCAAAATATGATCGATGAAAACAGAATTAGAATCGGAAATGATAACCGAGTCGCAATTACTGTCCGAAATAAAACGAAGCAACTCCTTCATTCCAGGAACAAACTCTATCTCTCCGATGCAGCTGAGAATTTTTTCACGACCGATTCCATTCCTGTTCAAATGATTGAAAATCTCGCCCATGTATTTCGTCCAGTTGCTAGAAGAGTACAGCTTGGTGATGCTCTCTGGGACTTTACCACCATTTGGGATGAGTTTGCGGATGTACAAATCACTGTTAGCATCGATTAAAGTATCGTCAAAATCAAAGGCAACCAGCAGTTTCTTCATCACCTGCATTTTCTACAGAAAACACGACGAAATAAAAAATTGGCAGCATATGCTATACAATGAGGTAAAAACTTCAGCTTTATTTCCTTTATTACTGGGCAATGAACTGCCAGTAAGTCTAGTTTTAAATAAGTGGTCTTGAGTGGTTAAGTTAAGATCTGTCCTGTTTTAGAACCACTATACTTATTACTATAACCACAAATCTAGTGGAGTGCTATTGTGTTGGATGACAATGTTTTATAAATCAGTGTGCTCGTCCAGACTTGGCGCTATATGAGTAATTTTTACAGTTTGCCGCATAAATTAAATCTAACATTAATTTTTAATATACTGACTCCTTTGCTTAGGAAAAGGCGCTGCATTAATTTTACGCACAAATTTCGTAAGAAGACTTAGAGTTCAAATTCCATCCTCGTTAAAAATTAAAGAGTAAAATCTTCACTGATCGACGTCGCTAAGACTTGGAAAATAGTAAAACAGCTGATTAAAACCAAGGATATTTCAGTAGATAGATAAACCTAAAGATAATGCAACATGCTACTTTATGAAGTATCAATCCTTAAATTGGCGATTTTATTGAAGCATCCTACAGTTTGAGGTGGGACCTGGGAAGTGGTTCCTCCACTGCATACTTGACTATTGAGACTTGCTTCTTAAACTACAGAGTTAGTAGACGAGTTATATGAAAACCTCTATCGGCAGCACACAGCTGATCACATAGATTTATTATTAAAGTCTATGGTTGATCACTCATCAGAGATGGTGTAACTAAAACCCAATGTAATGGAAGTTATTAGAACAGTCTCAACACTGTTATTCGCTAAAATTACATTCCATAATTCGTAAAATCTGCATAATATTTTACATTACGACGTGTCGCGCGAAGGTGAATATCGCAGTTGGCCTGCTTTTGTCTTTGGCTTTTGTGATTTTGTGATCGATATTTGCTCTATCTGATCGGATGGACGTGTGTCGTCGCACTTATTGAAGGGATTTTGTGATCAAGATCAGATCCAGAGATCAGATCCGGATCAGATCCAGAAGTGGCGCTAGATCATTCGTCGATCTCGATGGGAATTGAAGATCCGGAAAGGAGATGAGCGGCGCAGAGGAGTCGAGCAAAACCGGCTTCGAGCCTTTTATGTGAATAAGCTAGACTGTTATTAGGTACTGTCGAGACCGATTAATGTCACATTCCTCTTAAAGCGACAGCATCTGTGAACAGTGTGTGGTGTATGTTCAACTCATCTTGTAATTATCCACGTGATATCACAGTCTTAGCTCTGTCCGCTGAATGTGGCATTAATCGACTTTCATTGTAGGATGTTTTGATTATTTTAGTTAAGCTTACGGACTTAATGGTCACATGAATCCAACATAAGTAAGCAGGTACGTAAGTAAAATCTTGTGGATTTCCATAGAGCTTTTGAAAGCAGGCACCATAGAGGCTGCTTATTCCTAGGTGCTTAATCTACTTGTTAAAATAGTTATAGCCGAAGTTTAGTAGTTGGCCGGGTAAGAGATCATCAGTCAGAGTGGAAGTGCGGAGGCAGTAGAGCAGACAATGAAAAAAAGAAACAGAAAGAGACATGATTTAACTTCTTAAGATTTGATAGTACAAAGGATTTTATTGCTGGACAAAAGTCATCTGTAAAACTATCTTAATTTCATAATGTAGCCAGGGTACAGCAGACCATTGCATTTGAAAAGATACTAAAGAAAGATACTAAAGAAACTCCTGTTGTACTTTGACTCATGAAAAAACTCACGAGCTCAGCACAAGGCGAATAGTGCCAGCCAATGTTTGTTTGGAACAAATTAATTGCTTACTATTCTATAAAGAGCCACAGCCTGCAATAACCATTGAATTACTGTACTGTTTGAAACACTGATGGAGTGAGTGATAACAGGTTATGTTTTAAAATTCAATTGTAAAGACAAAACGAAAAAATTTCAACCAAATGAGAGCCATTGCTACAATCCAGAGTATATAGTGTTAATATTAGTGATTAAATTACAAATTTCTCCAGCACAGTAGAAAAAAGTTAAAATTAATAGCAGAATTAAACGATTCAAATTTGAATGCACTTCTAGTTTGCATCAGTGCTTCCTCAAATGTCGTGTATGAAGTGCCAAAAGATATGCTTTTGTTTTACAGCCATTATATTTATCGTATTCTCTCTAGCCAATGCTATCCACTGTTGTTATTTAGATCTCAGCAGATGTTTTCTGATACTCGTATTGATGTTGCAGACATTTAGGAATAACGCAACTGTGTTTTAATGGCTTGTTGTTGTGATTAATCTCCTATATGACATAAGTTCATGCTAATTTCTTTTTTGAATTCTACTTTCGGATCAGCATTGTCATGAGCAAAGATAGATCGGCCAGAGAACGCCTTCGGTCGGATGCGAAAAACGGAGCCAATCAGCCACAATGCAACGGCGACTTAGAACGCAAAATACAAAGTCGCCGAGATCGACAGAAGCTGGTCTTATGGCGAAGTCCTGTCCAGACATTCTACTACTTTACACTAGAACTCGTAGTATTATTACGAAGCTACGGCTCTAGGTGAGAACTTGGGATTCTGTGTTCTTTGACTATCAGTCATTTATATAGCGCATTTTTTCATCAGCATATGTCTGATTAATGGGTAATTGGAAATGTTTTAATCAAAGTTTTTGAGACTATGACTTTGGTCAGTTTAAGCTATTTTGCATAACTGATGGTGGCTTTTGGATTTTTTTGAAGAATAATAAAATATAAGAAGATGATGGCAGCATTATCGTTACTGACAGCCTTTCTTCTCCTGCTGTATAACGTCAATGGACTTCATCAATCGGTATAAATAACCATTATACTTGCTTCTATTTGCCAGACTGTTCAGAATTATATTACAATTATCACTTAATTTCTGCCAGTTCAGTGATGGCCAGTGACTGCACTTTTACTATAGTTGTGTCCAATTGGGTTTTATGTCACCCGGGGATGGAATGATTGAGGTGGCTTCCAATTGCCTTCTTCACAAATGCAGCTTGTCCAAGGTCACTATGTAATGGTTAGGAACTTAGGATCAAGTCCAAATCCATGTCCCTCTGATTGTATGGTAAGAGTTTTACCACTACTACTACACTGCACCCCAATATTGCTTCATAAAATATGGTTATAGTTAAAATCTAGTACATTTGTGTACTGAACTGTTATCAGTATGTATGAATGTACTTGTGTGTATTTATGAATATTTGTTATATTGTTTATGCATGTATACTAAAATATTGCATTCTTATTAATGTATGAAAACTGGAATCTCAGTTCTTCAGGATAATATTACTTGGGAATGAAAACGCTTGATGGGTTCAAGTAGGTTTGACTGTAATAAACTTATGTGTTGCTTGCACTGCATACAAGTTTGTAAGTAAATTACTGTGTTTGTTGCTTTAGATAGATTTGTTAGTTGCTGGTATTAACAGTATCATTTTAAATGGCGTTATTGTTTTGTAGTACGTGCTGTCCTTCCGAAAGCAGTTTGTTTGGTGTGCGTATTGGGTTGGCCTTGGTGTTTTGTCCTCAGTGGGTCTTGGCACTGGCCTTCATACATTTGTCCTCTATTTGGTAAGCATGGCAGTCTGCATATAGATGTCTCTAAACTGCCTGATGCATGCTGGCATTAGTAAGGGAGTAAGGCTTACTTAGTTTTGTCATCTAAAGCTTTGGTTTTTCCCTCTTAAAAGTTTCAGAGATTCTATTTATTTTTAGCCAGTGATTGATTTTCTAATATTAACAGATGATTTTCAATCTCCATTTGTCCTGAATATTTATTTTATTTTATTTATTTTTTGACAATTTATATAGTGCCATAACATAGCAAGGGCCAAAGTCAAGGGTGCTATTATATTGAATAATATATAGAATATTGAACATTGGCACCGATGTTATACGCTGTTTTTATATTTTACAGTGCATAGAAATGACCAAGGCATGCGTATTTAAAGTCTCAACTTCTCTTGATGTGCAGAATATTAAAAGTTCCACAGTGCTTTTTTCAGCCATTCTATCAAACTGTAATAACATCCAGAAATCACAATAAAGTATGACTCTGAGGTCTTATGGACAAAATTAGCGGCTTCTATTCAGATTTTATTTATTTATTTATTTATTGACAATTTATATAGCGCAGTAGACAAGGCTAAGGCCTACAACAAAAGCGCTTAACACAATTAGATGTTGATGACTGTGTGCTGCTGCTGCTGTTATGTTATTAACAGGGTCCGCACATTGCTGCCGTTACTCTGGCTGCGTTTGAGTGCATGTCCGTTGATTTTCCAGAGCCTCCATATCCAGACGAGTACGTTATAAGCGGACGCTATAGAAATGTCTTCTATGATTAATTTACTACGCAACAAATGAATTCAAAGCGGTTTTATATAGACTAGTAATGTTCAGTATCAGCTCACAGGACCGGCCTTAGGCACAGGCAAAGCAGGCAGTTGCCTAGGGCGTCAAGATCCAAGAGGTGCCAATCCTTGCCATTTTAACCAAGAGATTTAATTACAACGCCTATTTTTATTTAAACTCAAAACGTTAATTTTAAGGAACTGATTAAATAATAATTATTGTTTGTTTCCATTCAAGTTTTTCCGATTCAATTTATATTTAGAACCTTGATAAATCAGAAGTTGAATATTAGTAACGGTATAACACTATGACTCTGTTTTAGCACTTTTTGACTGATTCATCATTGGAGGGAGTAACCGTGATGCCACATGGGGAGGAGTAGGGCTCCAAAGTATGCTTTGCCTTGGGCGCCATTTTGGCTAGGGCCGGCCCTGTCAGCTCAGCATACTTTAACTTGTTATACATGCAAGGGGTTTGGAAGAGATTTTATGCCCATATCGTTATGATGAAGGGATGACATAGTATTGCATTGCATTTAACATGACGATCCATGAATGATTATAAATAAAAGAAGGTTTTTCAAAATTTTGATTGAAAAATGGGCAAAATGAAAACATTCTAGAAGCAGTCATCATCTGTGTTATTGCTGTGAGTGATGTTTTGTGTGGTGTATGTATATTTGTCCTTAAGCGTTGTCGCTGTTTTAGCATCATCTGCCCGGAAGAAGAAGGAGTAACAATGTCCTTGTGGACGATCATGAGCAAAGTTCGACTGGAGGCTTTTATGTGGGTAAGGCAAATGGCCATTCATGCAGCACATTAAGTTAGCTTGCTAACTTGTAAAAGCCACCTTGCACTTTTCAAATTGAGAATTGAAGTTTGTTGAGCACCAATGGTGACATTTCGCTGCGTCGTAGATTTGTCTACGGACAGGAAGCGATTTAATAGTTTTAAAACAATTAAAGGTGCTGCTTGAGAGTTTTGCTCAGCGGTAAAGTTTTGAACTGTTATTTGCAACTTATTCACGCCCGAGTCTCTTAAATATGAACTTTGTACAGGGAGCTGGTACTGCTATCGGGGAACTGCCTCCGTACTTCATGGCTCGTACGTCGCGTCTTAGCGGTCAAATTGACGAAGAGGAGCAAGAAATTGAAGATCTACTCGAAGGAAGAGGAAAGAGTGAACTTGTAATTATCATGATAGGTCCTTTGATAAATTTTGTGCTTCTGGTTTTCATATTTAAGAACAGAATATATCGTTGTCACTTCTGTTGAATAAGTTAACGACAACATTAAGCTTCTCCCTTGCTAGGTATAGAGTGAGCCAAGGACTGTAAATTTCCACTTTTACTAGTTTTCTGTATATGATCTCAAAGACTGAAGAAATTAATGTTAATTTTAAAAGTTAGAAGCTAATTGATAATATCATTTTACACAGACCTAAGTTGTTGAGGTTTTCCTTTTGTCTTTTATGTGTTTAGTTGTATGCTTGTGTCTTAATGTGAGTTTTGTGTTGTTTTTGAATTTTGCTTTAGAGTTGTTTGGACAAAGTAAAACTATTTGTTCATAACATTATTCAGCGTGTTGGTTTTGCCGGAATATTGCTCTGTGCTTCGGTAAGTATGTTAATCACTTCAAGTATTTTTAATGGATATTTTTGTACTTATGCTATTTGTCTAGCTCTTTGACTTGGCAATTATTGAGGGAATATTTCAACTTTATAAATACTAGCAGTCGATTGCTTTAGGTGCTATCATATATATGCTACCACTTGGGTGCTCAGGCCATCTTTCAGGTACTATACCATTTTGCCTCTTCTGGTTTCTTGTCTCGTTTCCTTTACTTGAGGTCATACAGGCAGAAAATGGTCATAAAATGTTCAGCCAATCCAAAATTTTAGTCAGCAATTTATGAGAGCCTATTTAATCCTGATGATTTTTTTGTCTGTGCTTAACTTTTCATTGTTGATCAGAGACATAACTCTAAAAATTTTATCAGTCCAAAATCATCCATTTTGGACAGATCATCCTACCTACACTACTAAAGAGGAAACTCTTCTGCAATGTAGTTGACTAAGAATGAGTCTCCTGTAGTTGTTGTTGTTGTTGCTGCTATTGTTGTTAGTTGTTATTGTAGTTGTTGTTTTCTCTAGATTCCTAATCCGTTGTTTGATCTCGCCGGCATCACGTGCGGACACTTTCTGATTCCGTTTTGGACGTTCTTCGGCGCGACGTTGATCGGAAAGGCGGTTATCAAGATGCACATTCAGAAGATGTTCATCATATTTGTGTTCAGCGAACGTCACGTAGAAAGAGTCATCAAGCTTATCAAGTGAGTGTCTGCATGATGGTTGTATTCATTCCATTTCACAATCTTCGTTCTTTTTGAGAATGAATTTTACGGCCGTTGTAATAAAACCACAAGGTTTGCTTGTGTTTTGATAATGTCACTGTAAGAATATCTTTGTTGGAACACTTTTTGGGGATTATAAAGTAAATTAAATTAATTAGCCTAGAAGGTAAAGAATGATGGGGCTATACGAATGAAAATCGTAGATCTATCGAAAGGGGGCGCCATCTGGTGTTCAGTTGGTTAGTAATTAGTTGTGATGAGATGCAGAGATGGGAGGTGTTTTAGTTATGGAGTTTTAATTAAATATATTGAAATGTTTTAGTTGTATTGAAGTTATGAGGGAAGTAGGTAGCAACAGCTGGGGAGATATTGGTCCTGTTACAATCTTGTGATGGTATTTTTCTTTCAAATTGTCATTACATGAATATATTTTCAAAAAATCATTCCCTCCATAACTGTAGCATCCCAGCTACAGTTATGGAGGAAATGATCGGGATATCTCAATTCCCAAACGATCTATCTGGATCGACCATAACATTTTGGCTATAATCACCTAAGATCAGGCACCTAATAATAAGCAATTTCTATAGTACTACTGTTACAGGCGCTACATAAATGCACGCAGAACTATGCATTGTAATTTGACATAACTGCGGTGGTGTTGAGTGCAGTTCCTGTTAACCCCTTAACTGGGAAACTATTTGTAACTCAATGTAAAACGGACGAGCGTTACTCGGGGCACCCAGTTAAGGGATTAATGCTTTCTTTCTCTTTGGTTTTCATTTCAGGACGATCCCTTGCTTTGGTTCGTCTCTTCAGGTACCGTTTAAGGAATACCTTCAAAAGCAGAAGACCAAACTTCACCACGCAAAGGGGTCCTCAGTGCCTGCGGTGTGTACTTCTTTCAAACATTTAATAATAACTGACAATAGAGATTCTGCATTTGTATACCGGTACTATAATGAGCTGTACAGTCAAAGAGGCTTAACCCCTTAACTGGGTATTTAACTGTAACTCAATGTAAAATGGATGGATATATTCGGGGTCCCCAGTTAAGGAGTTGATGTCATTGCCCGTACGGTCTGATTCAATAGCATCGCAGAGCATTCCTGTTAATGTGAATTCTGCTTACTGTCTCTAACTTGGAATTTAGCTTTAATTGTGTTTGACATTACATTGATATTGCCTTTATATGACTATTTGCTTTGGATTGATGTTAACGTGCACTTTTAGTATAAGTTTTTAGTTTTAAAATAGATTTGAAACAATTTCTGCTTGGAATATTTTCTTTACTAAATTCTGGAGTGTCATTTTCTTTTACAAGGAGTCCAGTCTGTTGTCGTGGATATTTGAGAAGGTTGTCATGGTAATGGTTGCATACTTCATCATGTCTATAATAAACTCAATGGCTCAAAGTTATCATCGGCGTCTCAGCGAAACATCCCTGCCAAAGAAAGCTCTGAAAGAATAGAAGACATCGGGCCAGCCTCCTCCATTCTACTGCCAACTGCCATGACCTTTTGCTCATCGTATGAAGGATACAGCACTTGGTTACGGAAAAGTGGAATTTCACTGAGTTTTTGTTAATGTTTTGGTTATATCATGACTTTGTAGACACGTTTGCCTGCCTTCTGGCAGATTTATACTCATCACCAACATCAAAAGGGGCTGTATTTAATTGGCATATTTAACGGAGCAGTTAGTTCGGACGCTGTATAATGAGTTTTGGTCTCGATGTGTGTTATTTTCAATTCCATGCAGGTTTTTCGATTGTTATTTTGTACATTATATTTATTAGTTGTTGGCGTGATTGTATGAAAAGTGTAACACTGTAATGAAACTTTTTAGAGAATGAGAAGGTAAAGCTGTAAATTTGGAGAATCCAGTGTAATCTCCTAGAGACTTCTTTCCCATTTGTAACCAACCAACTGCAGGTGTCATGTGAATGCTGTGTTTGGCGTAGGGGCGTAGGATTTTTTAGAATTACAACTGTAGCTGAGGATGCATTTCAAACTTGTGTTTCTGAATTACAATTTGCCATACTTGTGATCACTAATATTGTTTTAATGTGTTCCTGTGTTAAGTAGAAGACATTTAAACTAATTTGTGATAGGAAATGTGTTGTTTGTTTAGTTATCAGATATTTGCTCCCCAGTGGCTCTGGTATTCTGAATACTAAGCAACCTTTGGACTAGTCTAGTAAATGAACAGCTGTTGAATGTAATACAAATTGAAGGTTAAGTTGTACTAATTCCAAGCATCTGCATGATGCATTTTGCATTGTGTGTTATTTAAGAATGGATTCAATAGTATGGTGTGTGCCAGAATTGCTTTCATAACAGGATTGTTTGACTTGAATACAGGGTTGTCTATTCACCCGGGAAGAGAACTACAGAACCCTCCAACCATGCCATTCCCTCCTAACTCAAGGCTATGCACCTTTTGTAGATTTTCTGGATTTTCATACCAATTTCTCCAATTTTCATTGGGAGGTAAAATAAAAGGCCATTTTACATATTTCAGAGAAGACCCATACCAAAATTTTATCTTATCTCAAGAAAATTCAAAGTGTTAGTTCACCTTGATTTGGATAATCCTACTTGGATATGATTAACTGCTGTCATTGTGATGTGTACATATGTAGTTCAATGATCTGTGTACAGACGATTTTGTTTATAGTGTATTTATCTTCTTTTGAACTTCATCCCAAAATTCATCTGAAAGCTTCTGATTGAAATCAAATAGGCAGCAAGCAGCCTGTCCAGACCATTTACTCGAGTCTTTTGCCAGAATGAAATAGGCAAATCGGTTTTTAGCATGTAATAATAATCATATTATTTCATTTGTAACCATTTTGCTTTTGATTGTTGAACATGTTAGCAAACAAAAACAGATGCCAAGTGTTTAAATACAAGTCTTGAAACTGAAGATGCCTCCATATGAATTAACTATGCAAGACTAGTATTTTAAAAGTATCAGACTAAAAGCTTTCCTGAAACATTTTTCACAGCGTTGCTAATTAATTATTATAATTATTGATTAATGTCATTAAGACCACTGTTGTGACAAATTTTTGAGGCTGTTATTATTTCGGTGTCATCGTCATCGTATTTGGGTTCTTCTGTTTTGACCCAAAACAAAGGGTCGTCGAGTTCTGCTGGCAAAGGCTTGGCACCGTCAGTGTGGAACGTGTGAATTGACGTATTGTTGAAGATGTCCTTGTGTAGAAATGTGTTTGCTATAGTAATTTCCTGTGTAATATTCATTGCCTGAGGTTATTTGTTAAGGAATGGTTTCAATTAGAGCACTGTTAGGTGGAAAAACTGACACTAATTATACTAATACATAATTAATTAATTAATTAATTAATTCTCAATTTTTATGCAAAGTTCAGATTCTTTGTTTGCAACAAAATAGATACTTTGAAGAAAGCCACACAGAGCTTCCAGATCCTTATGTCACTGCTTTTCTAAAGTCTGGATTTACTTATTAAGACAATGTATTTCTTTAAAATGTTTACAATATGTTTGGATATACAGCTACCAATATCAGATACCAATTGACGCACCTGAGCTGACTGTGAATAGTCAACAGCTACTGACAAAAGCTAAAAAGTAAACTGTCCGAAGAATACCTGATGCAACTTTAAAATCAGTTTAAATATAACATTTCCATATTTTGTTGACAAATGCTCAGAATGCAATAATTATTATTCAGTGCAACTCTGCTTATCACTTACAAATCAAAAGGATACTTTGAAGATGTACAGAAAGTCAGTCTTGAACTTCCTTTCTAGAATACTGAACAATGATTTTAAATAAATAAAACATTGATAAGAGCAGTTAAACATGCAGCTGTGTATCTTTTGAAAAATAGCAAACTTCTATTAGATAAGTAAAATTGTGAATTTAATAGTACTTTCAAACATAGTACCATAGTAGCTGTAGTATTCTTAGGTGCTTAATTTGATTTGAGTTTGAAGTAGCTGCCTGTAACCAAGAATCTTTTTTACTGCATTTAATTGCTGATCTCTGCTTTGAATTTTTTAAAAAATAGTACGAAAAAGCAATGATGACATAAGCTCCAGACATAGAGCAGTTGCTTAAAAGGATTTGTAAGTACTACCTTTCAGATATTCTGTTGAAACTGTTTCCGATAACTATCGTGTTTTCTAAATGGCTAGGGTCCCAATTGGCCCAGAGTAAGTTGTTGTAGAGGGCTTTTGAACAGTGAGGCATGTAGAAGAGAGTTCCTCCTTTTGAAAGTCTCTTACCCTCCTGCAACAAAGTTGTCAAGCCATTTGCCACATTTAAACTGCTCAAATTACCCAATAAATATACAAATGCAGCAATGACACAAGGAATATTTGTAAGGAGGTAAAAATATTTCTCCACACAGCAATGTTTAAAATTTGTGCTGATAAGCAAAATGGGTCACCAGTTAAATTATGGTGGAAACTAAGCTGATTTTAGAAGTGGCCTAGTCAACCACGCCTAGCATATTTTATGTTCAGAAAATAATTGGGGCAATTCTAACAACCAGATGGCCAGGTTTTGATAACTGGTACATTTCCAACTTATATAAACAACAATAGAGATAGTAGGACTGCTATAGTTTACACAATTTAACATGGTCTGTGATGATAAGTAAATGAGTCATACAATTTCATTCATTGCATTCAGATTCACTAAGATAATTTGCAGAACTTTATCTTTTCAAATTGATCAATTGACTTTAATCAGTGTGTACCTCGTTTGTGTTGATGAGCTGATAACCCCATCTCAAGACTCCCTCCCTTTCAAGATTAGTAAACAGAGGGTCAAAGAGGTAACAGTCACTCTCTTTCACCTTTAATAATCTGCATAGAATTGTCAAGAAAGAGATTTGGTATCGTGCTATTGGACATGTAGAAAAATTTCCAATTCCATAAGAAACAATTGCTTCAACTTCCAGCTGACAATACTCTTCATCAATATCACATTTGTCGTCACCTCTGACTTTTAAGATTCCGGCTTTTACAGCAGCCACTGAAAAGAAAAACAAGCATATCTAATGATTCAGTGATTTTAAAATTGTAATGCAAAAATTGATAACAATTAACAAGACGATATCATATAAACAACACAACATATATATATAACAGATAAAAAAAGGGTAAGCATAAAGACATCCAGATAAAGCTTACCTTCAAAATCTCTTTTGAAATCACTTGAATCAAGTTCTAACCTACAAAAATTTTCCAGATTTAATTTAAAGCCACAAAAATACCTCCAACTCTATGAACACCTGTCACCAGCACATACATTTTAATGCAGTGCCTAAGCTGCACTGTGAAATCCACAGATTAAACCAAACATACACCTGGGTCTGTGAATGTCAAACTATATCCAATTTCATTTGGCTTTGACAATCATCTTCATCATCAAAGTATAAAACATAATTTGGTTGTGAAGAAATGATGACCACCTGCATCTGTCGACAGAATTCACAAGATGCTGCAGGGCTGAAGGGAGATTTTCAACGCCGCTCTGATGATCTTGACCAGAATGAGTCACTGTCTTTTGTTTTGAACGGCACCGATGCCGACATTTTCTTCCGCTGACCAATTGAAAGCCATCGCCATCGACTTCCATTAGAAAGTAAAACGAAGAAACTGAACATAGAAAAATATTCTTCACAGATTACTTTGCGTCTCTTAATGCCTTTCCTCTGTCGTTAGATCCTCCATTGTGCCAAAGGATCTAGACTTGACAATTGTTTCACTGGGCCCCTGCTACCATAGAATTTATACATAACAAGCATAGAATTTAATAAATACACGCATTCTATAGAACCATGTTTCAAGTAACTAATAGCCATTTTTGAGCAAAAAAAAAAAGAATATATATATATATAATTTTACCACAGAATTTCAGGAGTCTGAACATGCTTGTGGGAATTCAAGATGAAAAGTTTAAAGCAAGTTCTCAAACATAGGAGGTTCTTGATCAACCATTTGTTCCACAAATTTTACAGTATTTTGTGTATCTAAATTGTTTTATGAAATCCATATTTTGTGCCTGCTTATCCAGGCGCTTTCCAGTAGTTTCTTGCATTGAGCTCTAAGGTCGATTCTGCCTTCATTCGCCAGACGGCGTTGGTCGCTTAACCTAATATGAATAGGAGGCAAGAGATTTTGCTCATACACAGTGGCGGCTCTAGGATTTGGCAAGTGGGGGGGGGGGCGTTGGGGTGGCAACTTCTAATCACGGGGGCCAACCATTTGTTGTTTAATGTATGTAGCATTAAGTATAGGTCCCAACTGGGGGACAGGCACTCGATAGGGGGCACGGCCCCTCTGCCCCCCTGGTGGAGCCGCCACTGCTCATACATCGACAATTTCTTCATGAATTTCAAGCCTTGAACATCGGAAATTAATGGCGTATTGTTGTCGCTGAAAGCTTTTGGAAAATTACCACCAGTTCTGCAGTATCAGTAGTAGGCTACTAGTTAGAAATATCAAGTGAACATGTTAAATCATTTTCACAGCTCTATAAAACCTGTCACTTCTTCACTTTCTTCGTGCAAATAACTTCTTTGCCATGATATATAATTAACGCACTTTCAAGTTCCACATAAACTATAATTACTTGCAACTGCGTGGAACCATAGCTGTATATTATTCAATAGGCTCACAATTCACACAAGCTACTCTGAAAAAAAGACACCAGACACACTGCTGTACATAGAATAATCTCTAATTGTTTATTTTAAAACAAAAAAATCAGAACTAAACCGTCATTATGGAAAAAACATAATTAGTCATAATATGTGGCTGAATGCAACAGGCAGTTACTTTATTTCTCTAACCACAAAAATCCTATTAAATGTGGGAAAGTTATTTAGAAACTCTAAAGCATTAGTCAACTGACCAGAATCACACAACAACAGATTTACATCATGATATGGTGACACTGTAATAATAAATTCAAGATACCTAAAAATTACAATCGTCGGAACTTCAGTACAGTACAAAATGCATGCAAATACAAAATTTACTACTGAATGTAACTGCAGTTACTAATGCTACCAGTAATTAATACATCCAGCTGAAAAGGTCTATAATCAAGTGACCACTGGTTTCAGTAAGTATGATCATGTGCAACAAGTCAATCTGTGTCATAAAGCAAAAATATCGTGCTTAAGCTCCAATCATGCACACCAGTTTTTTTACAGGCAACCATAAAAAGTTGTCAATTACAGAAGACAAACAAACTTTAAAACATTTTCCAATTTTAGCAGATGCAAAAAATGATGAGAGTGCAATGATATTATTATTATCATCATTATTATTATTAAAGAACACATAATTTTAACGAAGAAGGTATAATTGCTGTTAAGAATTCACATAACACAATAAGACATAAAATATGCCATCACAATTCACTCAGTAGCATAAAAGCAGTAATTTTGCCGACAGTTAAATAACAAGATATAAAATTCATGACTAATTCATCTTGCGGGTATTTTTACAAACCATTTCCAACTAGGATCTCAACAATAAATAAGTTTGCACCACGCACAGTTCATACAACCTACTATGGATAAAACTTATCCAGAGAAAATCGAGAAGTTGCAATGTCAATTTTGCATCTGTGCCAAATTCTACACCTGGCAATTCTTCACACACTGTAAAATAACTCTCAGTAAAAGTGAGATCATCATCATCATCATCATCATCATCATCATCATCATCATCATCATCATCATCATCATCATCATCATCCCCACAATCCCAAAACGGCGTTAATTTTCCAACAGCCTGAAACAGCCATTCACAAATCGTCCAACTATGAATTTTACTTTTACCCAAAGATTTAATTCCAACACTAAAGCCACATTTCAAAGAAACAAGATAATTCTTACAACCAACACTTCACACATTTCAGCACATACGAACGACGCAAATGATACAGCGCTGAAAATGTTCCTAAAACATAGTTATCATTTCCCTATGCTTCCACCGAGAAGATGTTCATCTCCACAACATGTGACTGCAAAATGTTATTTCCTTAGTAATAACAAATTTGATTTCATCATTTACTTTATAACAGACAGTCAAGGGGCTAGCAAATGGCAGACTGGATCGTCAGAACATGGCCTGGGACACTCTGCCCCACAGGGCACAAAGCACTACCACTGCATTCTGCCACCTGTTATGACTAGAGTGAATTATGTCTACAGTGCACAGTGCAGCCAATGCCACAAGATTGAACCTGTACAGAGCAGCCTAATCATAAACAATTATGTAAATCCATACGAACACAAGCAGCTAAATCCAAGGAACCTTATTCATAACGTTGAAAACAAACTAAATCAGTTCACTCGTGGCAAATAACAGAAGTTGTGTTTGGTCTTACAGAACCAAAGCACTAACGGGTCAATCATGAATGGAAAAACTGGCCCAAGATGCACAAGCACTTTCAACCGGCAGAAACTGCACTCAGAATAGCCCCATGACAGAAAAAGAACAAATCTCACACCCAGTTCTGAATTATGCCAAATGAAATCAACCAAAACTAACGTTGATGCACAAAAACCAAGAGGCCGATAAATTGAAATTCTGAACGTCTGTCCAAAAAACAATTCCACTGACAATCCTGGTTGCAGACATTCTGACACGTACGCCGCACACACGGTCATCGCACACAGTCACTGCATTAGGCACAGCCAGTGCAAAAGTGCAACCGCCAATTCATTCCTACTAAATAAGCTAATAACTGGTTCTTATAAAAGATAAACAGTATTCAGAATCACAAAACAGACCAGACATGTTTTTACATGATCTCAATGACTAAATATAAACACTGAAATAATAATAATATTACCGTCTGCAAGGTCTGATAAATAGCTACCATGTTCTTGTTTATAATCAGAAAGTGATCACCTTAAAAGTTCTCCATAGTTAATCCATTGCCATGACAACAATCTATAATTCCTTATCATCAAAATATAATCATCAAACCGGTTTTCATAAAAAATATTTTCAACAGCACTCAATAATTGTATAATGCAAGAATTTCCCCGAATGACATCAACTTTCAATAGAAATTAAATAATTTATTGATAACATAATAGCTTTAATATTCTGTGAAAGAAAAACTGGAAAAAAATATGATAAGCTGCATCGCTACGTCAAAGCCGGCAAAAAGTGGAGAGTCTGTAATCATGATGCAAAAATTTACACACGTGCAAACACAAGTTTGTAAAATAATAATACAAAGTAGAGAGCGTGGCATGCTGAATGCTGACGACAGTGGCTTGACCGTTGCTGCTATCATGGTTGGAAAATGACCGACGGTGACTTTGCCAAATCAAAAGACAGTGTCTAATCTCGCGTCATTAACTGAGAGAAGTGACCGCTAGTTCGGTGTCGATTAGCTTCTTAAGACGGTCCAGGTACTGAGTGTACAGTTCGATGTCGTTGTGGCCCGCGCCCTCAACCCACAGCGGGGCCACGGTCCGCGGACAGCGCTCGTAGATGGCAAGGCCGTGAGAGAAATCGATGACTTCGTCCTCGGTCCCGTGAATCACGAGCACGGGAGAAGTTATGCGAGGCACTTTCTCGATGCTGGCGACAATACAGCAAAACAAAGATGTTTACGATAAGCAAATATGGAATACATCCATTGCATACTTACAGTAATATGGCTTTAATGAACCATCCCATCAAAGATGTTTAACGGAAATTAACTCAAGGAATTTAAAGACATCAACCTCTTGCAAAGTATAAGATCGTAAAATGGAAAGACTTTACTTGAGTTATCCAATCAAAACATCCTAAAATATCCAGCAATTTTCAAGTATGCCATTAGTAAAGGCCAGAGAGAAGAGCATTTTTGTGGTCTACTAAAGTTTCAGGCCTACTGCAGAAATGTGTCAGAATAATCAAACAGAAAACAGTTTTTAAAAATTAGACAATGACCCTTTTGTGCTCTTCACATTCTCATCATTCATCAACAAAGCTTTAACAAGTTGAAGAGTAAATCCCAAGCAAAGTCAAATTCCAAAGTCAATACACATCTAGAACCATAATGAAATCTTTATCTTGGCGAACACTCCAAGAGGCGTTCAAAACTGTCTGCACCCTGCACAATTTAACAATTATTTATTTAATTTCTCTTGAAGGTCAACGGCATTGTGAAACCAGCTGCAAACATTTCAGAATAAAAGTCACCGACCTTGTGAAGACATCCAAGCAACACGTTCTCTTGATTAGCGGAAACGCGACTCTCATGCCAGACATCAACGGGGAATGCAGAATTACGGCACCGACCTCGTATCTCGAAGCCAGGTCGACGGTCGGCACCGTTCCAATGCTCTGACCGTAAAGGATAATGTTCTCGGGGTTGATGCCGTACCTCGTCCGCAGCGCCTGCCAGGCGGCGTTGATGTCTGCATACATGTTCTGTTCCGACGGCTTTCCGGAGCTGATGCCGTAACCTGAGTAGTCGTAGCTGAAAATGTTGCAGTTTATGCGAACTGAGAGCCCGACATAGAAGCTGCTCATCTGGCCGAGATCGACGGCGTTCCCGTGGCTGAACAGCATCGTGTATCGGGCGCTGGGACAGGTGCGGACGTAGGCGCAGGCGACGCGGTTGCCTTTCGACGAATGTGTCATGAAAACCTCGATGCAGTCCAGTTCTTTCTGAGAATATTGCCACTCGGAACGCTCAGACAACACGAAGTTGTAGCGCATGTTTGACTCGTCTGTGGTAATTGAATAAGTTGGTTCTGGCGGCATGAATGCCAGCTTTGATGCGATCTTTGAGGGGCATGGCGGACAGCAGAAAAGACCACACAACTCTCGAAACGACAGGCCATTCATTTCGAGGGTATTTTCTGTTAAATACTAAAGTCCAATCAAACGTTTATCAATTGAGTCAAGCAACAACAACAAAATTAAACTGCTTAGTATCAAATCGAAAACATATATCTACTCAAAATCAATTGGCACGTTTATACAGGATACAGCATTAGGAAATAAGCAGTAACAATTGAAGCAATGAGTAAAAATTCAAGAATGGAGGGAGTGGCTAATGGAGAAAATGGAGATTAGAATACAAGAAATTCTCTAAAGCTGTCAAATATTCAATCCATCATAAAATACTCGGAATATCGTCCCATTAAACGTAACAAATCAGAAGAACTCTGAAATATCTGCGCTAAATAAGTTATCTTGATATTATTCCTTGTTAGATAACAGATTTCTCAATGTGCGGGTATCTGTACCCGCTGCCAAAAAGAACAACGACCTGCGTTTTATGATACCTTTCGATGCTATTTTTTTACCTGAAAACCTCTCACGAAAATAGGCGCTACAAAATCCACCGTGTATCTTCGTCACTACGACTACGATTAGGAATTAAAAATGAATTTTTATTTAAAACAAACTTCTTTCATAGTCTCGTCAAATAGAATTCATTCCGTCATTCGCGTAGGAAACTGTGACATAAACCTGTAGAAACCCGTAGGTCATTTGAATTTTGATAATTTTTTTCACAATTAAATAATCTGCAAATTTGCTATCAAAATGTCAACAATTTTGAATTTTCGATATTTTTAAGTAAATATTTCCATTAATTGGCTCATATAATGCTTTTTATGTGGCTCACGCCAGTCTGTCAGAACAGTCAGATCATCCAAAAAGCCTTCATACAAATCAGAGAATAATAGTTTATAAACACGATGGATTCGTAAAACAATTTTTTCAATGAAATTTCATTGTTTAGAACAAATAACTTGTAGCTTTGAACTAACCAAAAACGCCAAATTGCCAACTATGTGTATTGTTTAATTGTGTGGACAGGGTCATCCATAAATGACGTCTATCAGCAACGTCGCCACGGGGTTGTTTGGGGTTGTTCAAACAACCCCACTTTAAAAAATATTACCAACACAATTGATGTAAATCCGTTGACTTTGTTGAAAGGGGGGATAGCGGGGTGAGGGGTCGGCCGCGGGTTCAGTGTTCAGTTGCAGAGTGCCTTCAGTTAACAACCCCACTTTTGCAAAACCTGGCTACGCCACTGCGCTCTATGAGAGAAGCCTATTGAAGGCCTGTTGAATAGAAGGTATATAGGCCCTAGATATGTAAAAATCTAATCGATTTGAAGACATTCTACGCCAAAATCCACATTTTCCTCTTGTTCCTTCTTCATTGCTTTAAACTTTGGAAGAATAATCAATAATATCAATCTCAATTTCGATCTACAGGGTTCGAAATAGAGCACGCCCAGCCATTTCATACTACACACACTAACGCCATTGACTGTACGAGAACGACGGACGTAAACTATATGCAAGTCCTGCCGAATATCATGGTCGCGGCTCTCTGGGCCCCTGTGGCCCTATCGTGATCCTGTTTGTGCTCATTCTAATCTGGGTTTTAACTGAACTGCGAGAGATGTCGTTGACGTAGCCATAGTGGACGTCCGCAGAAATTTTGTCAGAGGGTGTGCAAAACAGGGTCTTGTGACGAAAGAAACAATTAATTTTACTTTTTTCATAACCGCAATTTTTCCAGTAGGGTGCAATTGCATCCCGTTCCGACCTGTGGCGTAGCGAGGGGGCCAGTGGGGGCGAACCGCCCCGGGCGGCACTTTTGCTCTAGAAGCGGCATTTTCGAAGATAACGTTTTTTGCTTGTCAGGGAACTTATTTGCGAAGTAAGGTTTTTTAGCTTGCAAAGAAATTTAGAAAGTTGCGAGAAAAGGTTATTTGCTTGTCAGGAATTTTAGGAAGTGTGATGGTCTTTTTTGGTTGCCAGATTTTTCGGAGGCGGCACCATTTTCGCCCCAGGCGGCACTTTGCCTCGCTACGCCACTGGTTACAACCCCTCCGGGGGCCCATGGGCGTAGCCAGGGCTCCTGAACAGGGAGCACGCCGATATTTTCGGATAAAAGAGTAAAATTCTCAAAAGCAGTCAGCGAATTCCTCTGCTTTTCTCGATCACGTGATGGAGTTTTGATTTATAATTAATTATGTTTAAACGTTTTCTACAGAAGCTGGGTTAGTAAATGTTGAGAGCAATAATTATAGTGGTTTCAACGCAGGCTAATGCCTCATAAAGCACATAAAATCACATTATTATTATTATTATTATTATTATTATTATTATTATTATTATTATTATTATTATTATTATTATTATTATTATTATGTAGGGTTTTATTATTATTATTAAAACGCATCATAGTTATTATCCACTGACAGACATTGTTGACATTTCGTAGTACTAGAAAATTTTAAATGACGGGAATTATCCAGATGACGAACATTGTTGACATTTGACGTACTGACGTCATCTAGAGATTTTAAAATGCTTAAGAGGTCGTCGTCGCGAGATTACGGCAACCGCCGAAGGGCGGCTAATTTGACGACGACGGAAGACAATGGCGGTTGTCGTGGCAACGTCTTGTTCTCGTTGACCTTTCGCGTTTGGCCGGTGTTGCGCGAAATCACTTTTCGCCTGACTTCGATTATCGGCAAAATTGTCCTCGGAAGTGTGTCCTCGGACGGAGGCGAAGAGGACGCCACTTCCGGGGCAACGACTTCCGATTGTGGTGGATCTAGTTTGTGTCACGTCCGTCCATAGGCGGATTTTGAGTTTGATATTTGGCTAGGCTAGCATGAGGGTCTGGGGGTGCCATCCAGCATGCGATAGACCGGGTGTTGATTGAAAAACAATTTTTTTTGTTTTGGTGGGATTAGTTGGGTAGGCTTAAGCCTACCCTAGCCTTTAATAAAATCCGCCTATGTCGAATGGTACGACGTCACCTTTCGTCTGAATAATAGATTGGAAAGGAAGAGGACAAGAAGAAGGAGAGAAAGAAGAAGAAGAAGGAGGTGGAGGAGGAGGTGGAGGAGGAGGTGGATGAGGTGGAAGAGAAGAAGAAGAAGAAAATGAAGAAGAAGAAGAAGAAGAAGAAGAAGAAGAGAAAGAAGAAGAAGAAGAAGAAGAAGAAGAAGAAGAAGAAGAAGAAGAAGAAGAAGAAGAAGAAGAAGAAGAAGGTTAACCGGAAAAACTACTCGGCGAATATCGCAAGCCGAATAAAGCATCAAATACAAAACCCCGTTTCTTTCTTCTTCTTCTAAATCTTCTTCTTCTTCCTCCTCCTCCTCCTCCTCCTCCTCCTCCTCTTCTTCTTCTCCAATATCCCCTCGTTTTCTGTCCCGCTCCCGATCTTCAAATCCTTAATCTATCTTAATCTTAAAATCTTAATCTTAAAAGCTTAATCTATCTCCGTTCATATAGAAATGCTACTTTTTTGAAAGCGGATTAGAGTCTGATTGCTTATTTGCTAATCCTGGCGTAGGCATAATTAGTTTTTTAAACGACGCTCGATCTGTTTTACACTGCTAGAAATAAATTCAGAGCAGATTCAATCTTTGCTATCATAAGTGATGAAGTGAATTCGTGAACGGCGGGATTATATTATGACGAACGCCTCTGTTCGCTCTTGAACTGTCAGATTGACTCACTCGGCGAAAAATAACGGGGCCAGAAGACAGCGTTGCATTTTTAATTAGCTAATTAAGCTAATTAATTAGAATACAGTATGTGCTAAT
Organism: Metaphire vulgaris; assembly: GCA_018105865.1. Lineage (NCBI taxonomy): Eukaryota > Metazoa > Annelida > Clitellata > Crassiclitellata > Megascolecidae > Metaphire > Metaphire vulgaris. The sequence continues at coordinate 739,082 of CM030853.1, forward strand.
TATAATTCTAATTAATCACTACTACCCATAGCCAAGGGCCACACACTGAGAAGCAACTAGTGCCAATGACTGTATGAGAATGAGGAACAGCAATTGAAAGGACTGCCAAATACCTAGAGGAGTGATTAGTAGGTCAATGCAACTAAAAATATGTGATTTGCAAGTCCATAGATATGGCACAAACCATCTTCTATAAGCCGTGCCTGATTAGGCCAGGCAGTGACCATTGATTTTCTATAACCAACAGGAAAAAAATAAAATTTAATATTTACTTCTCCTATGCTGACGTGAAATATCATACGAACATAATTTTCTTCTCTTACTAAACGCTTCGCGAATAAGCTGGTACACTGGCGCCAGGTCTACTGGCAGCGCTATAAAATTTCATTTTACTTACTTACAGTTACCTACATACTTACTTACGGCTCACGTGCAGAAATTCTTTTGCTGTTTAAAACCTGCTTTACAAAAAGAGCGTCCACGACTTCGCTCCATCCCCCCCTCCTCCCCCCACCACCCCCTCATTTTCAAGGAGCCGCGGCGCGAGACGCCCGCTCAACCGTCATCTTTTACCACCTAATGTCATCCGCTGCACTTTCAACGCGGCGTCGGAAAATTGAAGAAGGTGCGGGAAATGTCGGCTACAATTTTCGCTCAAACTTTCCCTAAATGACGACGGAAAATGCCACGTACTGTGTATACGCAGAGCATCGCAAATTGATTCCAAATTGGTTTGAAATAAATGTCTCTCCGATAATCTTCAAAGTTTTAGGAGGCTCGAATAGCTTCTCTGGACCTTTAAGTATAGTTGTCTTCACAGTCGCAGTAATAAACTTCGACCCCCCAGCCGACCCAGCGCACGGGACGGACCACGACCCGTCCATATAATCTCCATAGCAACAGCGACAGTTCTGACCCGGTGACCCGACAAATCCATCCGCGTGAAAAATAAATGCGCCGAACATCTGACGTCATTGCCTGACTACGTCACGCAACATGACTCCACTTTTCACGTAGACGTAGAGTGCTGTAGACTTGCAGAGGCGTAGAGCGAAACGCGACGAGGGACTCTTGCCATGCGTCTATTTCATAATTCTGAGAAGAAAGAACGCCTGCATCTGTCCAGAGGGAAACCTTTCGTCAATTTCTGGTTGTATAGCAATTGATTCGACATCTGACGCTGAAAGTCTGCATACATGCACACGTACATGTACGAGAGCACCTGTCATTTCCAGCTTTAACGCTTTACGATAGGTGTCGAAGATTTCCGTTTATTATACAGTGGACTGCTCTCAGAACTTGGATCCATTAGAAGAATGTGGATGGGCAGAAGATATATGCTGGACACATTTGTAACCAGCAGTTGTAGACCTATACCAACTGATAGGTACAGTAAGTGCATTGTAAAATAAGGCAAAAACGCGACTTTAGCAAGTGCAGGTCAGACGTTTAACTTTTCGAATGCTTTGGTGAAGTACGTTGACTTTAGAATAGGCCTAAATATAATATTATAATTTTTCTTCAAAAGCTTTTTGACGTTGAAAAGTCGCGGATATTTCTGGCGAAGATTTCATCGATTGATTCCAGGATTCTGGAGGAGATGTCCTCGGTTTAGGTGCCTTTGAATTGGCGACTGCAGATTTCTCGGCCTCGGTCGGCGTCGTCGTGGTCGTCTGCCATCACGAGGCAGTTCGTTCCGACCGTCCAACCGTTCTCCGTCCGGTTTCGCCGCCGCCGCCGCCGCCGCCGCCGCCGCCGCCGCCGTCGACTCCCCCTCCTCCCCCGCCGCCGTCTACGCCGTCGCTTTGTTCGACCTCGGTCATCCCTCTTCGTCGTCCGAACGCCACGAGTTTCCGGAACGTGTCTCTGAACTGTCGACTCATCGCGCAGTAGATGAAGAAATTGACCGGATAGCTGAGTATGATGAACAGGTTGATCCACATCGGCGCTACATAATTTGCGTCGTCGACGATGACGCCGAGGTCAAAGGTATTGTCGACGATCATGACGATGAAGAGGATTGCCATCGGCAGCTCGGCCACCAGAAACACCCCGACGACCACCACCAGCATCAGCGTGGTGACGTTGCTGTCCGCCAGGCGGCGACACTCCCACTTCCGGTTCTGCTTGAGCAGCTGGGCGCGACGCGCATGCGCGGTGCGCATCGTCTGGACGAGCAGAGCGTTGAGCGCTATGAGCAGAAGGCAGGGAACCAGATGGATGAAGACGACGCGGAACCAGTAGTAGACGTTGAAGTAGACGTTGGCGTTGTTCTTAACGAACTCCGCGTGGTCTTCGACGCAACCGACCACTGGTCGACCGTCGACCAGAGATCGCAGGTCGACCCGGAACGAAGTCGTTCTCGGCGAACCGCGTCACCTGCGACGCCAGCGCCACGGCGTACACCGCGGCGATCACCTTGACGACGTTCGACATCGTACACCATCGCTTGGCAACGGCCGGGCGGCAGACGCAAACGTACCGGTGCGTTGCCAGGGCAACGGTCAGCCAGACGGACGCCGTGTGGAAGACGGTGGGGACGTAGTTGGTGAGGCAGTAGAAGACGAAGCACCACCGGTGCGGGACCCAGTCGCGGTAGTTGCCGAGGGTGTAGAAGTGCAGGAAGCAGGGAAGGGGCAGGAGTCCGGTCAGCATGTCACTCATCGCCATGGCAACGAGGAGCGTGTTCGACGGACTGCGCATGGACTTCTTGAGTAGGACGACGCAGATGAGGATGTTGGTAACGACGGTGAGGAGGACTATCGGTGGAGAGAGGATGCCGTGGACGGCGAAGGAGGAGGGGCTGTTGGGCAGCAGGAGGACTTCGACACAAGAGGTCGTCACATTGTCGTCATCCGGGTATTCGTCGTCACTCCTCCTCCTCTCCGGGCCCCCATCCCCATCCCCCGCTCCTCCTCCGGGCGTGTCCTGGCAGATGCGGATCGTCGGCGATTCCTCGGTGGAAGGAGTTCCGGATCCGTTGGAAGACGGAAGGACGAGCATCTCTCCGATGGACTGACTAACTAACAGAGGCCGAACAAGACCAACTGAGTCTTAGAATAGAACATCAAAACGCAAAGACGTGTAGACTTAGCGTTTATTCAGATAAAACAAACCTCGATTCGCAGACATGTTTAGCATTTATTTTTGATCTAAATTTCAGTTCTGTTTAGAGAAGCCAAAGCACAGCATTCGGGGGGGGGGAGGGGGAGCAAAGCTAATGCCCCCCCCCATAACTGCTGGAAGGTGGGAAATTTTAATGGGCAGTTAGCGCTATGGTAATTTCAAAAGAAAATTGGAAGCTGTAGAGATGTGGTTTCCCAAGCGCATGCAAAACAGATTCGTGGACAGAAAATACAAATTATCAGACCCTAATGCGGAAGCCATGTGCCATCGTTTGGCGAAAGAAAATAAAAGAGAAAATGATGTAAACCCAAATAAAACAGAAGTTCACATTTTTGGAAACATAATAAGAAAGCACGGACTGGAAAATCTGATAATGACAGGGAAGACAGAGGGATAATAAAGAGCAAGAGGAAGACAGAATATAAAATACACAAAGAGAAGCAACTGGAATAAAAAGAAGACATTGAGGAACTGATTAAAAAAGAGAGCACAGAGATACTACTACTACTACTACTACTACTACTACTACTACTACTACTACTACTACTACTACTACTACTACTACTACTACTACTACTACTACTACTACTACTACTACTACTACTACTACTACTACTACTACTACTACTACTACTACTACTACTACTACTACTACTACTACTACTACTACTACTACTACTACTACTACTAATAATAATAATAATAATAATAATAATAATAAGAAGAAGAAGAAGAAGAAGAAGAAGAAGAAGAAGAAACATGTGATTTCATTTAGAGTGAATACTTAATTCTGATCCGTGGACACCCGACTTAGTGTTAACCTCGCTCGGCGTCATAGCAATTTGGCCTAGTTATACTTACTTGCCTACTTTCTGCCTAGCTGCTGATTCGCTTACAGCGGCACAGAGGATCAAATCAAAGGAAATAAAGACAAATGACTTGGCGTTAATTAAGCGCATCTCCGTTTCTCTATCTCGGCTCATCCATCACATGACGGAAGGTGGCGCTCTAGGACGCCGCCGCCGCCGTCGTCGTCGTCGTCGTCGTTGCATCGAACTAATGATGACGACGACGACGACATCGAAGGGGCGGAGGAGGAGGAAATTGATAATAATAATAATAATATTATTATTATTATATTATATATATATATATAGTATATATAGTATATATAGTATATATATATTATATGCGCGTATGTGTGTTCTGAGAGAGAGAGAGAGAGAGAGAGAGAGAGAGAGAGAGAGAGAGAGAGAGGTGCATGCACGACAATTGTTCGCTGATCTGCGCCATGACAGTCGGTGACGTCAGACGTCAGAAGCGAAAGACGTCACAGAGGTCGAGAGAGAAATTAAATAACGCGTCATTTCGACAAGTCGAGGTGGTCTCCCCATCAGCCGAGGAAGCAAGCACCTGCTGCCACCTGTCGACAGCGACAAAGACAAGTTGGCCTCTAAGCGGAGGACACGCGACTTTGGCCTCTTTCCTGTTCGAAGGAGATGAAGAAGAAGAAGAAGAAGAAGAAGAAGAAGAAGAAGAAGAAGAAAAAAGAGGAGAAGAAGAGGAGGGAGGAGGAGGAAGACGCAGTCTTCACAGATTGACCGAGATCAGAGAGTACGAAAATTGCGCACAATGTACGGTGAAGACATGTAGAAGCATAAGATGGACGATTCATCTCAGACAGTATACTAATTAATGCATCCGGTCTAAGTAAGGATCGAATCCATCCAGCCGGATAAACCGAATCCATTACGCCGTAAGGGATGCATACGATTACGGTCTCGTCGAATTTATTCTTCCCAGCGTCGTCTCCCTGCAGGATCTGTGATTGACAGCTGAGGAGGCATTTCTCATCAGGCAGACGTCTTAAAACGAACGACAACGCAGCAGCAGCAGCAGCAGACGACGACGATGTAGCGAAGATGACGCAGACTGTCGCGGTATCTTCACCGTAATTGTCCAATCACCGGACGACCTTTCCATGTCTCTCTCTCTCTCCATCAGGTCACGTGGATAGAGGAGAGGGAGCTGGGTGGTTTGCTGTTATTGAAAAACAGAGCAGTGTTTTCAGTGGATTCGAGAGCCGGGAGCAAATAGGAAACGGTCGTAGGGGGTTTCCGCCGTACAAAGAGTAGGCGACAAGTCAGTTCAGTGGTCCGATGTAACGGCAACGAAGGTCAAAGGTCAAAGGTCGTCGGCGCCTCCCTCGAGGCCACTCCGTCAATGCTGTCGTCCGCCGGGAGATGGTTTTCTTTGGAACGCCGGTCGGAAGTTGTCCTCGGTTTCTTTTCAAATGGCCAGAAGTGGAACGAATTGGATGGAAACGACTTGAGAACGAAGAGATGCTGTCAGCGTCCTTTCGTCTTTGCCGTCCACCATTGGCGTAGCCACAGGGGGAGGTGGGGAGACGGTCGTGGGTGGGATTTGCGAAAAACCGTTGAGATATTTTATATTTATATTTGGGGAGAGGGGGGTTGGTACTACGATCGAATGCTTCTTTGACGACACATTTTGCTCGTCTAAGACTTTTTTACCCGAAAATGTCGATATGCCCCCACTATTCCGGAACCTGGCTACGCCACTGATGTCCACCCCCCCCAAATAATCGAGAGAGGAGACTTATCCACCAGAAACTTTCTCTCTCTCTCTCTAACTAACTGCCCTTCTGTCGGTTCGACTCTTATAAGAGTTATTACAGTCGCATTTGGCCATAACATTTTTACCGTAAATACCTATAGCATTGCAGAGTTCGGTGTACACAAAACTATTCGGATTGTTCAGTCTCCTACTTGCCAAGGGAGGGGGCTTGACGAGTCTTAACCCCACCCCCCACCCCACCCCCCCCCCCTCCCCCCAACCCCAACTCAACTAGTCTAAGAGCTAATTACCTTGAAAGAACCGCAAATGTAAGACAGAATCTGACTAAACATTAAGAGTAAGTGTGGGTTTGGAACTCTATTAGAACTTCGTTTGTAACGCGTATTCGGCTATATAAAGTACCGCAATGTACTGTACGGTCCCGTGTTAGGCGGCCCTTCGGTTGGGATTGCATTGGATATAACGTCGTGCCTCGGATATGACGTACTAGATATTACAGACCCCCTCCAAGTACGTTATAACGAAGCTCTACTGTATAGAATATAGATTTAGGTAAGCTCGGAGGGGGGAAGCTGTCGGAAACTGTGCGATAGAATGATCGTCGAACGCCTTTAGATGGGCTTCCACTCCATCTAACCGATCAAATCCCGCAGTTAAGATAGGTTGGGTTAATCCACGTCACGAAATGGAATTGGTCAACACCGTTTTATGAAGATTGGTCGACATTTGCCGATGACGAACGATGCTGATCGATAGTTTTATGGCGATTGATCAGGTCGCTTGGATCATAACCGATCCTATGCGCTCTGGAGGCAGGACTTTCGCGACGGGTGTAGAGGAGGAGGAGGGCTGGGCCGACGTGCTTTGCATCTTACGAGGTCTTAAGCCAGGAATTCGTTTTTTCTCCGTCGTCGCAGGGCAGAGCCCCTTCTCCTTCGCCTTCTAATCCTCGGTCTCGCTCCCTCCGGGTCTCCCCCGTCGTCTCCCTCGGGGCGTTATCCGTCTCGTCCCGGAGAGAGGCAGAGAGAGACCGAGAAAGAGAAGAGAGAGAGAGACAGAGGGAGATAGAGAAAGAGAGAAAGAAAGAGAGACATGCAGAGACAGGTCTAGTCACAAAGAGAGACAGAGAGAGAAACAGAAAGATAGAGAGAAAGAGACAGACATGCAAATAGAGACAGAGAGAGAAAGAGACAGACATGCAAATAGAGACAGAGAGAGAGAGACAGAGACAGACATGCAAATAGAGACAGAGAGAGACAGAGACAGACAGACTGACAAAAATCCGTCAGTGTCCTTAACCTGCCACGGCGGAAAACAGCAAAACGATTGATCTGTTCTGTCTGTCTCTCTTCTCTCTTTCTTTCTTTCTTTCTCTGTCTTTCTTCTGCATTGTTTAGTTTTTTTACTACCGACCGACCAGATGGTATCGACGCAAATATCGATACGATTCCTTCAATGAAGAAATGAACTGCGCATATAGGCCTACATATAGGACGCGCGGGTCATGAAGAGGGTAAAAGAGTCGTTAACCCCCCTTAACTGGGGATCCCGGATATATCCGTCCGTTTTACATTGAGTTACAGTTAAATACACGGTTAAGAGGTTAATACGTAGCATTGGGTTCTCACTGTATCTGCGTTCTCTAACCTGGTTCGTTTCCTCGCGTCCGCCCAAAGAACCTTCGATCTGTCCGCGTGTCTGCATGGCGATTATTTAGGTCCCTTATCTGTAATGTCGTTAGCGTCGATGCATAATATAAATCGTCCTCGTCCATAGAGATTATACAATCGAAGCCTATTCGGTCACTGAATCGCGGTCCTTTTACTCTCTAGCCTCTGACTATGTTACTGCGCTATATAAATTGTCGTTTAAACTAAACTAAACTAAACTCTAGATTCCACATTACTGCGCACTGGAAGCAGCTTCGTAACACCCCCCCCAACACCCCCACAATTTGAGACCAACCCCAACCCCAAATACCCGTCAATCTCAGCTATGGAATGACCTTTTTTGCTTGTCAGACTTTTTGGCAGGGGACCCCAGAATTTACCGACGCCCCTCCCCCAAATTTATAATCTTAGAAATAACCCTGGTCTATTGTGCTTGGCGCAGTCTAAACTCTAGAGCGACATCAAAATTCACCGTGCGTCTCGAGTGACATAAATAAGGTATAGATGCGAGTCCTGTCAGATGACACAAAGCCGGTGCCGTTTACTATAAACAAAGGCGGTGTCGACGGAGCATCTGACTTGGTCGGGGAGAGACTTTAAAGGAGTAAATAACTGAACAAACTCTCAACCGTCGAAGCGGTCAGAGAGTTTGGGGGTCTCGCCAAACCAACAGGGGACGATTTTCAGCGCAGATATCCATGGGTTGGGTTAATCCAAGGGTTATTGGGCTGGGTCGGAGAATAAGTCATGGTTTAAGAAATTGCATTGTAGGCCTATTACGGTGGGTTGAGTTGGGTTTGGGTCAAGAAACCTATATATTACCGGCATGGTTAGGTTGGAGATGTGATTGGCTGGGTTGGAATCTGGACATCAAAGAAACCGTCAGAAGCTGCGATTTCAGACAACTCTTCAAAGAAGAGCGTTGACACTAATTGCCACTTTAATTAAAGGCCTAATATCAGGCGATAGATATTTCGGAAAAGTTGGCAATTTGAGAACTTGCGATATCTTCGTCTTCAGACCCAACAAGAGTCACAATGCAAAATGTCAGAAGTTGAACAGCCATTAAAATTATTTTGGCGAGAATGGCGACCCTCCCCCAATTCCAGGCAAATGGAAAATTGGGTTGGTTTCAAAATAATCACCCAACTGCGTCTGTTCTGTTCACGGCGTAATTTTTAAAATAAATTCCTTGATTATTCTTCCACTTTTAGTCTTTCGAAGACAGGTGCATGGGCCTCTTTTTATTATGCAGTCGCATTTGACCATAACATTTATACCGTAAAAAGTCAAGTATTCCGACCGTATATGTCATTCGGTTTATGTCAGGTCTAAGAGGCTAACGGTCGGAAGGCGGTTTTATCGTGGAGGGTTGGGAAACCTCGACAGGTCTCGACGCAAGCAGCGAAATTCGTCTTGTACTGTAAGTAAATCTGTGTGTGTAAAGAGAGAGAGAGAGAGAGAGAGAGAGAGAGAGAGAGAGAGAGAGAGAGAGAGAGAGAGAGAGAGAGAGAGAGAGAGAGAGAGACAGAGAGACAGAGAGACAGAGAGAAGAAGATCATCTGCTACAACAGCCAAGGTTTCATTGCCTTTATTATTATCTGCTACGGCGCGCTATAAAAGTCAGATGGAAAATATGATAACGACGACGACGACGACGACGAAGCAACAACAACATCAAAGATTACTACAATCGTATACAGTAAGTGTTAGAGCTGAGAGCAAGAGAGAGAGAGAGAGAGAGAGAGAGAGAGAGAGAGAGAGAGAGATCACGGAATAAGTTTAGACACAAAATGACACTAACATTTTATATTTCTTTGGCCGAACACAGTGGCGTAGCCAGGATTCAGGAATAGGGTGGCACACCCCAATGGTCGTACATTAACGAAATCGCTCCGGATTCTCTGCACCATCGTTTCCCGAGAAATATTATATACATATACTATATATACTCTATATATACTATATATATACTCTATATATACTCTCTATATATACTCTATACCCTCATACAGAGGGCATAGCATATATCAACAGTTGCCCCGCTCTGTCTGCTCCATAAGCTTATAGTCGACCATTGAGAAAGCAAAGAGGGAGCCAGCCGCCATTCCGTTGCTGTCTCATGAAGAATTCAGACTCAGCTATCTTGGCTCGCCATTTAAGCTGCGCTCACAATAAAAACACGCCTTTTCAAACGAAAACAGCGCCTTGTCCAGAAAACGAAAACAGAATTGGAAATACACGCGGAAACCCTCCCTCCCACCTCCTCCTCCTTCTCCTCCTTCAACTCCATCCCCTCCCTCCCAATGCCAAACGTCCTCACGTATTAGGCTAATCGGATTTCAACTCATCCGCTTTCCGCTAAATCAGACTTCTACTTCCAGGGCCTGTTATTATTATTCTGAGGTGCGTCGAGAACATCGAGCGCTTTCTTTTTCTCTTCGAAATTATCACAACTTTTTCAAACTGTTGACGAGAAGAAGAAGAAGAAGAAGAAGAAGAAGAAGAAGAAGAAGAAGAAGAAGAAGAAGAAGAAGAAGAAGAAGAAGAAGAAGAAGAAGAAGAAGAAGAAGAAGAAGAAGAAGAAGAAGAAGAAGAAGAAGAAGAAGAAGAAGAAGAAGAAGAAGAAGTTCAAAACAGTTATAGCACAGAATTTCACGATTAGAATTTTTACCTTCAAAATGGACCGAACGAGTTCAAAGGTCAACAGAAGAGACTTGAACACTGCAGCTTAGCCATGCATAAAGTATAAAGTAAGCGAACATTAGTTACAGTGGAAATTCGTTATAACGTACTCGGTTATAACGTATACTAATTTGAAATTTGCGCCATCTCCTCCGAAGACAGCATAAAGCATTGGTCGCCGTTCTCAGTATGATAGGTGAGTCCGACAGGGGGCTCAGTGGAGGATCCACAGGGGAGGGACCAGCGCCCTATTAACAGTGACGGCTCCACCGGGGGCCAGGGGGCCCGTGCCCCCTATTGAGTGCCTGCCCCCCCAGTGGCCCCCCTGTTGGGACCCTATACTTAATGCCACATACATTAAACAACAGATGGTTGGCCCCATGATTAGAAGTTGCCACCCCAACCCCCCTCCCACTTGACAAATCCTAGAGCCGCCACTGCCTATTAAATGCCTGGCGTCAGCGGTCCCGATGCTTTAGTCAGACTAGTCCAGGCTTATGAACAAGTAATCGTCCCGTGCTTAGAAGTTTAGAAATTGCCAACCCCCCTCCCCCACTTGCAAAATCCTGGGTCCGCCACTGGCCATCCTCTTGTCAGAACAGCCTTTAGCGCATAAAAGCACTGAATGAGCATTTGTATAGCGCCGCAGTGGCAGCTTTAAGATGAGAAGGAAAATACTGTAACACTCCATTCCTTTTGAATTATGCAAATCGAGTGAGGCGCGGTGTCCGTTTACACGCCAATCGGTAATCATTTGACGACAGACTGTAGAAAGAAATTATTGTGCAGAGCCAGCGGCGTAGCCAGGATTTCCGGAAGGGGTGGGTTTGGTTTTGACTTTTGACCATAACCAACTTTCAAAAAATTTTGGCAGGCAAAAAAGGTAATCCTATGTATCTGTCCTATGTATTTCCTTCTAAAATTTTTCCTTTCACATGCTGACAAGCAAAAAGGTCGTCACGCCTATGGCGCTTTAAAAATTAATTTTGGTCTGCAGCCCCAAGGGGGGTTTGACCCTCAAAACCGCGTCAGAAAAAATTTAAATACATGGAAGCTCATTACACAATTTTTTGTCGGCACCCAAGAGGGTTTTAACCTCCAAACCCCCCTTGGCTGTGCCACTGTGCAGGACTAATTTCTAGTAGGCTATGTGTCTTTTAGCGGCTGGCAGTAGGTCTACCTGGAAACCTCACGCCCTGTGTAATTTGTTAATGGTTCTCAAATCTCATCACTATTAATTTCTCCACAAGCATTTACAGCATTAATTAATCTATTATAGCGTTCTTATGCATTATTAATAAATTAATTAATCATTCGATTGCGTATGCTTGTGTACAATTAAAATTCTAATATTTTCTTTAGGTTTTTATGCCCTGTAGGCTAGAGGGGCCATAATGGCAGATTGACGATAGCTGCTCAGGCGTTATCTCAAATTAATGATGCCTCACAATGACATCGCCTGCACGCTATCCGTCGATTTCGGCCTGCATTAGGCATATACTGTACACGCCAAAGCCCTGCTTTCGTCAGAACTCAAGGAGAAAACCAGTTTCTCTTAATTCACTGCATCTTTGTCATTTAGGACGCGTTTCAAAACTTTCAATTGGGAATTTTTGCCCGTTGCTATGCTCGTAAGTCCAGTGGCGTAGCCAGGGTTCCAGACTGCGGAGCTGATACAGCCCGTGGGGGGAGGGGGGTCGTCGGCCACAACAACTGGTCGGAGATAACTGATAAATAAACTCGGATTAAAATGCTCAAAAGCTAATTGTTTATAGGTTCTGACGACAAATCACCTCAAACCCATCCACCCCACCCTGACAAAAATTTCTAACTTAGGTCTCTATATAAAAGCTGCTTGTATAAAGCTCCATTGCGCAATTTCCACAAGTGCTAATCACTAATAATTATGCACTTTTATCACTAATAATTTATCACTAATTTATCACTTTTATCACTAATAATTATGCCTAGCAAAGGTATCAATCTAAAGACAAAGGTATCAATCGATGACATTAATGCGACCGAGGTACAGTAGAACTTCGTTATAACGTACAGTATTTCGTCCTGTTAGTGATAGATTTCAATGACCATATTCAGCCACTATCTTTAGCATTCTTCACTACATTGATATCAATCGCTATTGCAAACATAGGCCATCACCTTCTGCATTTAGGACGCCTCGTACATGACAACCTTCGTTATTCTATAATACTAATAATGCATAGAATTTGTGCAAATTCAACCGCATTTTTGGAACTTATTTCGTCGTGTTAGAGATCGATTTCAAGTATCATATTTAGCGACTATCTTTAGCATCCTTTAATACATCGATATCAATCGCAATTGCAAACTTAGGCCATCGTCTTATGTATTTATAGCGCATCCAGCATGACAACCCCCGTTATTCCATAATGCTAATAATGCATAGGATTTGTGCAAATTCAACCGCATTTTTGAAACTTACAGTGTAGGCTACTTAGTGGGTCTGTAAAATTTACGTTGTATCCGATGTATTACGTTATGTCGAATAGCATCGAACACGTTGGCGCATCACACGGGTTCGTACATTACGATACTTTATAACAGAGAATACGCAATAGCCGATTCATTCGGGGCCGTAGCTAGGGTTTTCGGCGCCCGGGGAAAGATTTATGCTTTGCGCCCCTAAATTTCGGTGATGACCTTTTTTTAGTCGTCACAGAGTTTGCTTATCCATTTAATTTCGGGCTGATGACCTTTTTTGTGTTTAGTTGTCACAAAGTCACAAAAGACCTTTATTATTATTATTATTATTATTATTATTATTATTATTATTATTATTATTATTATTAATTCTTTTTTCTCATCCAAGATGCGCCCCTCCACCGGTCGGCGCCGGCGGCTTGCCCCCTGCCCCCTAGTTGACGGCTCTGGAGTCATTTATATCGAAGTTCTACTGTATAACTATAAACAAGTCTATAGATATTCCTACTGATTCGGGTTAATCGTTGAGCCCGCGAAAACGCAGATGACTCGGATTTTCGTCTCAGGAAGAGAAAGCGCCACCTGGTGACAGAAAGTACGTTAGCGCTGTTTTTCGCCGGTCGCTCAGAAAATTCGTTCTACGAATCGAATCCCTGTTAACCAGACGGACGTCAGTCTATAGACACACATACAGCAGCAGCAGCAGCAGCAGCAGCAGCAGCAGCAGCAGCAGCAGCAGCAGCAGCAGCAGCAGCCTTTATGCCGAGTAAACGGCAGCGTGGATGCGGGCGAAACAACCGACGGACGCAGTCGAGGCTTGGGTGCATTGGGAGGGGCGGGGGTGTCGTGGTTGTTGAGGGGTGGGGGTGGGAATGGAAGGCGGGAGAGGGATGAGTAAAGGGGAACTTGAAAATAGAAGACTGAATTCGATGCATTTTTCACTCAGAATGTGGTTGAATAAAGCCTGCGTCGCATACTAGTTGTTTACAAAATACCATTATTCTCATCATCATCATATCATCATCATCATCATCATCATCATCATCATCATCATCATCATCATCATCATCATCATCATCATCATCATCATCATCATCATCATCATCATCAACAACAACAACAACAACAACATCAGCATCCATGCAATTTACGTTGCCGTGAACAAAGTGCAAATTGATTCTGTTTGTCTACAAAAACTCTAGAAATTCTCTGCGTCTTCTTCTTCAGTTCCACCGTAGACGGTCTGAATTATTTTAAAAAAAAGAATCATCAAACTGATCCACTTACGCAGCAGTTGTTGAAGCGCCTCTTTACAGTTGACTGGCTTCGTACCCCCCCTCCCGCCCCCAGCACATCAAGCGGAAGGCGTCGCTACATCGGCCGTGCCTAATTAACGCATGCATTGACCGACGGCTGAGTTGTCGTAAATGTAGTCGTTGTTGTTGTTGTTTTAATCATCCCTCAGTGGTGTAGTCTCAGATATAAGTTCATGACCGTTTTCAATTTGCTGTCCCCAGATTTTGCACAATTTCCAATTTCTGCTTTTCACATAAAATCCTGCGACGGTGCTTTGGTTTAGTCTGCGTCTATGGAATGCAGGAAGAAATATAAAAGACGCTAGAGAAGTTACATTATATTATTATTATTATTATTATTATTATTATTATTATTATTATTAGCCTAATTATGAACTTCTATCGTAGCCTAAAATTTCGGAGACCGCTCCACAGAAGACGTGAGGCCCGTGTGCCCCTATTGAATGCCTGGTCCTCAGTGCCCCCCATCGAGGGTGATTTTCTTCCTGTATGTGCTGATTTATGAAAAATAGTTAGCCCTCTTGTAGAGAAGTTGTCACCTCGATCAACGGCCCCTTCTTGTCGTATATCCGGAAGCCGCCACTGACCAATTCTAATGCTTAATGGCATCGATCGATGTTACTCCAAATCCATGCCGCAAAAGACCGGGTAAACATTCCAGAGATCAGTTAGAGTGGTAGTCGAAATTAGAGAAAATAGATGAAGAAAATAGATAGAAACTTTAGATTGATAGGCAGTTGGGATTAGCCATTAAACAACACATGGTACTTTCCCCAACGGGAGTTGCCACTTTTACTATAACATCGGATGAATGGCCTAATAATGCCTGTTTAGTGACCTAATAGCGAAAGGTCTGTTTCTTGATTTCTTTTGTTAAGAATTTGTTCAAACAGAGAATCAAATACATTTTCGATTTGAACGACTGTTGAATAAACGGTTGCAAACGTCTCGCCACTTTTATGTTCGTCCAAGTTTTTATCAAGCTTTTCTCCGATTTCCCAACGGGCCAGTTTCAAAGTGCTTATGTGTATCAGTAGTGAACGGATGGACCAGGAAGAAAGTACAGAAGACGCGGGATCAAAATGAAAAATTACGAAATTCCGAGGGGAACTGTTTGGACCTTTTTCAAGCGACATATCACATGAATTAGTAATGTCCGTATCCGTGGAAACATGACATGTGTCGCTTTCAATATTAAGGGACAGATCGGTCCCACGCTGCGCCGTTGAGAGTGGAATGCAGAGATGATCATCAAAGGACCAGAGGTTAAACGCTGCTAGACTACCTCGGGTAGCAAATGACAAAACATTCAAACGCGAAAGTTTCTATTTTACAGGGGAATAGGAATGAACTTACCAAATGTAGATTCGATTGCGGCGTACATACGTTAGAATACGCTTAAATTGACGCAAAAATTAAGCCTATATCTAGGATAAAATATTTTACGCTTGGAAAAGCACCTAGGGCCATCCATAAATGACGTCACGCACTTAGGGTCCAAACATTTGTGACTGTGTGTTACGAATGGGGGGGGGGTTAGCTGAAATGTGACGTCACATAACAGTAATTTTTTTAGGTGGCGATCATTTTTTTGGTTGTCGGTGCTTTGGGAAAAGGAAAAACTATCCGGTGAGAAAGTTTTCTGTGGAGGGGGTGATGGGTGGGTAAGGAATCTGACACGATAGCCCTTCCCCCCAACCAAAAATTCCTGGCGACGCCTCTGCCTAAACCACTTAAAATCACATTATTATTATTATTATTATTATTATTATTATTATTATTATTATTATTATTATTATTATTATTACTATTACTATTATTATTATATGGACGCGGTGAGCATTTGGACACGGAGGGCATTTGGACGCGGTGAGCATTTAATCGTGGAAGGCATTTGAACGCGGTGAACATTTGGACGCGGTGAGCATTTGAACGCGGTGTGCATTCACAGTGGTTTTAATACAGGCTTACTTAGCCTCCTAAACCACTTAAAATCACATTATTATTATTATTATTATTATTATTATTATTATTATTATTATTATTATTATTATTATTATTATTATTATTATTATTATTATTATTATTATTATTATTATTATTATTATTATTATTGGACGCGGTTAGCATTTGGACATTATTATATGGACGCGGTGATAACATTTGGACGCGGAGGCATTTGGACGCGGTGGGCATTTGAAAGTAGATAACATTTAGACGCGGAGGGCATTTGGACGCGGTGAGCATTTGGACGCGGTGGGCATTTGAAAGTAGATAACATTTAGACGCGGAGGGCATTTGGACGCGGTGAGCATTTGGACGCGGTGGCATTTGGAATACAGTCGTTTTCATTATTTAGCCTCCTAAACGGTGAAACCAACTTAAAATCATCCATTATTATTATTATTATTATTATTATTTATTCCAAAATTAAAATTATTATTATTATTACCGACCACCGTTTATTATTATTATCATTATTATTATATGGACGCGGTGAGCATTTGGAGGTCGGTGGGCATTTGGACGCGGTGGGCATTTGAAAGTAGATAACATTTAGACGCGGAGGGCATTTGGACGCGGTGAGCATTTACAAGACGCAACTGGTGAGCATTTGGACTGGCTTCTCCAGTCGGGCATTCACTGTAGTGGTTTTCTTCGTTAGGCATATTTAGCCTGACCTGGAAACGGTGATCGAGGGATCCAACCTTAAGATCTCTGATCCATTGTATAACAGGTCTATAGACAACAAAAATACAATGTTTTTCAATTGGCGTAGCGTATCAATGTTTCAGTTGGGCAGGGATGGTTTGTGTCCAAAATGCAATAAAACTCACTTTAAGATTAAATTAAAAATTGTTGGGGTACCAGGCAAAATTCTGAACCAAGTTTAGAAATACAGGAGGGGATTGGTTACATTCTTGCGTAAAGTGCCATGAACAGCGGACATCATCCTGTAGTTAAAAATGTTGTGTGGCAGATCGCCCCGACTATGGTTTTGGAGAGGAAGGTCTGGTGCACGGCTGCCATGCCAGTGTAAATGATCGAATTCGGTGCTAAATTGTATATTCTGCGGAATAAATTGGTCGGACCGCCCAGGGCAGCAATATACGAGGTGGTCAAATCTGTAAAAATCAGGAGGTATGTTATATTTAGATTTTTATTGCGGGTACGCAAGGGGTGGAGGGGATGAACCTGGTAAAATTATATATTCTGACGGAAGACGGCAACTGAATGGGCGTCAATTTACACATAGAGATGCATGGCGCCAAACTGGCTTCAGGCCCAGTAAAAGTATCAGGGCAGGTTATATTTACAGTTGTACTGCGTAAGACAGCATCGAGTGTAAATGATCGAATTATCGCTAAAATATATAGCATCTGGAATACCCAATGGAATGCGCAATTTGATAAAGAGATGCATGGCCAACCACTTCAGGCTATCTAAAAGTTCAGGAGCAGAAGATACCATTTTTAATTCGAACTACGATGACACAGTGTAAATGACATTAGCTAAACATGTATATTCTGACGGAATAAGTTGATAGTGATTGGCGTATTTTTACGTTTCAGTGTTTCAGTTGGGCAGGGATGGTTTTCCGACTTCAGGCCAGTAAAAGTCAATGATGATCGTTCGAATTGGGAAAAATATCCATTCCTCTGATATTGAATTAAAAATGTCCATATATTATATATATATAGAGAATATATATATAGGAATAAACAGATAGTGAATGCCAAAGAAGTAATTTGAAATACAAGAGCTGTGGTCCTAATTTTTGTAAAAACTTGATTTATATTTGCATTTTTAATTGACTGTCAGAAGTTCTGTAAACGATTCGAATTTCTGCTAAAAATACCATATTCTGACGGCTGATAGTGAATTAAAAAAATAGAGATCCAATTTAAGCAATATACGGGGTGGTCACACTTCAGGCCCTGTAAAAGTATCAGGAGGTATGTTATATTTACAGTTGTAATTGCGAACTACGTAAGACAGCATGCGAGTGTAAATGATCGAATTTGGTGCTAAAATATATATATTCTGACGGAATAAACAGATAGTGAATGTGGGCGTCAATTTACACATAGAGATGCATGGCGTTAAGCAATATACGAGGTGGTCACACTTCAGGCCCTGTAAAAGTATCAGGAGGTATGTTATATTTACATTTTTAATTGCGAACTACGCAAGACAGCATGCGAGTGTAAATGATCGAATTCGGTGCTAAAGTATGTATATTCTGACGGAATAAATTGATAGTGAATGTGGACGTCAATTTACACATAGAAATACATGGCGTTCGCCATATACGGGTTGGTCACACTTCAGGCCCTGTAAAAGTATCCGGAAGAATGATATATTTACAGTTGTCATTGGGAACGACGCAAAACAGCATGCGAGTGTAAATGATCGAATTTGGTGCTAATATATATATATATATATTTTGACGGAATAAACAGATAGTGAATGTGGGCGTCAATTTACACATAGAGATGCATGGCGTTAAGCAATATAAGTGGTGGTCACACTTCAGGCCCTGTAAAAGTATCAGGAGGTATGTTATATTTACATTTTTAATTGCGAACTACGTAAGACAGCATGCGAGTGTAAATGATCGAATTTGGTGCTAAAATATATATATTCTGACGGAATAAACAGATAGTGAATGTGGGCGTCAATTTACACATAGAGATGCATGGCGTTAAGCAGTAGATAATGCCACAGGCAAAATTCTGAATGTCAAGCACTTTTGATATACAAGAGATAGTGTCCTAATTTTTGAAAAACAATTGATTACTAGGTGCTCTTCACTTGCCTGTCAAAAGTGCTAGCCATCCACACGTCTGGCAATACCATTCTCTGTAGTTTAAAAATGGAAGTTGGTGGGGGTGATGCAAAGTGAAGAAGAAAAACAAGAAAAAAGAGAAAAAGGTCTTTGCTAGTAATGTTTTGCTCACTAAATGTTAAGAAACCTTGCCATAAAATGGCCGACAAGCAAGAAAAATAGGGTAATTTGCAGTATTGTTCACTACATTTTTTAAAAACTCACCGGAAAATAGGTTGACAAACAACAAAGGTCATCCGAACCCCGGTGGAAGAATGCATCCCCAGTCATCAAAGTGGTGGAACCGCCACTGAGAACGTGTTGTAGGCCTACATTATGATAAAAACTTCACTATACTCGAGAAGTGAACCTGACATTTTTAATTAACGTTCACAATGACAGAGAAGAAAGTGGCACATCCCAAATTCCCAAGTGGTGTCTTTTTGTGTGTCTAAAATGCGTTAAAATTCACACGCGGGCATTTGTAATTTTTAAAATTTTAAGGGGGTTATACTCCCGGACAGTGGCGGCTCCACCGGGGGGGGCCAGGGGGGGCCCGTGCCCCCCCTATTGAAAGCCTGCCCCCTCCAGTGGCCCCCCAGTGGCCCCCCCAGTTGGGACCCTATACTTAATGCTACATACATTAAACAACAAATGGTTGGCCCCCCATGATTAGAAGTTGCCCCCCCAACGGCCCCCCACTTGCCAAATCCTAGAGCCGCCACTGCTCCCGGACCCTCATTAAAAAGGGGAGGAGGGGAAGGGAGGAGGAGAGAGAGAAAGGGTGAAGAAAAGAAAAGAAGGAAAAGGGCGGCTGGTTTGCATCGGTCGGGATTTTTTCCTAGCTACGCCAATGACGGCTGCAGAAGATTTTGAGTTATGTACGAGTTCCGGTGCAATAGCGTGTAGAGGGGGCGGGGTGGCGGTGGCCCCGGGCGCAGACCCAGGGGGCGTAAAAATTGAGCCGATGACCTTTTTTTTGCTCGACGGACGTACTTTGGACAACTTGGCCCCGGGCGTCGGCCACTCTCTACACGCCACTGTTCCGGTGTCTACTTTAAAGACTTGGAATTTAGGCCTATTCGGCTACGTTGTGGTCAAATGTTGTAAGACCTATTACAACTAAGCTCGGCGATCAGGTATAATACTGTAGGCCCTCCCCCCACTGTACCCTCATATAAAAATGTTTCATCAGTTTAGCATAAATTTCAAGTCGAGAATAGGGGGCAGCCTCTCGTTGCTCCTGCGTGGCTGCACAAATGTATAAGATGGTTCGATGCATGTTCGGATAAGAAAATGAAGTTTTCGACAGATAACTCGGATAAGGAGCGAATTTATTACTGCATTTCCAAGAGTGGCTTTGGGAGGACAATCAGATAAGTAATCCAATGATGATGAGGAACCTTTGATCTCAAATGTAATGACCAACTGTGTATCAGCAGACAGCAGTATAGAGATGGAAAATCAATAGAAGATGTGATTGCAAAGCGACCCATTGGACAAATGCAAAAGTGAAGGTAAGCCATGAACATTACTCCCATGACTTTCAAAAGTGAGCCAATAGGTTTTCCGATATCAGCCGTCGTCAAAGGTTGAACAAATCGAAAAATTGTTTTATCAATTTTTTTATAATGTAGGCGCCTCATCAATGTCCATTTAAATTGCAGCAGGAAGTGCACTAAATACGTCTTTTGGAATAAGACGAAACGAAAATTTCTGGTTTTGACGATTAAACGTGAGAAATTTAAAACATGGGAAGATTTTCATAGAACTTTATTTAAAGAGAATAATGATTTTAGATAGAAATATTCCTGGATTATTTTATTTTATTGCTTACTATAGGCCTAACTGGCGACTATATACAATTTAGTCAATTAGTCGAGTTCTTTTTCTTTATTATTTATAAAATCATCGTAAAATTAAAAATAATCGTAAAAATGCACCCTGATTTGAGTCGGATTACTCCCATTCTAAAAGTGTACCCATCTATCTGTGGAGGTATGGTATCCCCGTGCTTAATTGTTGTGGGGGTAAATCTCTAACCTTTGGGCCCTCCCTATAAATCGAACACTGCAGCTAAAAGTTAGAGTAAGATTTGTTAACTTATGGTTAGCCTTGTTAGCTAGTCCTAACCCCTAATCCTGACCAGATTCGCCCATGCTAAAACTCTACAAAAGCTCTTATGATTATATTAAAGATACCGGTATTCGCATTGAAAGCGAATGACATGACGGTCGTGTACAGTCCAGAAGTGGCCACAGTCTCCTTCTTCGGCTTCATAAAGCTCTTGGTCAGGTCAGTGACAATTTTCTGTACGTATTTTATGTTTTTGTAACTTTGAATTGAACAATAATACTAGCTTGAAGTAGACAAGAGAAAGCAACCTTGTTTCAACATGGTATGAAGTTTCTTTTGAGTGTTGAAGAAGAGCAAGAGTTCTTCTTGTTGGTAGTTGTTGCTTGTGCTAAGAACTGTTTTTCTGATACAGGCCTTTCGTGTGTGAGGTTGGCTTCAAATGATTTTCACAAAGGCCAATGCCCCTAAGCCACTAAAAAATCATGTCACCTTGTTACTGTGACCTCTGTTCGGTTTTTCACTAGTTTACAAGCAAAAGATTTGGAAGTCATGACACCAGTATTACCTATTTATATGTGGCATGATCTAGACAAATTTAAAATTTCCACATAGATTCTTTGAATGGCGCTAACTCTAAACAAATGCATTTTATGGGATTCTGATTACTAATATACTAACTACATGACATAGAACTATACATTAGTAGTATTTAAGTATATATATATATATATATATATATATATATATATATATATATATATGAGATATATGTACTGTATATATCAGATACCTCATTGCAGTTCAGATTTCAAAGAGAGATTTTGATCAAATGGCTGCTTTATGTATGAATTTTTCACCAGACTTATGACATAATCTTCAACCAGTAGATATTTCAACAATTGCCAACCAGACCATGCGAATATATGGTAAATTTTACAGTGCCATGAAAATGTAATACAATTTTGAAATATGAATGTCAGTCAGGTTGGAATGCTGGGCATTTTGATCCATTGTTGTTCCCAGATACCAAAAGCCTTACACTGATGCAATGCAACAATTGAGATGGTGATGAATGCCAACAGAAAGGTTACAATTTTGGCTGCTGTATGAAACTTTTCACATGTGCAACAGAATACAACTTAGATTCATCATTTATTTTTTCAATTTTGCTTCAAGTACAGCACAAGAATGGGTTGTAGATGAACTACTGTATAAGCAAAAACCCTCAAAGTCATACATGGGCCAGTAAAACTACTTAGAAATCAGAGCATGAATTTTGCATACGAATGACTCTAAATGTAGATTTCTTAGACTCTCATCCAACAACAGGGTTTTTTCATTTCCAGGTGGCATGGTAGCATCTATAAATTGCTGTGGCAGGACTTCCTGCTATTTGCTGGAATTTACACTCTATTGGCAATTTTCTATCACCAATTTCTCACTGGCATTCATCAAAGGTGAGCAAGAATTATGTTTTCAGGAACGGTGTTTTCGGTTTTTTTCATAATGTTTTGGTTCTGATGGTAGGCAGTAATTGTTTAGCTGATTCTATTGCAGCATCAGGTACTGGCTTTCAAATAAAGTCAAAGTATCTTAGCAGTGGCATAGTCAGGATTTTCTAAAGGGGGGTTACGAACGACCATTGAAAAGGAGGGCAGGCCTGCCGAGAGAAATTCCGGGGGACCCCTGTGCAGATCAAGTGTGGAAAACTGGTGATGACTTTTTTAAAATTCCATGTTTTAAACATTTTACAGAGCATCAAAATTTGCAGAGAATTCAATACAAATATATGGTACTCTTTGATTGTAGCTATTAGAGCACACTCAGCACAGAATAATAATAGGTGATAAAATACATTTTTGGTCTGCCAACTAAGAGGGGGGTTTAACCAGTAGTCCATGGTTTAACCCCCAAGCCCTCTGGCTATGCCACTGTAACATAGTATGTGAATAGAGAAAGCAAGTTGGGGAAGTAAAATGATGTGTTCAAGTGAAATGAAATCCTTACTAGTTTGTATATCGCATGGAATGGTTAGAGTTTGAAAGTTTGTC
This sequence comes from Metaphire vulgaris, assembly GCA_018105865.1. Classification (NCBI taxonomy): domain Eukaryota; kingdom Metazoa; phylum Annelida; class Clitellata; order Crassiclitellata; family Megascolecidae; genus Metaphire; species Metaphire vulgaris. Next base: position 761,895 of record CM030853.1, read on the forward strand.
AAAAGCTGAGATCTTTGTTTAAGACAAAAGGTGCTCGATAATTCTTAGATAGGCCATTTAAATGTGTTTGGTTTTGACCAAGCATCTGCTCATTTAAATTGACTTATGTGTGTGCTTGGCATTTATCAAAGTGACCCAAAAATTTGTATACATGATGATTGTTACTCATATGGTGGTATTTATGTATTTATATAGAAATAAATGAAAGGTAATGTTTGATAGTGGCACCATAGAAGTTGTGTTGAAAGCAAGACATTAAAAATATTTCATATTTGAAAAAGTTATTTATTGTTACAGTATCTTTGCGGGTCATTTCATACCCTTTGGCGGGCCGGTTCTGGCCCGTGGGCTGCCATCTGAATACCTCGGGTCTATGATGTGAATATTCCAGTCTGTTTAAATTGTATCCATTGTATCGTTGTATCGTTTCCAGTCGATTCAAAGAGATGATTGAATACTGCAACAAGTATCAGGAGAAGATACCGCTGTCGTTCATTCTCGGCTTCTACGTTACCGCCGTCATGGGTCGTTGGTGGGAACAGTTCAACAGCCTGCCATGGCCGTCGCGACTGGCGTTGATGCTCACGTCCCACATCCGTGGACAGGACGAGCGCAGCCGTCTGATACGCAGGACGATAGTCAGATACATGTGTCTCGGATACGTGATGACCATGACGTCCATCAGCGTTCCGGTCAGAAAGCGCTTTCCCACGGTCAATCACATCGTCGAGGCGGGTACGATGCAAGCAAAACGCTGTCTGATGCTGAGAGTCAAAATTGATAATAATATTTCACCTGGTCAAGACTTTGCCTTTTTTATTTTGGTTGTGCAGAAAATTCTATAGTTTCTAAATGAGTTTAGTTACTTTTGTGGATTTTTGAAATTTTTTTTGTATTTATTGCGTGCATTCGCATTTTTACTTTATCTAGAATGAAATGAATCTCGCTGTATTGTAAAATTGCCATAAAGATTACTTTAGTATAAGTTTTATCCGATTGTTTTAGGCTTTATGCTTCCAAATGAACAGGAAACTATCGACTTGCTGTTTACGCCGTACAACAAGTATTACATACCATTTGTATGGGCTGCAACTCTGGCTGGAAAAGCCAGGAAAGAGGGAAGAATCAACAATGACTATGCCTTCCAGGTTCTGCTAGATGTAAGTTACAGACCCTGTGTCTTATATCACATCCAATACACACACACACACACACACACACACGCTCTCATACACACACACATACTGTATAGTAAGTAAATGTTTGGTTTGTTGGTTGTGAAGAAATGGTGCACTGTGTAAAAGTTTCAAATGTTCTTGTCTTTCAGGAAATTAATACTTTCAGAGGAAAGGCACAGAAGTTGTTCAATTCTGATTGGGTGACGATTCCTCTTGTCTATACGCAGGTGAAATGCACGGTATTTTCTCCTCCATTTCCTTCAGTTATTCCATAAATCGGCCTGCCTCATTGGATCTGACAATGGGGGGGAATACGATTCAAATCCAGGACCATCGACTGATGCTAAGTGCATTACCGAAACGGCGCTATAGAAGTTCACTAATAATTATAGTAAATTATGTAGCGATTTAGTTTTAGTTTTAGTTTCTGTAATTGAAAGCCATTGACATTACCTTAAAGTGGTTAGCATGGAATATGCCATGAAATATGAAATGCGATTTCATGTTAATTTTTTTCATGTATTAATTAAAAAGGTCATCTGACAACTTACAAAATTAACCTTCTAGAAAGCTGAACAAGAAATGTTTCTCTTATTTTGATTTAATATTTTATCCGCCCACAAAATTTATTTATGAATATTTCTGTGTCTTTGCCTTATTCATTTTAAATAATTCAATGTATAGGATTGTTGGATATCTTTCAAGCTTGACCTGACTGTAATTAAATTTGTATTTGGCGTGCCATCGGCTGATGCCCTGGGCATTGTGATAGTGGCGCCATAGAAGCTCATTGATTGATATCAAAAGGCCTCTATTTTTCATAAATCGATTGATGGCTGATGGCATTTTTCTAATATAATTTTTTATAATGATTTCGTAGGTTGCAACACTGGCGGTGTACACGTTTTGCTTTGCGTCAATGGTTGGCCGACAGTACTCTAAAGATAGTGACACCGGAGATCTCATCTTTCCCTTCTTTACGATGCTTCAGTTTTTCTTCTACATGGGTTGGCTGAAGGTAGGCACATGGAGGGCGCCACAAGCCAAATATTGGGTGGGCCAACATGGCCTGTTTGAAATTGGACAATGCAAGGACTAGTGCTACAGTAGGCTATAGATATGCAAATATTCAGAGGAGTTTGAAACGAATTAAAACCACATATTCTTGTGTCCCCATCTTTGCTGTGTCAAGCCGTACTAGAATTGTCAATATATTCTGTCTCAATTTTTTTCTAGAGCTTTCGAAATGCCACGAAAAATAATGAGCCATTTGAAACGACACTATACAAAGTCTTTCAGAAATCTATTCTCTGTAAGGTTTTATAGACCACAAAAATATTATAAAATTGATACCCTGTTTGAAATTGGACAATGCTAGTGCTACAGTAGGCTATAGATTTGCAAAAATTCAGAAGAGTGATGAAACGAATTAAAAGTTAGGCAACTGGCTTCCAAACTGCTTCTGTAGTAAACCATCTTATATCCTGCACTGGCGCGTCACGCTCTGTTCGATCATGGAAATATATCTGTCGGCTTGATGTCGTCTGCTCTGCTATTGAACAGAATTGCCTGGTCAGCGATTTCCAACGATATCACACATCTGTTAGATGTGTCGTTGCCTTTTAAGTTGCATAGTTTCGCAATTTTGTGACTGACAGCAACGTGGCTTTTCACTTACGGCAGGAATTTTGACACACGTGTTTAGGTTGCTGAGGAACTGCTGAATCCGTTTGGCGAGGATGACGATGATTTCGACATAAATATGCTTATTGACAAGAATTTGAAGGTAAATATAATTTTTTAAAGTCAGTTTGGTTCAATATATAAGCATCTGCTAAACATTAACCTGAATTATAAGGTGTAATCTACAGGGTGGCGCAAAAAAACCCGGACTGTATTAAATAATAATAATAATAATGTGATTTTAAGTGGTTTAGGAGGCTAAGTAAGCCTGTGTGAAAACCACTGCAAACAAATGCAAACCTAAATGTGACTAGTCCGGTTTTTGTACCACCCTGTATTTACAAAACATTCTTGACACTTGATTGTACGTTACAGTTGCATTTCCAGCGTTAGGAGATTGGCATCACAAAACCCTAACACTTGTCTCAATGTACTCTGCTCTATTGATTCTCTTAATTTTGTTAGCATCGTTTTTATAATTCATCGAGCCTTGCTATTTTATCACGCACTAAGATTAGATTTTGATTTGTCTGCGCGTTGTCCAAAACTCTTGTCTATTTTGTCGAATGTTTCGATGATTCGAGTTATTTTGCCACTCTTTTGAACGAAAGGCCGTAGGCTGATTAAACACACAGATGAGGTTTGTTTGTTTTTTGCAGACCAGTTACATCATCGTAGATGAGATGCATGAAGAGGTTCCAGAATTGATCAAGGACCAGTACTGGGACAAAGTCGAAATTCAGATCCCTTACACGGAGGCAGCATTGGAACACTACAAGGGGGTCTTGATTGGATCTGCTGATAACATAGAGTTTGTATCGGTGTCTCTAGGCTTGGATTAGCATTTGAATGTGCAAATCCATCTTCATGCATTTTTAGTTGTGAATCCATTATAACAAACTTAAGCGTACTGCATGTGCTGCAACATTATGCATTTTAGAATTTTGTGAATCCATTATAACAAACTTAATAATAATAATAATAATAATAATAATAATAATAATAATAATAATAATAATAATAATAATAATAATAATAATAATAATAATAATGCAATAATAATAATAATAATAATAATAATAATAATAATAATAATAATAATAATAATAATAATAATAATAATAATAATAATAATAATAATAATAATAATAATAATAATAATATAATAATAATAATAAATAATAATAATAATAATAATAATAATAATTATGCATTAATCTAATATAATAAGAATTTAGATAATAAGGTAATGATAATAATAATAATAATAATAATAATAATAATAATAATAATAATAATAATAATAATAATAATAATAATAATAATAATAATAATAAATAATAATAATATAAATAATAATAATAATATAATAATAATAATAATAATAAATAATAATAATAATAATATAAATACTAATACTAATACTAATAATAATAATAATAATAATAATAATAATAATAATAATAATAATAATAATAATAATAATAATAATAATAATAATAATAATAATAATAATAATAATAATAATAATAATAATAATAATAATTATAATAATAATTAATAATAATAATAATAGTGGTTCAGTGGGATCCAAGTGTCCTATGTGAGGACCATTGACAGTGTTCCTTCCTGCGTCCATTTATTCAAATTATGGTTTTTGTTTGTTTATTTTCGTTCTTTGTCTTCTTGTCCTTAATTGGGTCTACAAATTTTGCAGTATTAAACGATAAATTATAAGTTATTAAAGAAACTTTTCTTTTTACTATTTTCTTTTATTTCTTCTTTTAGCCTGCTCTCAGTTAGAAGTCTGAACAGCATGAATTATATTATTGATGTTTGTTTAACTTTGAGCATTGTGTTTTTCCAGCGTACCAGAGAACGAGAGACAGTTTCTTCCCGAGACGTCGTCTCAGCTGAGTTTAATCAAAGAAGAAGGCGACTCTTCTAGTCAGCTGTGAGTCGTGATGGGTCTAATCCAACCACGTATCTAGAACTTCTATAGCGCCACTTCGTAATGCACAAAAGCATCAGCTGATGGCACAGACACCGAATCAGAATCATTCAAGATCCGGGTCAACGAAGGGGGGGAGGGGATTGCGGTTACACTTTGGAAAGACTGTCGGCTGACGCCAAGTGCATTCAATAAAATGGCACTATAGAAGTTCTTTAGTTGGTTAATTAAGTGCATCATTTGAACCTATCCAGAATTCAGATCTGCACTCAGATTTTTCAGGGTTGAACTGCCAACATTACTGGAGGTTATGGGAGTATTATGACCCCCCACTGCTTTTCTAGAATTAAAACTTCTTCAACTGCCTCTGTTTTTAGCCCAGGCAGGCTTAGATCCTAGAAGACACAGATTTATTAATTAATTATCAGACTATGAATTATGAGCTATATAAATGCTGTTCATGATAAGATGTTTTTAGGGTTAGGGTATTCTGTGGAAGTACAGTATATGATGTGAGATTAAGAACAGATGTCAGTGTTTCTAACTGATGAAAGAATAAATAGATGTCAAAATTTGGATTTAAACTGAAAAATAAGTAGAAGGCATGAATGACAATTTGATTATGTTTTTAATTATGTCAAATTTAGGGGCAGCAAACACGGAATGAAAGTGAAAGCAGTAACCAGCCATCGTGATGGTAAAACAATTATTCAACTGATTTTTTATTCAATTCTAAGTATACAGGGTACAATCTCTTTATGGTGTGTTTGGGGGTAGGGGGAGGGGGATATCCTACATTGTCTCATTCACTAGATTTGCAAATTTTGTGTTTGATTGACAATGGTTTAAATCCCTGGATTTGAGGATTTATGAAATCCATGTTGACAGGATTCCTCTGTTTCACTTTCACTAGGTTTCTTTATGTTTTCATATTTCAACAGTGATTCTCACACAGGGAGACCCTACTCAGCCACTTTAAACCTTATTATTATTATTATTATTATTATTATTATTATTATTATTATTATTATTAATTATAGCCAAGCTGCATCCAGCAGAGACCGATCCAGAGTCGTCTTCGTTGGATTCAAAGGGCAATGTCAAGTTGACGCTTCGAGTGAGTATCGACAGGATTGACTCCAAAATTCTATGCTCAAATTCATAAATTCTATCATCACTCATGAATGGTTTTACACAAGACTGCTTGTAGTAGTAACCTCAGTTGTGTTGGCTGTGAGACAGTGAAACCCTGTTAACGTCGTTGAGGTTTGAATAGGCATTTATGCTGGTCATAGCCTAAAATGTGATCCAAACAAACTGGCCTGTGCTTGGTGTTTTATCCAGACTCCAGGCCCCTGGGGGTCAGGGGGGAGGTTTGGCCGAAGGTAAAGAGACACAGTTCAATGCAAATTTTGTCAGTGCTGGGATTTTTATGAGTTTTTTTTTTGGGGGGGGGGGGGGTGGAATCTCTGCCCTAATAGGCCTGGATAAAGCAATGCTTGTGCTAACCAAGGGTCTTTGTTATCCAAGTCGGAGTTTACACTTGTCTTGCTTGTTATATGACAGAGCAAGGTCTTGAATGAAAAAATGCAGTGAAACTGTTCGTGAGGAAGAGATTTTAAGATTTTTATGGTGGTGATTCAAAGTTTCCACTTTTTATTTCTGAAATGTTGTCTCGGTCGGCATGAGGCTTTGTGTCCATATAATGCTGTCACAATGTACACTTAAAATGCTAGATGAGTTCTTGTTCAGAGTAGTCTTATTATAATGAAAGAGGTACTTTTTAACTCCCTTTTCATATCTTGTTACTTTACAGTCATAGCTAAATTTCATTGTCAAATTGAAGAAGCTGTTAGGCATTAGTTTTCAAAATGTCTTCATCTAAAATGATTTTGTTAGACTAAAAAAAAATAACGTTTGCCACATACATACTTACACGACTTAAAGTTAGTGTATTTTGATTTCAGGATAAAATCTTTGGCCGCAAAGACTCTCAGAGCAAGGCAGCAAAAGTGGACACACATTCCGCTGTGAGCGTCGGCCGCAAAGGGTCAAGAGATCATGAGGTCGGCCGCAAAGGGTCAAGAGATCATGAGGTCGGCCGCAGATGGTCAAAAGAGATCACGAGGTCGACCACAGAGGGTCGCTTAGGCAGGTCGACCGTCGAGCATCCAAGTCCAGTAGGAGGAGCCTAAAAGACCAGGATGTGCTTGAAAAGAGGGGCTCGGTGCCTGCAACATCGGCTTCTGCGATGTTTCAGGCGTCCACTTCACAACCAGAAGAAAAGGGAATCAAACAGGTGGAACCAGCACCAAGGCTTTCCGAAGCGATGGTCAACAACGTCTTAAGGAAACTAAGTGACATCCGTACGCGTCAGAACAGGCCTACTTAATAGGCATCAGATGCACACAGAGCTTACTCTATAGCAAGAACTTGGCAGTTTGTTAAGAATAGTTAAAACATATTTATCTACATTGTAGTTTCCTTTTATGTGGCATTTTCAGTCAGTTGACTTAATTGTTAATGAATGTTGTGTTAGAGGTTCTTTTTTTGACAGTTTAACATATTTTCATGCCTTCAGTACTTAATTAATAACTTTGAAATAAAGTTTCATCTAAACATTAGTAAGGCCTCGTCTAGAATACTGTGGGCAGGCAACTTATCCATTCATGAAAACAGAGATATAGAGCTTTTAGAAAAAGTGCAAAGGCAAGCAACAAAGATGGTCCATGGATGCCATAATTTCAGCTATGAAAAAAAGACTTTGATATTGTGGATTGACAATGTTAGAAAGAAGAGAGAGGGCGATTTGATAGAAAAATACAAAATAATGACTGCAAAAGCAGTAGAATTGAATGAGAAACTCAAATATATTAAATGGAAAACTTGTGTGACGTAATTTATTGATGACGCCGTAATGGGGGTCCGAGATTTGTGCAGTACTTTTCAAGGGGGTTCAAGATTTGTGAGAATTTGCGACAGAGGGAAGGGGGGGGTCAAAAATGGCCAAAAAAATTGCGTGATGTACTTTATGGACGGCGCCTTGACAGACGATAACATGCAATAAAATTCCGTTATACATTATACACTGTAATGTATTTCAACAGAAACACCATATTTTATTTGCAGTATCCAGATTTGACAATAACAGTCTGCTTGTCCATTATAGTTTCTAACAAACAACTTTGTGTTAATAGGATATTATGGTAAATGTAAATCATCTGCACCACTTTGTAATGCAACTTAAAGCCGAGTAATCTGATTCAAAAGATATCATCATTACTCAACAGTAAACAGTCTCATGATCTCATTAAAAAAAACAGAAAAATAATTCTGAAACAAACCAGTCATTAGATTTAGATTAAAAAATCCAATGCAAGATATTCGACTCGAGTCGATAACGTCTGCGATTCTAAGCGTTATTCTTCGTTTCTTTTTCCAGATCTCTTGGCAGGGCTGTCGGTCTGAACGCTGACGGACTGTTTTCTCGCCGCTCTAGGTTTTGCTGCCACACGCTTCTTTTTGCTCGCCTTTACGGCCGGCTTTCTGCTGGAGACAGCGACCTTACGCGCCCTTCCCGGACGCCTCAGAGCCGACTGTCTCACAAGATCACTCCGTCCCTGAGCGAGCATTCTCTTCTCCCACTCGGCCAGCTTCACACGATATTTCACGCTGTTCGCTCTTGCCTGATCTACATAAGGCTGAACAGAGAAAAACACCCATTAACCAAGAGCCATCTCATATCCTACAACACATGGCATACTGGCTAACATACCAGACACACACACACACACACACACACACACACAAGATCCAGGTTAAATTCAGGATATCAGGCCAGACAACCAGTCCATGGCAGATAAGCCAGGTGAAAAGATAGGTTTTTAATATTGTTCTAAAATCTGGTGACCTAACACCAGCCATATTTAAAGTACTGATATCTGACAATGTCTGGACATAGATCCGTGCAAATTCCTCAGATCTTTGAACCAGCCTGTTTGTTACCCACTGAAATAAAACTAGGAGTTGAGACATAAGTACATATCACGATATCCGCAAAATTATTTAATTTACCTGCTTGTCTTCTTCTGGCATCTTCTTCCAAAAGCCAGAAAGACCACGTACGTATTGCTAAAAAGAAAAAGTCTGTTCAAAACCAGATCACGGCCAAAATCAGCCGCATAATAGTAACGTTAAGACCTTATCATAAACACGCCAAAACAAAGATAACCAAATCTAGTGACTGGGGAAGCTAAAAACTGATCGATTAGAAAAATTTACCGTGCACAACCATTCAAAAATCAGTATATTATTCAAAAGATAATTCACCTGGTAGAAACTGTAGTTACCTGAAAAGGTGCATCGCCCCGTTCTATGGCCCTTGCCTTGACATAGAGAACGTACGGGTTAACGTCAACAGGCTTGGGTTTTTCGAGAATCTTCAGCAGCTTATTTTACCAAATAAAAAAACAAAATATATCGGCAGACCTCATATTTTTCAAGCACAGTAAGGCACAATATAAATTTTTCCAAATAAATTAAAAGTACATATTATGCAAAAATGGAACCGTACTTAATGAAAGGCAGCCGAGAGTTTATTAAAGAAGGCTCTCCATAAAAAGAGATAAGTGTGTGTGAAATACAAAATGAAAACAGATGAAGGTATTTTACAATGACATAACGATGTCCTATGCTCCTTATGTGTGCTAAGCAGGAGGTTGGAAAGGCTCCCTGGGACCCAAACAATTATCTTTGGCATACCAAAAATGTATAAATGTACGAATAGCATCAAGAAATATGCAAACATTCAAAGAAATTTTTCTGATTCTGCTTTCACTTTTCAAAAGTCATCGAATTTTAATGCAAGGGTTGAAAATTCCATTCGATCGTAATTTGAAAAGCAGTCATTCACGTCAACGAACTCACTTTCCTTCTACGTCTAAGTTTTCTACGTCTCCTCAGCTCCTTTGCCTCGACTTCCATCCTCTCTTTTTCCGCTTTTGATAACTTATCCAGCTTCGCCTTCTTCTCAGCCTCAAATGCAACTTTGTGTTCCCGATACTTCGTACGGTACACCTACGAATCGGAAAAACAGTAATTCAAATATTATAATCTGCCTGAGACAGTGGCAGACTGGGTCTGAAAATATTGGTTGCCAGGAGACAAGAGGCCCACCCAGGGTCACCCACAAGCACCGCTTCTGACTTTGACCACCCAGGGCTGTTTTAGCAATACTTTCACACACAGCCAGAGGATTTACTGTCTAAAGGGCCCACTTGCCATCGGGCAAGTTGATAAACTGGCCAATCGATCTCTGGTTTGAGACAATTATTAAGCCATTGTTGAATGAACTATAAATCTATGCCAAATGATTCATAAAGTTAAAGAAACGTCTTTTGATTGCAACAAAAAAGCATTTGTTCAAATGCATCATAAAGAGAATGGGCCGATAGATAGAGGATCATTAAGTAAGAGGATCATTGAGCAACAGTTACATGATGATCATATTAGCAGTGACCTCTTTTTCTTCCTCTGACAGCAAACGCCACATCTGCCCAAGCTTTCGGCCGAGATCAGGAACACGAATTCCTAAAAGGCACGGTGCACTTTAATCTCAGTATAAATTATGACGATGTCTTATAATGAAATCCAATCTAATCTTAAACTTCTAGAACACCACTACATAATGCATAGAAGCATTGACTGATGGCATACCAAGACACAGCCACACAGGACCCAGGTCAAATCCAGGATGCCAGGCCAGACAACCAGAGAAAAATCTGTGGTGGATAAGCCGGGTGAAAAAGATGAGTTTCTAATGTCATATTATGGTATCATACTCTATGAAATCATGACGTTGAATGCCAAATCTCATTACTACCGCTGCAGAATTACTGACAATCTAGTTAGGCAAATACTTCTAGGTTTTATTGACACCATTAAATCCTCTCTCCAAATATTAAAACCAATGCCTGTGATCCCCAGAAATAACCACCCAACCTGGATTGGCAGTGCGTAAATCTGGCATCTTCTCGGTGGCAAATATGATGTAAGGAGTGCGTGAAAGCAATTTCAGCTTCGAAACTGTCGCATTCGCCGTAGCAAGGCTTCTTTCTTGCACGCATACTCCAGCTCTCCATAATGAAGATGTAAACTCTGGCCTAAAATGCGACAAAAGGGTGAGTCTACTGGTCAACTGATCAACATCTATTAATGCACAGCTTAATAGCTTCTTACTATCCAACACCAATAGAGTTGCCAACCTTCCAGGATTCACCTGGACAGTCCCAGAACTGACCAACAGTGTCCCGTGTCCAGGATAATGCACAATGAGTCCCGGATTTCTCCTCCTGAAACTCAGTGGTAACCTCTAATGCATTCAATGATCCAATCACAATGGAAATAATGCAAGGAATGAGGAAATGTTGTTGGAAATAATTTAATAGACTGCGTTGGAAAAATTTGCTGTTAGAAGAATTGCGACCCTTTAGCGGTTTTAGGTAGTCAACTAAGTCTCGCATAGATGCTATGCTTATAGCATTGTGCTTAAGAGTCTGTTAAATGCTCAAGTGTTGAAATATAGGCAGCACACTTTAGACTTCGACAGGTCAGATTCTGCTGCCGTCGACCACGACAGAGCTGACGCCCAGTGTACAGGAATAGAGCCACCGAAAGTTGGCAACCATAGACACCACATTCTTCACTCTCCTGTTAACCAGAACTAGCTCAAAACAGACCGACTGTGGCCATCAACCATACACTACCAAGTCATACTATAAGTCTAAAGTTTTAAGCAACATTCATATAATACAAATGCATTATTTTAATGGCGCTACATAAATTTTACCGACCCGTTTTAGTGGCGCAAAAATGGCTAAAGCGATAGACTAGACATAAAAATAATTTTATTTAAATTCACAAAACGACATCTTTGAAATAAAATGCTCACTTAAAAGGCTCTTTGATGGCATTTCGAAAGGCTAAAGAGCGGAATCCAGAGAAAAGAATTCTAATAAACATCTTCACTTAAGATTAAAATTGGCGATAATACAGTGTCTTCTACATCTCATAGAAAACAATATTCACTGAGGGACAGTGAGGGTATCCAAATTGAGGGTATCCATGGCAGAGATTCTATAAGACGGGGAGCGATCATTTAGCGTAAAATCTGAAATACCGCTTTATCTCAGGATTATCCATCGGCTAGATATGTCGCTAGTATCGTTTTAAGACCCGTCTACATAAAGTCTTCAGGTCTAAGCTTAAATCCTTCCTTTTTCTTAAATTATTTTCTCCATAGTTGTAACAACCCAGCCTCACTGCCCTTTGGATGTTGACTATTGCCTGGCTGATCATTTGCCTTTCCCATAGCTATCTTAAGAAAGGCCGAGCACCTAAGAATAAGCAGCTACTGTTGTGCTGCTGCCAAGGCGCTATAGAAATCTACAAGTTTTTACTTACTTACTTACATTACTGTATATATTCAGTCTATTTGCATATATATATATATATATATATATATATATATATATACAGTATATATACAGTATATATATATATAATTATATTCTGTGTATTTGCCAATGAATCATTCATTTTAAAATCACTAGTCTTGGTTGTTTCAACAAATGAAAGAAACAAGAAAATTTCACAAGTTTTACTTAAATTTCTCAGTCATCAGCCACCAACACACATATCCAAAAGTTGATTTTGATAGAACACAAATGAAAGCAAGTAAGAAAAAAACATCACCCGGAAATCAACATCATTAAAACTATGAGCGAGACATTACAAAGAATCAGACCATCCAATAATTTGAATTTCAAAAACTGAGATTCTAGAAATCTGTAAAAATTCCGCAAGAACAGCATTCCCACATCGTCGAAATTGTACCCAAAAGTATACAAAATTATAAAAATTACTCCTAAAAATCAACTTTGTGAAAACAGCATACAAATGAATACTGGATGTAGTTAGTCATTGTGGGAAAACAGAGACTTCTAACAGCCATAAACAGATAAAGATGTCATGTAAATAAAAGTTATACAGTTACACTAAAAGTTATACTCAATCAATATTAAGTAACTGTTAAACTGAAACTCTGATTTTTAAAATTTAATATATAAAAACAAGACCAATTACCCTAAAATCATCAATCAAAATTCTTTACCGGGTATTTCTTCAAATCTTTTAAAACATATCAATAATTGCAAAATATTTAATAATAGAACAGCTTTATTGTTCGAATATATTTGATTCTAAACCAACTGATAACTGCGATAATTTTACAATTCTCCTTATAGAACCTAAGCATATGCACAAAAGAGAAAAGGAAGCATACAGAGGATTTCAAAGGACCGAACTTGAAGCAACTGCTAAAGCGAACAAAAGTCAAGACTTGCAAAAGGTGCACAGTCAACTACACAATAGAAACAAGCACTGAGAACTTTTAATGCAAATTACAGTACTGTCAGACGCATGCACCGACTGCCATAGCAACAAGCAAACCAACAGCGACGACGATGATGATGATGATGAGAGATCTCATTCTACGCAGCAACACATGCGGCTGTACATAGGAAATACTCCGTAAAACACCGTTCAGTTTCGATTCCTCTCCTTGAAAACTGCCAGAAATATATTGAGTCAAAGGTCGATTCCGGTCATCATTAGTGCGCATCGCCTCCGGGACCCCCTCCACCGGTCAGTCGGCTGGCATTGGTCACTCCACGGCCGCCGCGGCCGATGAAACTGCCGCGGCCGTAATTCCCTCCTCCCCTTCCCCGAGGATTTCCTCTCGGGCGACTGTTCAGCTCCGAGTGGTCCTTTTTCTCTTCGACGTTTATTCTGTGTTTCCCGTAGAGCATCAGCGGCTGCAATACAACACGACAGAGATTCAAATGATCACATGGTCAGCAGAAACTTCTCTGTAGAAACCATGGCTAAGAAAAACAAAACACGTGTCTAGAGTGTTGTTAGTCTGCAGTTTACCTTCGCCTGAATTGCCTTTTCAACTGATTCGGTGTTATCAAACGCCACAAATCCAAAGTTCTACAAAGAAACAATTTAACACGATCAGTGAACAAACATGACTTTCACATCATTAAAAATTAAAAGAAATTACTCATTCATTTACAGTTATTTATATTACATGAGAATTCAAACAGGGAAACATTAGTTTTACCGGTAAATTGGTCACTGGTCCTTTCCTGTTTATCTTAACATCAGCCACAGAACCAAACTCTAAAAAATAATTAGTGCATAATTTAATAAGCAAGACAATCAATGCATTATTATTTAAGATACAATTACAGTTTTAACATCACAAAAATTATCATTAAAACTTTAATATCATGAAAAATTATCAGTGATAATAAACAATGATGGGCGACCTTGACTTTTGGAAGCAACGTTAGAAGCATTTCGCCTCTCCAACGACCACAGATCATACTGCGTAAAATACAAAAACGCGTGTGGAAATTCATCAGAACACCAATCCTTCTAAACCACGTTGTTGAATGGGACTACTACAGGGGCTGGACACTCACGCTCGAAAAACTCCTGGAGTTCCTTGTCGGTCACAGAATGTGGAAGGTTTCCGACAAACAGCTGTTGGTTGTCCGGAAAACTGGAGCGCCGGTTGCTAGGGTCATCGCTGGGGCTCGGGGTCCACTTCTTATCAGCCTCGTTGATCATCAGTTCTTGACGCGCAGGCCTGAAAATTCACGTCATAATCCGTAAGAATTCTCAAACTGCCACTTTGCATCTGAGCATAAACATTGGCACAGCGTGTGCATCAGACAGAGTACTGCACAGGCACCATAAACTTTATCAATTATTATTTTTAAAATTATTATTACTAATTATTTCTTAGACACTGCTGGCAAAATGACAACTTTTGTTTCTGGAAACAGTGAGACAGAGACTAATCTCGTAGCTTATCAGAGATGCTGACTAAATAAATAAATGGTTTTATAGCAATAGCATCAGACAGCAATATTAAGTGCACATTTACCTCGGCGTGCGCTGAGGCGCAGGGACAGAAACAGGCATCGATTCTGCGTCTGTCTTTCGCTCTGGCTTGATTGCTGCCTGTGGCTTACTTGCCAAAGACGCCCACGAAAACGGTTTCTGCGAAGGAACGACTGAAACCAAGACAACAATACACTTCAACATTCCTCGAGCGTCTGTTGATTTTGCTTCATTTACGGGCTGATCTATGGCTTTTCACCTAGAACTACCAAAGACATGACTTTTTACTATGATTTTCACTCTGATAAGACCAAGTCCTGATGCCAAATGCATCATTATGAAGGTGCTATAGAAGTTCAATGAATTGATAAACGTAGACAACCCAAGAAAACCGTTAAGATGTCGTACCTATAGGCAGCATCTCCTTCTCTGGTTCCTTTCTTGGCTCGATCTCATCCTTGGCTCCTAGATGGAGCCCAGCGACCGAATCTGCGACTGCAGCACCATTCACCTGGATGGAATCTTCCTCCACAGCCGCATTATTCACCTGCAGTGCCAACTCAGCCGTCAGAGGCATCGGCTCGGGAGGATTTGCGGTGACCGGCTCATCCAGAACTTCACTGAAGTGCAACGATATTAATGCATCAGTGCCCGGGCGCATGAAGGCAACACCCAGATGAAACATTCAACCCCTGCTGATTATAATTTTATCCAATATTTCATATTTGGAAGACTTACGAGGTCAAAATGAAAACATCTATGTTACTACTACACCCTTTACAAATAGCATAGCATAGCATATCAAATAAAAATTAATCAAGCTAATACAAATGAATCACAAATAATAATAATAATAATAATAATAATAATAATAATAATACAGTCCAAAGTTGATTTGTGTCATTCCTTGTTTGTGTACTATTTGAAGTAGTGTTGTCACGAATAAAGATTATTATTATAAACCTCAAATATAATTTCGTGTCCAGATAGCAAAAGGCAGTTATTAACCTCACAGGCTGAGCCTGAACCACTGTTGCAGCAACAGGCATTTCGACCACTTCCATAGCTGCTCCATTTGCGCTGTCTTCCAGTTCATCCACATTGTTCACTTAATAACAAAGACATACTTACAAATATCACAACTCTACAACAACCATTCCACGAAATTACTTTCAAAAAATGTAAACCATCCAAAGATTAAATTCAACGTGCACAGATATGTTATACAATAGTTAATGCTTCACACCATTCTGGTATTGTCAGGGCAAAAAAGGTTTAACCCCTTAACTGGGGATCCCGGATATATCCGTCCATTTTACAATAAGTTACAGTTAAACACTCGGTTAAGGGGTTAAGAAACAGTGGTAAGGAATTAAAACATAACGTGAAACAGGATCAACAATTGGTTTTAAATATACTAGGCACCTTCTCCTTGGTCGTCCGACAGATTTTCGCCATCAATAAAAACCTCATCCTGGTAACGAAATATGTCGTTGTGAACGTAGAATTTCCTTGGCGTCTGTGGAACCAGAACAAAGCTCTGCATGAACCGACGCATTGGTTCACCATTGTTAGACAGCTCACCAGAGACCTGGACAGTAAAACCAGTACGATACGCAATGCACAATAAGTCTCTGGTACAGTACAAGATAAACAGAAGTCTTTTACAATTCTCTTTTGCGAGTTTCTGAGTGAATTCTGGACATGAACATTTCTTCAAATTTCAATGGTGGCTAGTTCAAGCATTTTTTGAACACCAAAATTTTTGTCCTCACATTCTCTTGAAATTCACATAGATGGAAGTCCATTCGGCGCCTATGAGGAATTTGCAATTACATCTTTGATATCTTTCAGGCCCTTCGAATTATTGCTATTGCTTCGACTTATTGATAGCGCAGTGCATAGTGCAAAATGCTCATTGTGCTGTGCTTATTATATCTGCACAGTGCAATATGCATTGCGCACTGCATTAGCAATAAATGGAAGCAATAGCAATAAATTGAAGGTCCAGAAATATATCAAAGAATTAATTGCAGATTCCTTATCGAATGGACATCAGTTGGTTTCATCTAAAAATACAACAACTTCAATCAAATGACAATGCAAGCACACATCACCCAATGGCGCAAACTTCAATGAAAAAATGGGGGCCCAACCCCGATGCCTTCACTCATCCAATATGGTAGCCTCTCAAAAAGTGGGGGTGGCTCGAGCCTAGAGACCTAATAGAGGTTTGTGCCTATGTAGATTCCAAACTATAAATGGTGCTACAAAAATATTTGTACAAATTAACACAGCCAAACACTGATAATAAAACAACAAGAGTTTACAGGTGGACAAATATACCTGGACGAGAACAGCATTGCCAATCGTCTCTTGAGCGTCAACCTGGAGAACTTTGGTGCGACAGTCGTTGAAGCCAAATGAAGCAATCTTGTCTCTGATTGCCTGCAATATTATGGCACAAGAAAGATACAAATGTAAAACTGACACAGTCACAGAACAACGGAGCATCATCAAATGACGGCTAAATCATTACAGTGCATGAAAACTGTTCAAGATATTAACTTCCTAACTGGGGATCCCGGATATATCCGTCCATTTTACATTGAGTTACAGTTAAATACACGGTTAAGGGGTTAAAACAACAAAAACTTACTGATTGGCCTCTGACTGGAGGAAGCTCCTCTCCTGGTTTTTCCACTCCGCCGTGGATATAGCTGGAATTCTGGGTAAAAAATCTGCAAGCATGTAACCACGTTTCAAATATCTATTTGTACGCCTACGTCAAATGTCGTCCGGTCAAGACAACGCTGAAAATCTGCACGAGCATTTTTGCGGCCTTCCTTAAATAACTGCGAGCCACATACTTTTACGACTTCCACTAACAAAGGTACAAGCTTCAAATTCCTAAAATTGTTAAATTGTAAATGACAGATAACCCTTTGGTAACTAAAATAAACAGGAAAGAAAACTTTAACACAAAACGTCTACTAAAATTATTTTATAAAAAGAAACCAGGAAAAACTTACAAATGCAGACAATCTGGCCGTTCGTTAAGCATCGTGTAATAATGCCGAACAAATTCTGTTCCAACCAAACGAGCATTTATTTCTTCAGCCATCACAAAAAGAACCTACAGCAAAGAAAATTGCATGTAATAAACAGCATACAAAAAATAAACTAAATTCTGATTAGTTGTACCTATGTGTACAACTAATCTGTCTATGGACAAATAATCAAAATCATTCTTTCTATGCAAATGAAACATAAACTCGGAATAGCATAAGCTAGAGTTTCGCCTTTTTAAGACAAATATCAGCATACCAATCAATTGACAACTTTCTTAAAACCATTTAACTTAGTTTTCATACTAACTAATTTTCATTTGCTGGACAAGTTCACATAAAGTCTTTCACATAAATACAATCTCATGCTATTCACCAACTGTCTCTCCACTGCGATCGAAGAGGAGGGGACGTTTTGCTAACAGGGAAATCATCAGAATCAGCCTAGCAGAGCTAGACCAAAGCAATTCTAACCTATTAATGCCATCGGTGCAAATGCGTAGAATGATCAGACTATTAGATATCAATCAGAATACTGAACCAAGGCAATAAATTAATGAAGAGCCTGATGCGTGCTCAGAGACAAAAGAACGCTAAGAAACTTCCACAAAAACGTCAGATAAGATTTCAAAAACAAAACGATCCTCTCAACAGGGCATAAATCTTAATCTTTGTTGCTGGTTTTCTAAATAATTGAATAGAAATTCTTTAAAATTTAGAGGAAATGACAAAAACCTGAAACTAAGCAACGCACGAAACGAACGAGAACACCGGACGACGACCGAGATCGAGTAAGTCGACTGACGCACAGCGATTCTTATAGCGCGGGATTTTTGCGTCAGTTCCGTTGTCTTTGACGGATTAATACTGCATGAGCTTGGGTTTGGGCAGGGAGTCTGTTAGTGTTAGTCAAGTTTCCCCGTGTTATCAATGATTATGGAATTTCTAGCACCATTTAGAGTACTCTATAAGTATCAATCGATGGTAATTCAAATGCATCATCAAAGGACCGGGTCAATCCAGTAACCAGTCTCGACTGTCAGTGAGAAAGCGAAGCAGAGCTATGGAAAATATGCTAATTTACAGAGATGGGTTTTAAGTCTAGTTAGGAAAATGATCAATTCTTTGGAAGATCTGGCAACTGAAGGAAGTGAATTCCATATGCGATCTGGTATTTCATGTCATCTCTTCACCTGGTAGGCAAATTAATTTGCAGGATTGTCTTTGATGATATTGTGGATTGGGATTTATATCTTTGTCTTTTGGATATTTGAAAGTCATAATGGGGAATTTTAGAGAATATTGGTTATCACGAGAGAGACAATAATTATTAAGGACTCTAATATCTGGATTTAATCTAGTCAAAAGTTCGAAAGTCGCTAGCGATAACACTGGTCGCTGTTTCTACATCATAATATTTATCTCTGCCGCTGCTCAGAGATTACGAATTCCTGATGTTGGCGAACGAACAAAGTGAGTTTTAATAAATTTATTTTATAATTATTTAATTTTGCTTATTCAATCTCATGCGATCATTTCCAATTTTTGTTCTTTGTTAGAAGCTGAACATCATTTGTATATTCTCCGGCTTAATTCTAGTCCTCTCACTGCGGACAGCTGATGCGAACCTCGAGTTGGCCTTAAAAATAAAAACAAGACTAAACGTCTTAAATTGCTATTATCTTACATTCGTGCAAAGCGAATGTTTAATATATGGTTAGGTTTTGTTAATTATATTATGATATCTCAACCTATAACTGAAAAGCGTTGTCATTTTTGTAGGGCTACAGTGTGTTAAGGTCAAATTAATTAGCGCAATGTTATGCAATGTTAAATTTAATAGCGTTTCGTACATCTATTCCGAATTGCCTCGAAATATATTACTTGTTAGCATCCTTGCTGTTTCAGCTTCTATGTTTTAAACTATAGAATTTGTAGCTTGAGGCTTGTTTTCTGTGTTAATTATATGCTGAACTTGAATCTGATATGGTAGTTTTTGCACTGTCTTGTGCTACCTGGTCTAAACGTACTTGTTCTGAGTAATGCCTGAAAGTGAAATGAGCTGGTACACTATACCTGCAAATAAAATATTTTCTTACATTGGGCATCAAATGCTGCCATTGCTTATATTATATTGTTATATCTTGTGGTGTTAATTGAGTTGTGTATAAAATGTAAAGTTATATGCTACAACCTTTTGAAGAATGGAATGGACAGTTGTGTTCCACTAGCAACTGAAGTCGATGTATGGCGACCTGGAATAGTACATCAGGATCTGAAGAACTGTCGTCATCATATGAAAACTGCTGTCATACTTACTTACAGTGAGCATAGTACTCATTGAACCTCTGCTATACGATGCTTAATGCTGATGTGCGCTATATTTTGCAACCTGTACATTTTAAAACTTTCCTTCAAGTGCATCAACAATGTGTTCAATCTGTTGATATAAACTTTGACGTACACTCAGAATAGACTTTTGAGACTGTATATGTTGTACTTTATAGAGTGAAGTTTGGTTTGCCCCTTAGTGATACACTGTACAATGATGATCTACCTTGCCAATTGGTGGTAAGCATCAACTGTCAGTATTACGTTTCTAAATGGTGATCTCATCTACTGTTAGCTTAACCGGCATAAACTGGGATGAAAAAGTGGGGGGGGGGCCCAATCCCTCTACCATTCCCTTCTATAGCCTAGCCTCTAGAAAAGTGGGGAGGCTCAAACCTAGCAGCCTAATAGAAGTCTATGCATATGCTCAGTATGATATATTTAGAAATTGTTGAGAATCCACTGAATGTGATATTGCTTGAGTGTTTTTCTTTATGCTCTTGACAAATGACAGAACAATGGTTTATGTCATGTCACTTACCGGTACAACTTGCTGCTTTATGTGCTTCAATTCGAATATGGAAGTCGTTGTAGTATTTTTTATGTTTGTTTGAATGCATATGAAATATCGAACGAAATGTTTCCTTTGAAGGAAATGTTGGTTTACATTGCTCACGGCGGCGCGACAACGGCCGACATCTTCCGACGTCCCGGATCGGCCGGCGACGTGGCCGTCATAGTGGCTGACCTGGCGGCAGGCAGACTGGTGGACTTTACCAGATACAACTTCTGTACGTTGGCATCAGTTGCCAAGGTAGGCGTTCGGATTCCAGGATGTTGGCGACATTTAACCCCATCAGTTTCATAATTGCATCGCTAGCAGACTGTGAATAAATGAAATCCACAATCTTGAAAGCATACTTGCATGCTAAGAAGTTGGATCTGTTTATTATGTGTTTGATGAAATGTCATTTGTATTAGATTTGACCTCTGATCAGTCTGCAGGGATACAATAACAGTTTGGATTGTTTTGCAGTATTGTGAAATTAAACTTCTGTGATTTTTCACCAAATGCCGTAGGATGTATGCACGGCAACACTATGGTAATGTAACATTGTAATGTAGGATAGCACAGCATTGTGTCTGCTTGATTTTCGAAGTTACAATATTCTGCGATTGAGCGTAAATGTTGTGTTTGAAGCTTAGAATTTTCTTACACCTTTGACAGAAATTTTTGCTCAGAATTCCCGGAGGTCTTTTCGGGGCGGATGTTGAGAATCGTCTTCTCGGGGTGCTGAGGTTAAACAGTAGGGCCAAGAAATATGAAACCATCAACAGGTTAGTGAGTTTGTGTGAGAAAAAACTGCATCGTATCATCGGTTTGCACTTTTCAGCTCCTCTGAGCGTTCTGTATAGGCGCTATATAAATTCTGCATTACGTTACACGTATTTTGCTCTGTAGTTCTTTTATTTGGCAGTTGCTTTTGCTATTAACTCGGTTTCAATCTAAGTTCTTGTTATATTGGTATCTGCTTAACCCATTAGTAACAGTGTTAGGGTAATACTTGTGAAACGGTTATAATACTCCACACACATTACAATTACAATTAAGCCAGTTATTATCACATTCAAGGCACTATGGAAGTTATGTGATTTGAAGCAAGGCTAGCATAGCAGAACTTGGAAATTAGCATTAATACTGATGGAACGTGATGTTAAGAGAAATGTGATATTTATCAAGTTTGACTGTAATTCTTATTTGGTTGGATCATTTTTACCATTTTGGTTATTATTTAACATTAATTCTTTGTATTATGAAATGTTGCAGGTTATGAATAAAATTCCGTTTCCAATTTTGGAGTTATTTGGATTTGCAGAGAATGACTTCTTTGTCCATGATGGATTTATATTTTAAAGATGGTCTCTGTATTAAACTGCATTGAAGCCAGTAGCATAGTAGTTGTTATTATCGAATTGTTTCACCGTGGCTTTGTTATATTAAGTCTGGCTTTGCTTGGCAGTATAATAACGCACCTTCCGCTGCCAACCCAGCGGCTACTATCTCTGCTGCTCGGCACCTGGTTCCGCATCGTCAGTCATTCGGAATACAACGCGATGTCGTCCGACGCGGTCGCCAAGAACGTCGCCACCTCGGTCTTTCACGGCGTCGGCGGCGACGTCGAGCGACTCCAGAGCGCCGTCCAGGTGCTGCAGATCCTGATCGACGACTTCAGCGTCGTCGGTATGCTCGGCGCGAAGAACATCCAGTACTTCGCTGACGTGTCGAGGACTCGAACGAGCGCGGAAGAAAGGAGAAGCGGCAACCCAAGCGCATCGTCGACATTGTGTGAGTCTTTTGGGTTTTGATTTTAGATCTACAACTAAAGATTGAACACCTCGAATGTGTAGTAATAAAGGAGGCGCTGTACAGGTCCTTTTATTACATTACGTTACGTTTAGGTCTGATGGCGTCCAGCCAGTGTCTCGGTTCAGCCGCTCTCAGCAGCAGCAGCTCCGTCGCGCCAAGAGCATCTCTTGCTGCGCAGTCCGATGCCATCGTGCACGTCTATCCCCCGACGCCTTCGACTCCCCCGGCCGGGCGTACGCCATCTTCGCCGCGCCGCGAATCAAGTCTCTGGGTGAAACAGCAGCTGAATCCACAGTCGTCGGCATCCGCTCCCGACGTTAACAAGGTACGAAGAGTCGTTCAGCATCTCTGTGGTAATGTAACATTTTTAGATCAGCAAGAAAGTATGCCGAGTTTTCGCTAATGCACCCTTCAGAAGTACATCGACTGTAGTATTGCTGTGTTGTTTTTTTTCCCATAGTAATAGACTACTTATGATGATTTGTTTTGTGCCACCCTGTATATAATTATATACAGGGTGGCACAAAAAAACCGGACTATATTAAATGCTAACCTAAATGTGACTAGTCCGGGTTTTTTGCACCAACCTGTATATTATTTTAGATCATATTTAGGGTTTTTAGGGTTTTTAGGTTTTTAGGGTTTTTAGCTTTTAGGGTTTTTGGGGTTTTTAGGTTTTTAGGGTTTTTAGAGTGTTTAGGTTTTTAGGGTTTTTAGGGTGTTTAGGTTTTTTGGGTTTTTAGGGTTTTTAGCTTTTAGGGTTTTTAGGGTTTTCAGGTTTTTATGGTTTTTAGGTTTTTTGGTTTTTAGGTTTTTAGGTTTTTAGGGTTTTTAGGGTTTTTAGCTTTTAGGGTTTTTAGGTTTTTGGGTTTTTAGGGTTTTTAGCTTTTAGGGTTTTTAGGGTTTTTGGGTTTTTATGGATTTTAGGGTTTTAGGGTTTTTAGGGTTTTTAGAGTGTTTAGGTTTTTTGGGTTTTTAGGGTTTTTAGGTTTTTATGGTTTTTAGCTTGTAAGGGTTTTTAGCTTTTAGGGTTTTTGGGTTTTTAGGGTTTTTAGTGTGTTAGTTTTTAGGGTTTTTAGGTGTTTTGGGTTTTTAGGGTTTTAGATTTTTAGGGTTTTTAACTTTTAGGGTTTTTAGGGTTTTTGGGTTTCACTAATTAAGCCGGGTGCAAGAAATTCTTCATTTAATAGAACAAATATTGGTTTTAGGTGAAAACAGTGGGTGATGGAATTTTTTACTTATTTTTCCTGATTTCAGCTACCAAATTTACTTAAGAATAAACATTTCGTTTTGAAACAATTTTTCCATCGCAGGCCTGTGTTAGGGTGGCACAAAAAAACCGGACTATATTAAATGCTAACCTAAATGTGACTAGTCCGGGTTTTTTGCACCAACCTGTATATTATTTTAGATCATATTTTCAAGCTTGACTTCAATTAGATTTCTAGTGCTGTGCAGTTGTTGTTGTTGTTGTACTTATGATATAGTCATGATACTACTGCTGAGATTTCTGTGGCGAAATTGTGCTCTTTTTTATTGAGTTTAGATGTTGACCAGTCCAAGCCGTAGTCTCCTGTCATCCGGCATGATGTCGTCCAGTCTGACTCGGTTTGACAGTGTCAAGCGACGTCAGCTGATGCGGATGAAGATGCGGTCGCACTGGTTCCTCAGCCCAAACGCAAACAACCGGCCGGAGATGCCGCGCGAGACAACCAGCCTGATATGGATGGACGGGGCAAGTAAGTCTCGCCCTTTCGCGCACAACCTTTCCTCCTCGAGCTTTAACGACGCGATCCTGTCGAACTACAGCTCCAAGCTACTTTCCGACCCTTCTGGTTCGCCGACCGCCGGGTTTCCAAGATTCCTCGTTCCGGCGGCCGAGGCAAAACCGGGACCCGCGGGAACATATTCCCCGAGACTTCCATCGACAAACGGTCACTAGACGTTCTTTACATCAGCTCAGGTGCGAGAGAAAATCCAAAGTGGTGCCACTATTGCGCCAAACAGCGCTAAAAAGACTTTGAGCGATGTGTGGACACCGTTGTATCGGGGACGGGGATCGTTGCTATGTTTTTCTACGGAGCTTTCCGGGGATCTTGCGAGCGATGAAAACCTGTAGATTTCTTGCAGCCACCGTTTACTCGGCATCGTCCCACGGCGACAAATGACGTTTCACTTTGAGCAATACTTGTGATTTTCAAATACGTGTTGCCAATTCACAGATGGAACTTGTTTCCCTTCGAGTTCGAGCGTTTGTTTCGTATCTATTCGTAGCGTAGCTTTTGATTCTCAGCAACTTTTTTGCAACACAGTCACGGTGTTCGTTATTCGAAGATTTTTCCATTTTTATACAGACAAGAGCATTTTTGTGATGGTGAAATTAGTGAGATATTTCTTGTCTTTTGCGATGTTCTTATCTGTCTGTGTTTCTAATTATGCTGTTTTGTCTAAAGCAGGGGTGGCCAACCCGCCAGGTGTTAATTGGCCGCCCTCATGTTGGCATCTTTCTAAATAAATTCTATTGGTCCTATTTATGCAGACAATATTGCGTCATGACTAAGACTTTTTTAGTTTTTAGTTTAATTTTAGTTTAATTTTAATGATTAATGATTTAATTAAAATGTTTAATTTTAATAATTTTAGCTTAATTTAGTAAAATAGTACTTTAAACTGCTCTTCGATTGTAACTGTTACCAGTTACTAGGCCTACTGTTGTGTGATTGCAGTCGTTGTCACCAACA
The DNA here is from genome assembly GCA_018105865.1 of Metaphire vulgaris. NCBI lineage: Eukaryota > Metazoa > Annelida > Clitellata > Crassiclitellata > Megascolecidae > Metaphire > Metaphire vulgaris. Next base: position 787,187 of record CM030853.1, read on the forward strand.
TGCGGCATCACAATTTCTAATGGTCCCCTTGTAGCCAACGGTCGGCCACTCCTGGTCTAAGGCAACCACCTGTATGTGCACTTCTTCGAATTTTTATGAATTAAAAAAGAAGTTTTATCTGACAGTTTGTGCAGCGCATTGGTCAGAAAGTGGCTGCCTTGTCAGATCATGTGCGCCTCCAACTGAGTTTTATCCAGGCCTGCTAGGGGAGATACTCCCCCTCCCGCCTCAAAATTTACCCCTCCCAAAAAATTCAGCAATGGGCAAAACTTTTTTACATTGAACCATGTCTCTTCCCCTCCAGCCAAGTCATTTTCTCCCCTTGCCCCAAGATCTGGGGGTTGTTTCAAGTTGGCGTGACGGAGATTCTAGCAACGCCCCTTTTTTCCAAATTTATGTAGCACCTTATCCAATGCACCCATCCAATCGATGCCATTATCCTCATTCGCCATGTTCCGGGTCTCGAACCAGAGTCGACTGGCAGGGGCGTAGCTAGGAATTTGATTGGGGGGGGGGTATAATGTGATTTTGGGGGGTATAAATATTTAAAAACTTTGAAAGTCTTAAAAAACACATTGAAAATTTTAAGGTAGTTTGGTTTTTTGGGGGTATATATACCGATATACCCCCTCCGCACGTCGCTACGCCCCTGTCGACTGGTTCAATATTTTGCCTCTGCTGAGTCTGCTCGACGATCTGCGAAGCTTAGTCGCCGAGCGGAGGCGGTTGTGTTGACGTACGCCAGCCTTCAGCCCTGTGGCTGACGGCGACGAGATGGCCCTCGATCGTCGGTTCTTTCTCTGGACGGAACAGTCTGGCTGTTTTGTTAGGTGGCGATGAGACTGGATTGCCCCCCTCCCCCCGTAAGAAGGCAAGAACTATACAGCCTGTCTAACGTACGCGAGACACCGGATTCAACAATATATGGAAGATGATGGAGAGAACTTCAACAGAGAAGCAGACAGACATGCAGACTTATAGCCAAAAGAACTGGTAAAAGAGTGAGGAGGAGAGAACCAAACAGTATCATTATTATTATTGTTGTTTGGAATGAACTTGAACTCACTCTCTCTCTCTCTCTCTCTCTCTCTCTCTCTCTCTCTCTCTCTTTACTTTCTATATCTCTGTCTGTCTCTCTCTCCCTCTCCCTCTCCCTCTTTATCTATCTGTCTATCTATATATCTATCTATCTAACTGTCTCTCTTCTCGTCTATCCTTTTCTCTCACAGGTCAACATAAATCACGTCACACGAACTCCCAGACACACACACACACGCACCGTATGCAGGAAAATGATGCTACGGGCTCGCGAAGAGAGGAGAGGAGACTGCGGCGGCAGCGGCGGCCTTGAGTCGGCCACCGCCGGTCTCTGCCTCCTTCCCGTCTTACCCGTCTCTCTCTAGGAGCTTCAGTTTTGCCCGAGATCGGCGCTCGTAATCAGCGGCCTCCGTCTAATCTAAGTTTCCAGCTTGCGTCCTCCGAGTCAAAGGCGCAAATATTTCCTCTCTCTCCCTCTCTCCCTCCCTCTCTCCCTCTCTCCCTCCCCCCTCTCTCCCTCTGGCTATGGGTCCCGATGGCTGGAATTCCGCCTTACTTCGTAAACTAGGCTACTAGTAGCAGTCTCGTCGGATTCGCTGCGCCGAAGGCAACTGCCATCAGAAGTGCTAGTAGCAGTTTGCCGAAGTGTCTGTTCGCTTTGTCGAGCGTGGATTCGTGGATATCCTCGAGAGAAATTGGATTTTTTTAAAAACTGATTCTCTGTAATAATCCGCTTAAACCGCGCTCGAAGTATTTCCCTTCTGAAACAGGTGGTTGGACAGCTACACGTAAGACTGCGTACCGACCTGACTTCACGGCTTACGTCAAGACGTCTGCCTGACATGTGGTTTGTCATAAATAAGCGTTAAAATTTGATAATTTAAGATCAATGGAGGCCCCAGGATTTTACAACTGGGGGACGTTAAAGTGGCAACTTCTAAGCACGGACCAACCATTTTTCGTAAACCTGGACTAGTTTAGTTGTTTAGAATGAGCGCACTAGAGTACTAGAGTACGGGGGGTGGCATCCAATAGAGTGGGGCACGGGCCCCATTGTATAGTTGCCTCCTCATCTATGCTTTGGAAAATTTCTATCGGTAGCCTATGTCGATGTCTAAATATAGTCCAGTGCCCCTTGTTGGATTTAACCCTCCTCAATTTCTTATCTTCAACTTATCTTCAATCTTGTTCAGGTTTGTCAGGTTCTACTGTATACTTGTCATGCATTTGCAGCACACATAGACCAGACCTACAGTGCATTTTGCTGAGTTTTCTTATATATTACGACATTAAAGCGACATATTATTATCTACAGTGCAGCTGCAGGCATAATATGACATTGTCTGAAACGACGCCTTTACGCATTCATACGGCCCCTCCGAGTGGTACGTGGAGCCAGATGTGTGCTTGCTGTGGGACGGTACTCGATAAGTGCCAACACTTTCTTCATAAAATAGCAGACGACCTTTTCCCCTTGTCAGGTCAAACCTTAGAGGCGACTTTAACTTATCATGGGATTGATATTCAGGGGCGTAGCCAGGAATTTGATTTCGGGGGTATACAGTTTTGTCATTTGAGGGGTAAAAATCTTTAAAATTTTGAAAATCTTAAAAACATTAAAATTTTAAGGTAGTCTTATTCTTGAGGGGTATATAACCGATATACCCCCCCGTCGCTACGCCCCTGTTGACATTGAGTTCAACTCGTGCATGGTTTAGAGCCCATGCTCTATTGAACTGTCGTCCAAACGTGAATTTGAGCAGAATTTTTTTCTGTAGGCGCGATTTTCGAAAATATTTCGATTTTCGCGAAGAAAAATCCTGTTAATGTATGCTTCCTTGTTCGTCGATCGAAAAAAAGTCCTCGAGATTTTCTCAAAAATTCGTCAGATTTATCGTCCAGTGTTTATTCTAGGCCTTCTCTGGGGGAATCCCCCAAGTTTTGAAATCCCCCCCCCCAATTTTTTATATGTTGGCTGGGGAAATGGAAATCCCCCAAAGTGTGGAGACTCAGACCTTGTCTCCCCAAACATTTCAAAATCCCCCAATGTCAAGGTGACTAGAATAAACACTGTTTATCGTCTGAGAGCGTTCTAAAGAGGCGACGCAGATAGGCCTACTGCGCTACATGCAGCTAGCGATGTAGCTCAACACTAGAGCGCTAACATAGCGTTCTATGTTAGCGCTCTAGTGTTTTGATAGCTTGGAAAGGCTGCTGCTTCTTTCAGCACTTAAGATAATTTGTCTGTTTCTGCGTTTTAAGTGCCAGAGGACGATGATGTTCCACGAGGCAAAGAATCTGTCCACGTGACTGAATTAGAAGCGCGCATCATCACGTGACCGATCGAATGCCAAAGGAGTCGCGTTTTTCGAACATTACCGTTTCATTCTGAACAGAGGTTCGCACCAGCAGAGACTCTGAGACGAGAATTACTTCCAAATATGCCGATCATCGTCAAGAAGAAGCCGGAGACTTCGTCGGCGTCGGTCGCAGCAGCAGCAGCAGCAGCCGCTTCCCGTCTCCTAGCAACGGCGCTACCAGCAGCGCGTCTGACGTCACCAGGCCAGCGCCATTTTGGCGACGTCAGCCGAAGTCGACCGAAAGTTCCCGAAAACGTCCGACGAGAAAAATCAAAAAGAAATCGTCGTCGTCGTCGTCGTCATCATCATCGTCGTCATCATCATCTTCATCATCGGACAGTACAAAAGAAAGTAGCGGTGGTAGTAGCGACAACGACGACGACGATGATGAAACTTCAGACGAAAAAAATTACGACGGTTGCGAAGGAATAATTGCCGAAAAAGAAGACAAGGGCGAAAACGGTCCGACCCCCAGCGGAAGAACTAAGAACCTTGCCGGGTTCTTTGCCAAGCAGACAGACGAAGCGAGAACTCCGGCGAAGAGAAAGGTACTCGAGGTGGCCGAAGTGGCCCCCGGTACGCTGGTACTCGAAAACGAACCCGCTCGGCGGCTGGAGGGCGTCGTGGGGGCCGACGACCCCGGCGAATGGGAAAAGCCGGTCGAGATCGAGCGAGGACGGGCGAAGTTGATCGCCAGCATGCTGCAGTCGAAGAGGGACGACGCCCCGACGCCCAGCCGGCGACGGTTCGTCCTGGACGTCGACAGAGGCGATCCGGTGGTACTGGAGAACGACCCGGTGGTACTGGAAGGGGTGGTACGGAGCGGGGAATCTCGGCGGCGGGGGGACGACGACGACGACCTGGTCAGGCAGAGAGGGCGGATCAAGAACATCGCCGAGCGTTGGAAACGCGCCCAAGACCAGCAGCATCTTCCGTCCGAAGACGAAGAAGACGGCGGGGACGACGACGGGGACACGGCGGCCGGGCCCAAGAAGCCGGCGTGGCTCGTCGAGCTGGAGACGGCAAAGGAGGGAGGGGTGTACGAGACGGAGAGCACGCCGGTGGTGAGGGAGGACGTCGTCAGGGCGGATGACGACGAACCTGACGTCATCTCCGTCCAGAGGACGCGCAATCTGCGGAAGATGTGGTCGGAGATAGAGAGGGAGAAGATGGAACAGGACAGGGAGCTAGCAAAGAGACCGCAAACATCGAAGCGGACGGAGGAGGAGGAGGAAGAAGACAGCGGATCAGACTCTGAAGAGGAGGAGGATTCGAGCAGCGCTGAGGAGGACGTAAAGACTTCGAAGGTCACTCCTTCTCTTCCTCAACGGAGAGAACGAAACGTTCCACCGCCACGGGCCGACGGTTCCAAATCCTCTCGTAATAGTAAACCACAAAGAAGCTCTCGTCGTCGTCGTCGTCTTCATCTTCTCGTTCACCTTCTCCTGCCCGATGCTCTTTGTTCGTTAATGAGGCGTCGCTGAGATTCGCGCCGAAAAATTGACATCGGATACGGAACGATTTGCTCTTCTGCCGCCGCTGCTGTTGCCGCTGTGATTTATGGGCGAAACGGACGGCCCGGGACAGACCGCGGTACCCAATACGAAATGACTTCTGCAGTTAGCCTCCACCACACGGTCCACACCGAATAATAAGAACAGCCGCGATGCTAAGAATACATACGCGCCAACCTGCTGCGGACTAAAACGCCTCTGCTGCTGCTGCTGCTGCTGCTGCTGCTGCTGTCTATGCTGGGTAATTCTGGTCTAAACGCAGAAGCTATTTTAACTGCACGAGAACTTAGTAGAAGTCTGGTAAATATTTCAATTCATTCGAGGCCATGGTAAATTGGTAATAAAAGTAATAATAATAATACACCGGGCACCAACTTAGGTAACTAGGATGAAAAAGTGGGGGGGGGCAACCCATATACCTCCCCTTCTCTATGGAAACCTCTCAAAATGTTGGGGCGCCTCTAGCATAGAGGTCCAATAGAAGTTTCTGGCTTTCGATGTGAACTTAGGTCCACCTTAGAGAATCTACCCGGCGGGGGGGGGAAGACCAGGATCGGCGGTAACCATGGCGACTGCCGGACCGTAGCTGCCCCGGTGAAGAACCTAGAAGAAGATTGCAGCGGAACAGGTGATCAAGTGGTCGACCTGAACAGGTGGTCGGCCGGTGGCTCGAATAGTTAGTCATAGTCCGGAATGTCATCGTCAGAAGCAAAACGAGTAGCATGACTTCTACATTTCCTTTTGCAATTCCTTTGATGGCTTAAGACAAAAATACCAGCGCATCCATCAGTCGGACCACGGTCCGTGCAGCGCCAGGTTCGAACCAGAGCTAGCTTAACTCTACTCCACAAATTCATGTCACGGATCCAAATGCAATTAACTAATTATTATTGAAGTTTTTACTTTCCAGCTTTGTTGTAGGGAAATAAGGCTGGGCGACAGTGCATCGGGGGGAGAGGGCGATTTTGTCCCATTTAGAGAACTCCTGGCGCCGCCACCGTTTATACAAGTCGTTATACATTCTCATCTTGAAATTTTCCCAGACAACGTGCGTGAAAAACTTCAGAGAGGTTCGACGAATGATGCTTGAACGTATTTTTCACGCATTTAGATGGTTCTCTCATTGAGGCCATAGGCCTATATATGTATCAGGGTTTAATCTAGGTCGTTTCCGGGGGGAGGGGAATTTTCTTCCCCCAGGACATTTCAAATCCCCTCAGAAAATTTTGTCAAACTACATCAACTAACAGCAGCCCCCTAACTGACTACCCCCCAGCCTTGTCAGTCCCCCCCCTGGAGTCCAGAGTCTAGATGAAACACTGCTATGCACAGCCTTCTTTCGAGCAGTCCATTCATTTCACTGCAGCTTAATATATCAAAGTGACTTTGCACTTTGTTTGCACTTTGAAACGCTTTTCTTCTGTTTTACTTGCAAAACCAGTTAATTTAACTCAATCAATGAATGAATGAATGAATGAATGAATGAATGAATGAATGAATGCCTCATTTATTTCAATAATAAATAATATTTTGCTCGTATTGCTAACGCGTTCACTCGAATATTGAGACAAGCGCAGAGACCGTTCAAGTGTATATTAATAGAAAATAAACTATTTTGATCACTTGAAAGCTTTGCTGATTTTTATAATCACTATTCAAACAATCGACTTCAACGTACATCGTTTTTGTTATTAGACACTTAGGCCTATCTGTGGCGGATAGGCGAAGTGTACTCGAATACGAATCGTCTCTTCATACAGCTGCAGCAATTAATTACGTCTAAGAGGCTATGCATACTGTTCCATACTATACACAAAAGACATATATGTACTACTATACAATGTATAGTTCACGGTGATTTCAAGGAACAATCGTTTATGGCCAGGTGATCACCTTTAATTCTTGGACACTTCAAAGTCACCTGATGTTCTGGCTTTTTTTTTCTCTCTCTCACCTGTGCGGACACGTGACATACTGTCATCGTCATGACTGTCACTCAGTGTGAGGTCAGTCATAGCGGCGGCCTTGGTTTGATCAGTAAAGATTTTTCTATTTCAGCTGAGTCAGCAAAATTAGACAAAGGGGAACGAGTGCTAGAATCAGTGATCGCTACTGTTCAGATACTGGATTTCAGTACTTCATAAGTACTCTCAGCAGTGGCGTGCCCAGGGTCAAGTCAATTTAGATGCCCCATCATCCGGTGTATGCCGGGGTCAAAGCGATACATCTTAAGAAGTTTCAAGTAAAAAAGGGTTGACGAGCAAAAAGAAGGTCTCCGAGTCAGTTTGGATGCCCGGGGCCAACGGCCATCCCCCCTCTGCACGCTACTGAATCTCAGATATTGGATTTTAGCTAAGTACTCCCCCTCCCTCCCATCTCTCTCTCTTTCTTTCGAGTAGAGAGATGACGGAGGATTTACAAGAGAATCGTTTTCTCCTCGTTTCGTTCAAATTGTTCGTGATTAACCCCTTAACCGTGCATTTAACTGTAACTCAATGTAAAATGGATGGATATATTCGGGATCCCCAGTTAAGAGGTTAATTACGACAGTCTACATTGTTTCAAGCGATGCTGTTGTACACTTTGCTGTGATTAGTCTTAGTCGTTAGACAACAACTACAGGCTACGTCGTAGTTGTTTCGGCTGTTGTCGTCGTCGTCGTCGTCGTCGAAGGCAGTGCGCATGCGTCGGATCCGACCGCTTCCTGTCGACAACTTCCGGTCTCGGAATCAGACGGCGGAACTGAGGAGCAGGATGAGGTCGACGAAGACGAGGAAGCAGGAGGAGGAGGAGGAGATGAGGAGAAGGAAGCGGGGAGTGGCTGGGGCAGAGGAGGCAGCTCTTGCGGTCGACCTTGAGGGCGTTTTCGAAGTCCAAGAGTTGACCCATGAAGGTCAGATTGGGAGAGACGTTAGGCTTGCGCTGTTTGACGTAATCGTAGGCGTCGTTCAGCGACAGAGACATCGAATACATGAGATAGGCTACGGTTACGGTCACCGACCGACTGATCCCGGCCAAGCAGTGAACCAGTACACCGGTGTTTAGACGACGACCTTCGTCTACAACGACAGGGAACCAGCGTCAACTTCTAAGCACGCGTCTCAATACTCTGAACCATTTGCACTGAAATATTCGAACAGAGGCCCGTTTTGGGTCAGTCCCTTGGGGTCTCTAAAGTAAAAATATTTTTGTGGTCTATAAAACCTGTAATAGAAGAAACCAGCCCTCTTAAGCGACATCTTATCTCTCGATTGATTTTTTTAGACATTTGACAGAGAATAGATTTCTGAAAGGCTTTGTATAGTGTCGTTTCAAATGGCTCATTATTTTTCGTGGCATTTCGAAAGCTCTAGAAAAAAATGAGACAGAATATATTGACAATTCTAGTATGGTTTGACACAGCAAAGATGGGGACACAAGAATATGTGGTTTTAATTAATTTCGTTTATTAACTTTTAATTAACTCGCAATGAATTGAAATTGGGAAGAGAATTCAGTTGACCCTGCCCCTTTGATCGCCTATACAGTACACATTATTATTATTATTATTATTATTATTATTATTATTATTATTATTATTATTATTATTATTATTACTACTACTACTACTACTACTACTAGAAAGATGCTCGCTTCGCTCGCTGTGCAGGATAATACTAATCCAATACCTATACCTAATAGCCAATCATTGAATTCATGCTGAACAACATTTCAATGATCGCCACCTAGCCAAGCTCTGCGCCACGTAATAATTAGGCCTATGTACGTTAAAATCACGCAACTGTGGCCATTTGTGACGCTGTACACGTATTTTTTGTGTACGTTAAAATGTACGTTAAGATCCTCAAGCTACGAACAATTGTTACCAATAGCAACGTCGTCGCACGCCCACCCCTCTGACGCTGCAATGACTCGACTAAACCGGTTCTACGAACAATTGTTACCAATTCGTCCACATAGCAACGCATCGCGACGTAAGGACTAAACCGGTCTACCAAACATCGTCCATCAACGCATCGCGACGTAAGGACTAAACGGTCTAAACCGTCTTTGAAGGTAACAGACAGAGAGACATACAGATAAGGATCTTAATATTATAGATTATTTACATCGCTTGTGTCCCACTCCCCTCTGCTCTTTGTCTGCTTAGAACAATCTCTTAATTTCGACCACTTCATGTCCCACTGTCTTCTGGTCGACGGATTATTTCTAGATCTGACCATTCCTTGGGTCGTCTTCTTCTGCGATTGTCACTTGGCGTGCTGTCTGCCGATGCTTCTACGCATTATAAAGTGGCGCTATAGAAGTGTTAGATTGGATAGCGCATGTTGTGATGCAGATTTTCTCTGAGTTTTTGCCTCTCTCGAGAGGAGTCTCACCGCCAAAACACAGGCGCATACACGCACGCACCTATGAAGGTGATGGCCCGAGGAAAGTAGTTTGTGAGGTTCTGCGACCAGTGGTCTTTGATCGGAATCTGGAGGTATCGGAAGTCTTCGTTCCTTTCGAAGGCGTTCGGGACGTTCGGAGTTACGTTCAGGATGTACCTGATTCCCTTTCCGTCGAGACATTCCAGGTCGGAGGCGTTCTTCGCGTCGCCCAGGTAGAGGCGCGGCAACACCTCCACCGGAAGCGCTCTGCCGTTCGATGACGTCATCGTCTCTTCCGGTTGGACTTCCGGCGCCGCCGCCGTCGTCGTCGACAGTTTCAGGTTTCTGAATCCCATCGGGAGGAGTCCTCTCGCCTCCGCCTCCGCCTCCGCCTCCTCTTCCCCTTCTCCTCCTTCGCACCTGGACGAGGTGCACAGGTGAGGATATTTTGCTCTGAACTGCTTCAGTCCACCTGCGAACGGAACAAGAAACAACGGTCGAACTAAAGTCTAAATGGGACGGGAAAAGTTTATTTTGTCGGCAATCATGGGCGTCCGCAGAAATTTTTCCCGGGGGGTGCAAATCAGAAGATTTTGTTTTTGTTTTTGGTGGGATTATTTGGGACTAGCCTTTAATAAAATCCGCCTGTGGCTGCGAGTCAATTTTCAGTGAGTAGCCTATGCCTGTATGTAGGCCTATGTGTGGGTTGTGGCTACAGCCAGCGAGCCACGGGTGGAAGGAGGCAAGCAAAGTGGAGAAACGCACAGATGGCGAACGTTACACTCGGCGCTCTGTTGCGATGCCACGAAATGACGTCACAGAGTCTGTCAGAAATGAAAAACACCGCCACAGCTAGGTAAGAAAATAGGCTAAGAAGAAGGAGAAGAAGAAGAAGAAGAAGAAGAAGAAGAAGCAACAACAACAACAACAACAAGAATAACCAGAAATAAGAAGAACAAAAACAAGAGCAAGAACAAGAAGGGGCGGTAGGAGGAGGAAAGTGATCCCCGAGGGATGGACCCATTATAGCTGTCGGCTGCTTTGAGAAGCACCAACACACTTTCATCTGTAGAGTAGCCTACAGGCCTATAAGGTCCTAACAGAGGCGTTTATCTGTCGATAATTAAGGCAGACAAACGCCGACAATTATTATTATTATTATTATTATTATTATTATTATTATTATTATTATTATTATTATTATTATTATTATTATTATTATTATTATTATTATTATTATTACTACTACTACTACTACTACTACTACTACTACTACTACTACTACTACATTTGCGATGGGAATATTTCCCCGATAAGATTTCCACTCTTTCCGATAAAGACTTGTGCAACGGCCTGTATCTCTATACAGTTAACAACCCCACTTTGCAAAAGGCTAAAACCTGGCTACGCCACTGCGCTCTATGAGAGAAGCCTATAGCGAAGGCCTGTTGAATAGAAGGTATATAGGCCCTAGATATGTAAAAATCTAATCGATTTGAAGAAATTCTTCGACAAAATCCACATTTTCCTCTTGTTCCTTCTTCATTGCTTTAAACTTTGCAAGAATAATCAATAATGTCATTCTCAATTTCGATCTACATGGTTCGAAATAGAGCACACCCAGCCATTTCACAATACACACTCACTAACGCCATTGACTGTACGAGAACGAGGTTCACAAATCCGTACAATTTATATAGCGCAGTGATTCCACAAACAGGGTCTTATATTATCATAGTCTTTGTCTTTCGATCGTTTAGGCCTAATGGCAAAATGTAGAATTCATATAACAGAATATATATATATATATATATATATATATATATATATACACTGGTCCTGTGTATTAGAAGGCAGCAATGGGCCTTTCAGTGCTAATCAAACCTAGCTATTCTGCAAATTCTGCTTCAGATAATACTATATAGAGGTGTTCGATTATTCTGAAGGAATTTGCCTCTTGTTCATATACGTTTGCATTCGGTTAATGAAAAACACTGACTGAATGACTAACATGGCCAAGCGATTTGCATTGGGCAGCCATAGTCAGTCAATAGACCAACTGAAAAAAACAGCCCAGTTCATAGCCCTCAAAGAATGCATGTAGGCCTATTTGAGACTGTATAATGTCTGTTAGTCGATACATTGTCTGTCTGTCTGTCTGTCTGCCTGTCTGTCCGTCCGTCCGTCTGTGTGTCTATTTCTTTCTGTCTCCTAGTTTCCATTTAGACCTACTGAATGCATTGAAAAATAGATCGCCCTTACAGTATTATACTGTACATATTCGGTTTGGACATATAAGCCTCTGACAATATGAGACCAAAGCCCAAAGGCAGACGTGTAACGAGATCCTTCAATGGACAAATCGACGTAATGCGTTTTAATTAATGAGAAACGGCAAATGTCAAAAATGTGAACAGAAGAATGGGAATTCACCAGCGGCGTACCCAGGATCCCGGAATTAGGGGGCATCGCTAAGAGACGCCAACTTCGCTCGCCGACAAGGGAGCGACGTGGGCTCTGTCTGTGCGTCTCTCTCCCTCTCTCTTTCTCTCTCTCACTTTCTATATATCTGTTTCTGTCTGTCTATCTTTCTTCCTCTCTTTCTCTCTCTCTCTCTCTCTCTCTCTCTCTCTCTCTCTCTCTCTCTCTCTCTCTCTCTCAAAAAGGCATGGGGACAGAGCCCCAGGTGATAAACAATTCTGGTTTATATTAGATTGAAATCCTGAACTCTGAACCCGATATTGCTGAAGAGTATAGGACTCTAGGCTTTGAAAAACAATAAAAGCTTCTAATCTCTTTTGCACGTATCGCCCTGCATGGGTCTCAAAAAGTCTTATCGTGGCCACGCTAACGCAACGATGTCATTGCAAAGTTAATTTTTTGGGTCACTTGGAGGCCCCCATATTTGCCCCATCGTTTCAATAGTTTCTCTCGCTTCTAGATTTCGCTGGAAAGTTAAAGGTCAAAAATTCGAAATTGAAAGACACGATAGAAGATAATTCATATTCATAATGATATTATTACATACTGTTCTGTTGACTGTACAGCGCTTTTGGCTTTGGTTTATGGCTATGCTACTGCGCTTCATAAAATTGTCGATGATGATGATGATGATGATAATAATAATAATAATAATAATAATAATAATAATAATAATAATAATAATAATAATAATAATAATAATAATAATAATAATAATAATAATAATATAATAGAAGGTGCCACAATTATCAATCGTCGTCAGGAAATATTTCAGTCACTCGCATGATCCTATAGAGGGGGTCTTACTATCCGGTTTACTATACTGTAGGCCTACCTGTCACGTTTTCTAAGAATTTAAGTAAGAGCTGAATACCTGACAGGTAACACACCGAGTAGCCTTCTTTCTTCAACTGTTTCAACAGGACCGATACGAATTTCGACGTCGCGCTTCCATTGGTGACGTCATCTGACGCCACGTCCTGTGACGTCACGTCGTCGTCGCCGTAGAGAACGATGATATTCGACTTCCATCGGTCGTCGTCGACCTTGGCGCCGCGGTCGTCAGGGCTACAGTAACCAAGGGCAACGGGCATCGTGGTGTTTCCCTTCAGCAGACGACGCTGGATGAGGGCGGGCGGCGCCAGACTGACCGCCCCGCCTATGTGCGAGACGCCGTAGAGGGAGGCAGGACGACAGTCTACGAGTATCGGGCGACCGTCGTCGGCGGCGACGGCGTCTGCGTCTTGGAGGCGCCGACCGAGCCATTCGACGTCACAGTGTGCTGCTGTCCATCAATTCCGGTCATCGCAGACGACAGCGACGACAAACAGGCGGCATGGACGACGAAGAAAGGAGGACACCCACCGAAGGTCAGAAACCACCGGGAGAAAGAGAGGGAGAGGGAGAGAGAGAAGAGGAGAGATTCCGCCGAAGTAAATATGCAATATATTCACTTCTGCGATTTCAAATGGTTGTTTTATAGCATTGCATATACTGCAAATGCAAGAGTCTTGGCAGTTGCTTATAGGTAAAGTCGGTCCACTGGAGGTGTTGAAGTCGCGCCTCTTCGACCTGACTTATGGTCGACCTGTCACCGACCCCTGGCTGTCCATCGGACCCCCTCAAGGGCAGCAGAGCGCTGACACAGCCTAGAGCCCTAGACACTCGCGCCGCCCCGAATATCCTCCTAAACGGATCAACAAAACTCGAGAACAAGAGCGGACAACTTGCGCTACACAATTGGCTGTATATGGTCGACCACGGGTGTATTTTTAGAGCACACTCGACCGCCTATAGGCCGAAGTCTGTAGGCCTAGGCCAAACAGCCACCGTCGCGGCCTTATACAGAGGGCCTACGCAGCCAATAGCACGCAAAAACATTAAACGATGCTAAAAAGTCCGTCAAGAATAGGTGCCTAGCCTCCTATGGGCTATGAACAAACCCAACAATCGCATACCTATGCATACGGCGCCTGTCAGATATGCCTCCTTTTTATGTGCATTAAAAAGTAGCCAAGCGCTATAGGCCTACGGTTTAAGTCCTTTAGACTGAAAGTAATATCAGAAGGTAACGTTAAGCTAATGCGCTTGACGGAGTCTATAGAATTGAGATTATGGGGCCGGATTGGCAACAAGTAAGTAAAATCGCGTGAATTTATATAGCGCTATCTGAGAGATCTTGCATCATTGTTTACAGAATGTGCAATAGGAACGCCACAGCCCCCAGCCCATCCAGCCGACTGGAGCCGAGTAAGGCCATGATATTCATTCAGTGTCCTTTGGTTGCTCAGGCCCCTATTAGATTTCTACGCTCAAGACTAATGCCATCTGGCGAATACAATTGTGGCAGATATTCTTGTGATCAAACAGGTTGCTAGAAGTTAGAACTACTGGTGAGGGGCTGTCCATTAATTATGTCAACAATTTTTGGGCAATTTTTGCCCCCTCTCCCTTGTCAACAACTGTCAACTTTCACTTAACCCCCCATAATTACGTCAACAACTCTTGATCCCCCTCCCAAGATCAATGACAGGTCCCAATAACAAGGTTATTATTTTTGTGGTGATGAACATTTTTCCCCTGTTTTCCTCATCGAGTGTCAAAATGTGGTGGTGATGACCTTTTTTCTAATGCTTTTTTCATTGTAATAAGTAGTATTCTATGAAATTTCCTATTTTTTGATTATTTAAAAAAAGTGAAATTGTTGACGTCAACTTCTCTTGACCCCCTCCCCTTACAACAACTGTCATTGATAGAGAAGTAAAGAGCACCTGCTAATGAAGTTTTTTTTCAAAAATTAGGGCACTATCTCTTGTAGATCAAAAGTGCTTGGCATTCAGTATTTTGCCTGTGGTATACTCTAATGCGTAAATTGGACATTTTAAAGAACATTTTAAAACTACAGAGAATGGTATTGGCAGACGTGCGAATGGCTAGCACTTTTGACAGAGAAGTGAAGAGCACCTGCTAATCAAGTTTTTTCAAAAATTAGGCTACTATCTCTTGTAGAGCAAAATTGCTTGGCATTCAGAATTTTTCCTGTGGTATTCTCTAATACATAAATTGGACATTTTTAAGAACTATAGTTGCCAATAAGAATCTATTCGACTCGTCTACTATTTTGTTCTAAAGTGCCAGGTGGCAACACAGTGCTCCGTATAAAGCGCTGCTTTCCGTTCTTTTTTGTTTACTTCTGCGGTTTCGTGAGGTTTATTTGGTTTATACAAAAAATTAAAAATTTATCAGTTGATGTTTTATTTATATTGAGCTTCTGATCGACTTAGTTCATCTTCAATTACGTTTCGGGAGGCAGAAGGTACAGAATGGAGTTTCCTATACTTATACTATATAATCCCTGTATAGTAGTAGTAGTAGTAGTAGTAGTAGTAGTAGTAGTAGTAGTAGTAGTAGTAGTAGTAGTAGTAGTAGTAGTAGTAGTAATAGTAATAATAATAATAATAATAATAATAATAATAATTGTCGGCGGAGTTTTAGAATAGGTGAACCATATGTAAACAAGGTTTACCTGTATTCCGACTTCTAAGTTCAGATATGTTTCATGTCTTTTCTGATTTTTGCATGGCTTGTGAATTTTTGTTCTGTGGACTTGGGACCGTCCATAAAGTACGTCACGCTCGAGGGGGGAGGGAAAGTGTGACAGTTTGTGACAGGGAAGGGGTAAGGACCAGCGTGACATCACACTCAGTATCAATAAAACCTTAAATGTTCCTGATAGGCGGCATAGTGAAGACGTTTTAATTGCTCATTAACACTTTTTGCCTCTGATATTCGCTATCATTGTCAGAAGTTAAATATCTGTTTAACTGCTGGATATTGAACGAGAAACTTAAATACATTTAATAGAAAAACCTGCATGACATAATTTATGGAGGATGCTTTAAGGGGGTACGATATTTGTGACAGTTTGTGACGGGGAGGGGTAAAAAAATGACCAAAAACAACGTGACGTACTTTATATACCTTGCAAAGTTATTAAAACTTTTAAAATATTGTGTGATATTTTAGAAGACTTGTAGTATTTTTTCTGTAATATAAGACAGTTTCTGTTTCATTTCATTTCTGGTTTCTTGTATCACAAGTTTTATAGACCACAAAAATTCTATACAATTGAAACCCTGTTTGACATTGGACAATGCAAGGACTAGTGCTACAGTAGGCTATAGATATGCAAAAATTCAGAAGAGTGATGAAACAAATTAAAACCACATTTTCGTATGTCCCCAGCTTAGCTGAGTCAAACTGTACTAGAATTGTCAATATATTCTGCCTCAATTTTATTCTAGAGCATTCGAAATGCCACAAAAAATGGTGAGCCATTTGAAATGACGCTATGCAAAGTCTTTCAGAAATCTATTCTTTGTCAAATGTCTACAAAATTGATCGAGAGATAAGAGGGGTCTAGAGATAGCTGGTTTCTTGTATCTCAAGTTTTATAGACCACAAAATAGCGGTAGTTGCTTGTGAACCAACTGCCATGGTCTGTTGAGTTTTATTTGATTTGCTGGTTATTGGTTATATAGATATACTGTACATTTATGATAGAATATGATTGATTCTTCATTAAATAGAATTAAAATAAAACTTGTAAGAATGTATTCATTGCAGTCAAAATTCTATTTTGTGATTTGCCAATGACGGAACTATCGAGGAAATATTTTATTTCTTATGAAATAGGTGTGTGTATGTCTGTCTGTCTGTCCGTCTGGTGTTGTGGTGAGATTCAAATTTGAAATTTGATACAAATGAAAATGGCCTGTTGCCTAGCAACCGCAAAGGTGCAGTTAATCAGGTTTTTGTGAGAGACAGACTGCGATTTCTTGCTTTTGGTCAGCTTTGATTAGCAATTCTTTCCATGAAATTTTGATTTAATCAGTTTGCTGTCACCTCGGGCTTTGCCATTCGATTGATTTCTGAAGGCATTGTAGCAAGGCCTAGCAGTTAACAAAGCATTCCAGGCACTGGGGCCTGACCTGCTGCAGGCCTATTCGCTGCACGTGCCACATAATCCATAATCTGTGATTTTTAAGTACAGCGCGATGACATAATCCATAATCTGTACTTTTTTGAATGATGATGATGATGATGATGATGATGATGATGATGATGACATGATGATGATGATGATGATACCATATTTCAAATGGTACTTAAAGTCTAAGTTGTTATTTCATTGATGAGTGATGATGATGATGATGATGAAATTTTAACCAAAATGATGATGATGATGATGATGATTATGATGATTTCCACATGTTGTAAGTGTTCTGGCGTGAAGTCGTATTTCTGTTGACAAAAGAAGTGGATAGGTCTTAAAAGTTCTGAGAGAAGAATCAAACCTACTAAGAGAAGTCATTGAAGGAAAGCAAGGAGGAGAACATCGATGCTGGAGTGGATGTTGGTGGAAAAAACAATATTTCATCCCAAGATAGTTTTGGGTCTTTGGACAGAGTGAAGAAGATGCCAATATGCTTTGTCTGAGGATTTTCAAAAAATACTGCTCTGGATGCTAAGCAGACCTTAAATGATTTACAGTATGTGAGGTTTCCATATTGCTGAATACTTGCTTGTCTGTCTGTCTGTTATGTGTTTGCAGTCTTGTTGTGTTTCACATTACTGTCAAAATATTGCTTGAAAATTTATTGAACTGTTTTTCTTTTCTGACATTGTTTTTTATGCTGCTTTTTATTTTGACACATGTAAACCACATTACTGACATATTCATTTATCGTTTATCAGATAAAACTTTCCAGATTTTGATCTTGACACAAAAATTAAGCTCTTTGATTGGTTGCATAAAATGATGTTTGTCTTTTGAAGAAGACAGTGGGTGGGGGAGGGGTGCAGGCTTTCCCAACCCAAAATTGTCTACCCCTACAGATGGAACAGTCTTGAGGAGCAGAGGGGGGCAGGTGGTTGAACCTTCCACACTTTGCAGCAAATTGAACTCTGCTGTGAAGCAAAATGTATCTATATGACACAGATTTGTTATTGGTTCATTCTTGATCATGGTGTGACTTACTGTATTGTCAGAACTTCTATAGTGCCATTTCGGTAATGCAATAGCATAACATATCGTACCGTAGAGAGCAGAGTGCACGGGACGCGATGGGTTTCAGCCAGTCTGGATTCTGCTACGGTTGACTTTGATGTGTTTTCTGCAATAAGCCCAGCGTTGCTCTCATATTTCAGCTCTCATTCGTATAGTTGGTTTTATTATTGTGGGGTCTATCTGATCTGCCTTGCTTCTGTGTGATTCGTTGCCTGTATAGTTTATATAGTAGCATGCCTTTCCCTTTGTTGTTGCAGACGGTATTGTGCTGTTTACCGGTACTTCTGCCGGCTATTATTGTTGATTAGGGTGAAAGCAGCAATGATGGATGTCTGTTTGAAATATCTAGGACTTGCTGTGCTGTTTTAGAGACTCTCTAATGGTCTTTTATTTTGACTGTGTTTTGCCCGAGAAGTTGTTTACGACACTTATTCTGTGTATTCGTCGTAAATTTCAGTTCGCCTTCAGTTTGTAAGTAAGGTTACGCGTAAAGACTTGACATTTGACTGTGGTGTGTGATAGTGATGTGTGTTACAGTTGGCTTTTGAGTTATTGCAAGTGAGGATGGTCACGTGACTTGGTCATGCAATGTTAGGAAATACAGAACCTGCTGCAAATGGTGAAGTTTCATGCAAGGCCATGAGATGGATTGGGGGCTGGTGGACCCACTAAGGCACCTTTGGCTGGGTCAGTGACCTTGGCAACTGCCCTGAATTTTGGAAATATTAATAGATGATTATTTTTTACCGGGGTTACTCTGAGCGATATAATTTTACACATTCGCGTTGATCACTCGACTTTCTCACGACCTGTAATTATCTTTTGCGTTCATTGTACGACGTACTTTTCTCACGATTGCTGCGTAATTTGAATTTACGACAGAAGACAGATGAAGCGGAAATTTGAATCAACCGGTTGACAATAAAACCCGAATAATGCTACGACGTCGTGGATAATGCAAATCCATATCTTCGATGATATTGCTTTACTACTGTAGTTGTCGACTTGGATTTTCTTACTGAATCACTGCCTACTACATGTTGTCCACATCGACGTTGCCAGATGAATCTGTCGAAAAATGATGCCAACTATACTGGTAGGTTGTAGGGGCGTAGCGACAGGGGGGTATATCGGTATATATATATATATATATATATATATATATATATATATATATACCCCCAGAAATCAGGCTAACTTAACATTTTTAATGTGTTTTTAACATTTTCAAAGTTTTTAAAGATTTATACCCCCCAAAATCACCTTACCCCCATCAAATTCCTGGCTAGGCCCCTGGTAGGTTGTTCCAAGACCCGTTGTTGTACGCTTTTGTTGCACTTGCTGCCCATTGTCTACTGTTGTCATCTCTTACGCCTTTGTTGCCTGAGTTTTGGTTTTCATCCGTGGATGTAGACAGAGTGGGTGTTTGAATTGCAAAGAATTTTCTAATTGTTAATGGCTGCTAATGTTAGCAATGTGTTTAGAAATTTTGCACAGGATTACCGGTAAATGTTGAGGGGATAATTTGAATTATGCATTGAAGATGGAAAAGGGTTTCAGCCTCTCGCCCCCTCCCTCCCCACCCCCAGCATTACTTTTGATCTCTTATGTCTGTTGATGATGACTTGTTTTGATGAGTTAAATTTTCATAATAATAATTGCTATAATGAATAATCAAAATAACATTACATGAAAGTATTACAGGTATAACAGGTATAATAGAAGTAGTTGTTAAATGTTGTTACACAATTATGCCATTTATAGAAGATAATTGCTGTGGCTGGTGCCTGCTGGTGATGATGACAGTAGTAATGATGATTATAATGAATGACCATTATGGAGGTGATGTTGATGGTGGTATCAGATGGTTGATGTGATGATGTCTGTGATGCTTGTGAATTTCATCATTTGCTCTTAGAGAAGGTTTTGCGCATATACGGTGACTTGAGCGGCGAACTGCATCTGATTGAGCTGCAGAGGAGTAGAGCATCGGCCTGCCTTGGTTTGAGCCTGGCGGGTAATCGTGATGTTGCGACAATGAGCGTCTTTGTCTTTGACATCGAGCCGACGAGTCTTGTCGGTCGGGACGGTCACATACACATCGGGGATGAGCTGCTCGAGGTGATGCGAGCTTTGACTGTATTATCACTCGTATCTTCTTATTTACTATATTGTTGAATCAATCAATCAATCAATCAATCAATTTTTCCAGTTTAAGCTTTCTGTTTTCATGCTTTCCCTATTTGTCTCATTGTTATCATAAAATCCTTCATTTAAAAAGTTTTTATTATGAAAGTGGCAGGAATTTTAATTCTGTTGTTATGATGGCAACTTAAATTTTAATGACACTATTTCTTAAGTAGGACTCTATCAGTTTTAACCCCCGCAACCTATCAGTATTCAGCTCCCGTTGGTGGTGCAGACACGAAGGGCCTAGACCCAAGAGGGTTACAACCCCCCTCCCCCTACTCTGTCTCAGACTTGTCCTGAGGTCTGTATGGTACTAAACCAGTGAGAAATTTTTAGGGTGAAAGGAAGTTTATGTTGACTGGTGAACATTAATAACAACGGCCACTTCCATTCATAATACAGTCGAAATGATATCACTATAAGCTCAGCATAATCTCAATTTTGCAAAGTTTTGAATTACTTTATGCTTGTTGCTGTTAACATCTGGCGTTCCTCCCACATTTATAGGCCCTAGATGGATGGATGGATGGATGGATGGATGGATGGATGGATGGATGGATGGATGGATGGATGGATGGATGGATGGATGGATGGATGGATGGATGGAAAGAGGACAAATGTATGTTTTAGGATTATTGATGGACAGCTGGTAAAATATGACCAGAAACTGATTTCATATGCTTGCAAAAGGGCATGAAGTTGTGGGAAAGGGAAAGCCACGTACCTGTAATATGTGTGATAAGGATGGGTTAACTAATGACACGATGCTGGTCCACAGGGTATGAATCCGAAAGGGCATTGAGTTTCGACGGAGCATTGAGAACATTGCCTGCCTTAATACTGGAGTAGAATATCTGCTGCTTTTAAGGAAATAATGGTTTATTTTTTCGAGCCAGGTAACAAACACAGGCTGGATATTTTCCCGACGTGCCTGCCCCCCCCTCCTCCCACCCACCCCCTCGGAATGCCAAATGGAAGAATCGCATTTTCAGGAACTTGCTTTTGTTATCTTGGTCTTATCTTTTCTGAAAAGATGAACTGATTAGCAGCGATTAGAACAGCGTAAACAGTTCTGTGGCGGAGACAAACACAGGAGCCGATTGAGGGAAAAGCAGATAACACCGTGCACCGAGAGAACATGCATTTCGTCCAAAAGCGCCTCTCCGTCGCGGTGGCGCACTGTTCGAACGGCGTGGTTTATCATCTGCAGAGTGCATTTGTAGCCCGTCCGACCTTTGACCCTTTGCCCAACAGTAGCAATTCAACGGAGGGAAGGGAGAGAGGGATCTTAAATTCAACCTTTGTTTCCGGTTCTCTGGAATCCGCCAGATGAGGATCATAACATAATTGCATTTGGTGCAGGACCTAATCTAACACTCCATCGTCTTTGTAGAGAATTTTGACTTCTTTTTCGTGTTTTGAACGTTACGAATGCTTTCAGTTTGAAACGGTTTTTGATTGTGCGAGAAGCATGGGCCATCATATCGTTGGGATGTCATATTGATGTAATATCATCGTTACATATAATTTTAATTTGAAATGTCATTTCAGTATATCATATTGACTTGATATCAGTTTGATATTCTGTGGTTCACTCCTGCAGAATGTATTGCACTTTTCTGTATTGTATCGTTTTATGTATTGTATTTTCTACTGTGACTGCACAGAGACGACTAGTATTTGTAAAATGTAAAATCAACAGTGGATTTGAATGCTGTATTTACCTGTAATTAAATGTAATTTGTATTATTCTGCTGTATTTACATGTAATTAAATGTATTTTTTTATTATTCTTATGATAATTGAAAGGACGCATTCAGTAGACTTTATTTTTAAGTATCAGGAATACTTTTTGTACACAGAGCTCATGTTCTATGTTCTTTAAAAATTCCCGTGATCACCAAGATTTGTAGATATTTGTAGACCTTGCTCACATTTGCCTTGCATTATTACATACAGTAATGTGTTCAGTGTACTGAGAAACATTATTTGTGAAAAATTATTACAGTATGAAATGTTATGATGTTACTATTCGGACTAACAGACTAACACAGCCAATAGAGTGGCTGCGTTAGTCTGCATCTAGTCAGATAGCAGAAATTGAGCTGTTAAACCAAAATACTGGTAATGTTTAAACATGGCACTATCAGAATTGACTGGATGCCATAACAGAGTCTCTCACCAGTGATACGAAGTTGACTGTTTCTCGGCCATGTCTTATTGATATGATACTGTATTGAAAGTGTTCTTATGTAATATCCGTATTGAGCTATATAAATGCTAAAAGGGAATTCTGTGGACTTTAGTCCTGAATACTAGAATGATTTTCGTTTACCAGGTAATCTTTTAGTCCGGTGTTGAAAGGAGGATTGCATGCAGTATGAGTGAAGGAGAGAGGAGAGGGAGAGGGAGAAGAGGGAGACAGGGAAGAGAGGGAGACAGGGAGGAGAAGGAGAGAGAGTGTCAGTTGTTGCTATGTGTGAGAGAATTTTAGGCTGGAAAACAGAAGGAAATGAATATTTTTTCCACCTGGAAGAAGAACATGTACCGGTACCTCATTTCTCTTCCATTTCTTATTGTGGATGTATTTCTGTTTCCGGTCTGTCCTGCTCTCCGTCTGTCTGCATCTGTCTGTCTGTGTTATCTGTTTTGTTCTAGTGCTGTTTTTACTACTATGGAATCTACTATCTAAAATGAAGTTGCCTATCTATCCAAATGATAAACTGAGCGGGAAGTCTGCAAAACAGAAGAGCATTGCGAGCGCCGGGAGCGCGATTGCTCGCTTCTGTTTACGACGCCATGTCCCCGAGCATGTGTTGTGTCTGGACCGACTCTCGGGTTAAAGGAAATGCACTTGCTCACCTTTTCTATTCTTGATTTTGCAGGAAATTGAGGAGATGTGCTATTGGTCTTCAATGCTTTATTTGCCGTAGGGTTTAGGAAGTTTGCTTACCCTTTTGAAGGCTACCTCATTGGAGGTTAAAAATTTTGATTTCTTGTATTGTGGGTGGTCAGAAAGGTCTGTACCGGTATATAGCAATCTGACACCCACTGAAGTATTGAACACTGGTCATCGACATCTTTTTCTTATAACAGTTTGAAAATGCATGTTTACCACCCAGAATTATCGTGGTGTTTCCTAAAATTTTAATGTACAGTTCTTCAGCTTGTGTGCCTCCCTCGCGTTTTGTTCATTTTTAACTATAAGATGATTTGAATTTTTGGTTTCCAGTATTTTGTATATTGTTCGTCTGGTACGTTCCCATTCATCTGCCGTACATGTGTTTGGTTTTTTGTTATTCGGCGCTTTATGTCGGTTCTTTAGGGGTGAAGTGGTCCTGTCGGGCTCTCGCTCTCTTGCCTCAGCAGTCACCCAGGTGGTGCACCTGTCTCTGGTGTTTTTGTGGCGGCGATGATGCCTCTGGGCGCATCATTGCATCTCTTGCGTCTTCTGCACTTTGCTTAATAAACAGTTTGTCGGTTGTCGATATGCGCTTCGTTTTGGCTTCGGTTGTTATTGGTTGATGGTATTGACCCTGGCGGTCGGACTGCCTGAACAGCATCTCAAGTGTTGTCTCTTGACTTTTGAGGCTTTGGAAACCAAGTGTACTTCTGTTCCTATCTGCCAGTAACGGCGCCTTTAAGTACGTAGAGATGGCTACGGATTTTGTAGAGCCCTTAGTTGTGGAGGTTCTTCCTATACACAATCCTGAAAATGTGTACGATTTCTATAAGACCGTCGCACATCCGGCCGCATGCTTTCCTCATGTTTTCAGTCGTAATGATAATGTAGCATTTGACCATTACATCCATTATATTTGCTTTTGTTGTCTTGTTGAGTTTGCTGCAAAAAATGTTATAAATTTATAAAGTAGCTTTTTCTGGTGCTGCTGCTGCTGAAAATGATGATGGTTGTGAATATGGTGATTATGATTATGATTGATCATGATGACTTTAGATTAATGGTCATGTATTGCACGGAAGAAGTCATCTCAACGCATCTGCGATCATCAAAGGGATCAATTCAACTAGACTAAAGATTCTCATATTACGGTAATTCAAGTGATGCATTTAAAAATCTCGCAAATTAACTCGATCGTTTTCTCTCTGCTGCGGGTAATTCAATGAAAATCCAAAGTTCATCCGGTAGTTTCTTAGATGTGTCTTTCTGGTAAAGAATTTTCTATGAATTATGAACACATTAGCATGATTAGCATTAGCATCCACTTGCTGTGCTGTGCACTGCGCTTCTTGCCTGCTGTCTGTGCAGGTCTGTTAAAATTTAGTATTAATTTCACTTATTTGTTTTTTTTGTTTTGAAGTCATTGTCATGTCTGCAAAGCTTCAGTCACAATTACACATTTATCTGGGTTTAAATTTTCGTTTTCAGTGACAAAGACTTTCTTCAACGAATTGCGGTTGATCCAGTGACCAGACTGTTGCTTAATTACAAGGTATACTACTACTGCTACTACTGCTACTGCTACTACTACTACTACTACTACTACTACTACTACTACTACTACTACTACTACTACTACTACTGCTACTACTACTACTACTACTGCTGCTGCTGCTGCTGCTACCACCACCACTGCTGCACCACTGCTGCACCACTGTTACCACCACCACCACTGCACCACCACCACTGCTGCCACTGCCACTGCTGCTGCTGCTGCCACTGCTGCTGCCACCACCACCTGCCACCACCACCACCACTGCCACTGCCACCACCACCACCACCACCACCACACACCACTCACTGCCACCACCACCACCACCACTGCACCACCACCACCACCACTACCACCACCACTACTACTACTACTACTACTACTACTACTACTACTACTACTACTACTACTACTACTACACTATTATGATTACATGTATTATTATTATTATTACTACTACTACTACTACTACTACTACTACTACTACTACTACACTATTATTATTATTATTATTATTATTAAAATATTATTTCTTTATTATTGTTTGCAGACCATCTTAGTTAATTTTGATTTACCATCGGAGTTGGTTGGTGTCTCATTTTAGGAAAGTTCTGCTCAAATCTGTGACATTTTAAAATGAGGTTTCTTGTGTATTAATTATGCATATGTAGTATTAGTGTTGACTGGAAATCG